>JAWZYT010003361.1:95000-162500 GCA_034508575.1 Petrolisthes manimaculis
GATTGTATGGATGATGGGAAAGCTTGGGATGGTAAAATATGTGTGGACGTATGCATATGCACCAGTGGGTGAAAACATGAGAATGAGTGTGTTTTTGGAGGAATTGAATGCATGTCTGAGAAAGATTGATAATGGAAGGAGTGGTGATGATGGGATATATGAATGGAAAGGAGGAAGTGTGAAGTAATGTGGGTAAATGGGGTGTAGAAGGAGTAAATGAGAATAGTGAGTATCTGGTGGATGTCTGTGCTGAGAGGGGGCTGTTCTTGGCAAACAGGGCAAACACCTTCTTTCAGCACAAGATGATCCACAGGTATACATGGATAAGGGATGAGAGAGGAAAGCAGAAGAGTTTGATTGATTATGTGGATGAAAGCTGATGTAGTCAGAAAATTGGAGGTTTGGGAGTCCTTCAAATTTTATCACGAAACATCACCCATATTGCAGAAGCGTGTTTCGTGGCATAATCAGGAGGAATTACAAGCCTCCAAGTTTCATAAAATATCACAAGACCCTTAAAGAAAGATGTGGTCTATGCAAAAGTGGTGAGACGATTTATTATTATTATTATTATTAAAAATAGACCAGAGACACAAAGCTGGGAGAGCATGCAAGTATTTTATTAATCCGAAGACCCCAGATCCATGAATCCAACCTGAAGAAAAGAAGACAGCTTAGAGAAAGAAAGATGAGTAGTTAGCTTAATAAAAACATATTAGCCCTACTCTTGAAGCCAGCCAGTACTACACCATCTAAGACAGATTTGTCATGGCTATTCCACAGAGACACCGACCTAGGGACAAACCAAGGTCTAACAAGTACTTATTAGACCTTGGGACAAACGATCGACTAAACTGACAGGTTCTACAGCGAAGCAATACGTAAGCATACCTACGGGAGTCTAATGTACCACGAGTGACACGAGCCGGAACATACAGATGTGGCAGAGAGAAGTTAAGAGGATGCAGCACATTACTTCTGATCTTAAAGAGCATGCACAATGATGCAACAGAACGATGGTGACTCAGGTTACAATCAAGTAAACTGCCAGTAAGAAAATTAGCAATAGAAACAATCCTATCCCGCAACTTGAGATGGCAATTAGCTGCTGAACATCACACTGGAGAACAGTATTCCAACAGAGGCAACACAAAGGAGTTGTAACACCGCAGTAATAATGAGTGATCTCCAACACACACCAAGATCTACACATTATACCCAACTTCTGGGAGACAGACCTTGAATTGACCGAACATGTCAAAAAAAGTCAGTTTGTCATCAAATGTAACTCCCAGAATAACCAGATTCTCAGACCCCTCCAATACAGTCCCAGAGACGACCATTGTCCTATTCATGCCAGCATTCTAACTCATAACTCACAACCTGCACCAATCACTAATCCTATCCAGGTCACGATCCAATGACTGAGCAACAGTAATCCTGGCACCAACAGGGGTCGACACAACAACAATGAGAGTGGAGTCATCTGCATAACCATACAAGTCATTCTCCAAGATGTTAAAGAGTTCAGAGGTATACAGTAGGAACAACAACTGTTTTAAGACACTACCTTGAGGCACCCCAGACACTAATTCCACTCTGCACACCATCCACAACAACATACTGGCATCGAGCAGTGAGGGATTGTGACAAGACAGACAGGACTGAACCTCCAACACCAACAGAGCGAAGTCTGTAGAGGATACCCAGATGGTTTACCCTATCAAACCCGGCAGAAAAGTCAAGTTGCACCAGTCTAGCCCAACGATCCAACTCCAAAGCATTCTGCAGTACATGGGAGATACACAGAAGTGCATCACACGTGCCAAGGCCCCCTTCGATATGCAAACTGTGAGGGTGAGAATACACCATTACGTTCCATGAATTTACTTAAACGCACAGCTACCAGCCTCTCAAACACCTTAGAATGGCTTAGACAACACAGAAGTGATGGTAATAGGCTTGTAATCGTCAACTAAAGATGACAGGGGTTACATGTGGAGGGCAACTCTACAGACTCCCTAGACTGCTTGAGGAAGTGAAAGAAAGATGGAAGAGGGAATACAATGAGTGTAAAAGGAAAGTGAAGAGGATGGTGAGTGAGAGCAAAAGGAGAATGGATGAGGAGTTTGGTAGGAAACTGAGTGAAAAGTTTAGAGAAAACAAGAAATAATTCTGGAAGGAGGTAAAAAGAGAAAGGAGAAAATGAAAGTCTGGTAGCGTGAGAATGAAGAGAGAGGATTGAGTTACTATGAGTAGAAATGAGGAAGTGAGGAAGTGAAAGAAGTGTGGAAGAGACATTTTGATGGTTTGATGAATGAGGGAACGGGAGGGGATGTGGTGGTGACATGCATGGGGATGGAGGAAGGTGGTAGACGACAGGGTGTACAGGGAGAACTGGGAAGAGAAGAGGTTAGGAAAGTTGAAGGTGGGAAAGGCACCGGGGGTGGATGAGATAACTGCAGAGATGCTGAGGTGTGGTGGGGAGGAAGTTGTGTAGTGGATGCTGCTTATAATATTATGCACATTGGCTTGGAGACAGGAAGAGGTGCCAGAAAACTGAAGGAGAGCCATAATTGTGCCTCTGTATAAAGGGTAGGGATGAGTGTGGTAGCTATAGGGGAATAAGCTTTCTTAGTGTACCGGGGAAGGTTCATGGGAAGGTTCTTACTGAGAGACTGATAGAAGTAACAGGGAATAAAGTCAGTGAGGAGCAGGGAGGGTTCAGAAAGGGTAGAGGATGTGTGGACCAGATCTTTGCATTAAAATCAATAATGGAGAAATATATTGGGACGTGTAGGAAGTTGTATGCTGCCTTCATGGATTTGGAGAAGGCATACGATAGGGTTGATAGGAGAGCTATGATAGATGCATTAAGGATTTACGGTGTTGATGGGCACTTGCTGGATGAGATTGAGGCTTTCTATAGAGAGGCAAAAACTTGCGTGAGTGTCGAGGGTGATTTGAGTGAGAACTTTTATATTAGTGTAGGATTGAGGCAGGGGTGTGTCATGCCACTATGATTGTTCAATATCTTTATGGATGGTTGCATGAGATAGATGAAGGTAAAGGTGGCAGGCCTGGGTGCGAGACTGAGGATGAATGGAATAGATTGGTCCTTGGTTGCTAGCTTATTTGTGGATGACACTGTGCTGCTGGCTGAGAGTGAAAGGGAGTTACAGAGGGTGGTGGATGAGTTTCAGTCCGTGTGTAAGCGAAGAAAACTGAAGGTGAATGTGTTGGTAAGAGTAAGGTGATGGTATTTAAGAGGACCAAAACAGAAGTAATTGACTTTGCTACCTATAGAGTGGCTGAACCAATTGGGACTGAATGTGAGATATCATTAGGGGGTGAGAGGATGGAGGAAGTGAGGGAATTCAAGTAAATGAGAACAGTTTTGTGTAAACATGGAAGGAGAAATCAGGGAGAGAGCAGTGAGGGGCAGGCAGGTCATAATATCACTGGGGAGGACTATGTAGGGTAGAAGTGTGAGTATAGAAGTGAAAAGGGGACTGAGAAATAGGTGCAGTGGAAATGAATGATCTGAGAGGAGCATGTGGACTTACTAGGTGGGATGGAGAAAGTAATGAGAGTGTGTATGAGAGATGTGGTCAAGGTGAGAAGGCAGTTGGGATTGAATGTGGAGTGGTTCAGAGAGTGAAGCGTAATACACTGAGATGGTTTGGACATGTGGAGAGAATGCAAAGTGTGGAGTTTGTAAAGGTGTACGATAGTGAAGTTGTGGGACCTGGTGTGAGAGGCAGACCTCCGGTTAGATGGCAGAAAAGTGTGGAAGAGTATGTGAGAGAGAGAAGTGGGGGTGGGATAGAGCACGTTAGGAGGGAGTGCATTAACTTCTGCCGTGGTGGAAGTTCCCGGAGGGAACGAGGCGTCGGAGCTGTAGATAGATAGATAGAACAGGACACATAACAAAATACAGAAGGACACACACACACACCAGGACACATAACAAAACACAGAGGGAAACACGTACACACACACAACAGGACACAACAAAACACAGAAGGAAACACGCACACATAACAGAACATATAACAAAACACAGAAGGAAACACACACACACACACACAACGGGACACATAATTAACAAAACACAAAAGGAAACACAAACACATAACAAAACATAGAAGGAAACACACACACACACAACAGGACACGTAACAAAACACAGTCACGGACACACATACACACACACTAAAACACAGAAGGAAACTACACACACACACCAGGACACATACCAAAACACAGAAGGAAACAACACACACACACATAACAGGACACATACCAAAACACAAACACACGCACATACATAGCAGGACACATTAAGACACTCAAAAACATCAGCCTACTTAGTAACAATTACTTTCAGTACCTCAGTGTAAAAAACATTGGTAAAGGATAAGGATAGTGAGACGTATTAGAATTTAGACATGAAGATAAAGGGAATCAGTGATGAGGTGACATAGAGGAGGGTAGGAACTTAGTTAGAAAGGAGTGGGAGAGAGGCGGGGTGGTGAGTACGGATGGACCGGGGTACAGGAGGAAGAGGAGGGAGGGAGGGAGGAGAGGCGCCTCGCCTCTGTGTGTGTTATAATTATAATCCATTAAAATATCATTTGTAATTCTTACCCGTGTGGAGAAATAGATGCATAATGACTCAGCAGTTCCTCTACTTACCACTCATTCATACAGGTTTAACCTAGCAAACTCAGATCCATAATTAACTAGTTTATAACTATGGCTGTTAAAAGCGATAGGTTGAATCGTACGTTTGGCAGCGACCGGCGCCATCCCATCTCGGAGAGGTTACGTAATAGACCATACAAACTGTGATAGTATCACATTCTTTTTAACTTTTCAAAGTTATTCGGTAACGTACCTACATCTAATCTATACCCATAGAATGCTTAAACAATGTAGCTTCTTAAGCGAAGTAGTATAATTTATAATTATTTACCAATTCTCCATATTAATCAAATATATCAGTGCGAGCATAACTTTTCACCTCTTTTCCATGACAGTCGTATTTATTATACCTGTAATATCTTTCTTAATAGGGAATTGAACACTTTTTAACATATATCAGTCCAAAGCTAATAAAATTTGGCCTCTAATGAAGTCTTAAAAACCACAGTATATGTTATATTATGGTGATATCCAGTTGTTGAAGTGAAGTAACGGTCAACAAATTATTCGTGTTTATCTTATGCGTGATTATCACCTAAACTTTAAAGGCGATTATCTCGCTTATTATATGCAATAATAGGATGGCGCTTGCTGATTTGTCGTAGCGATAGCGCCATATAGACTACATAAGGAAAACTGATATTGGGTGACGTCGACCATCCACAGACAGTGAAATAAAAGTTATCCTTCAATTCATAAATACTTTCTATCATTGATGTGTTTACTTTGGGGGATGTTGCCAGAAGCCGCCAACAGTGTTCAGATACATTATTCCCCAACTGTACGTATGTCCTGTCCTCATGATATCAAGCCTTTGCAATAAAATTGGTTTATTCCTGAGAGAGTGAGGTTTGGCGGGAACGGGAGCTGTAGACTGGGAAGTCCTTTTGGTTCCAGTGGTGAATCCATTTTGTAAAAGGTCTCCCCCTTCCCAGATTTTCACTGTCCTGGAATGTCTGTGGTAGAGGCAGCCCTAGTGTCTCTGGTAGAGGTAAACACGCCACCAGACACACGCAAATCACACCAAGCATTAGGTAATACTTGAAATTCCCGCCAATGTATTCTTGTGCCTGAAACAAACATTAAACAGTGTTATGGATACATACATGGAAGGAAGGTAATCACATCACATACACTGTAACACACACACTATGGAAAGTTAAAGGACACACACACAGACACACTCACATGCAATATATTTGGGGTCAACATAAACACACACACTGCTAAGAAACGGGTTAACCACTTAAGTTCGGGTGAGTTCTCTCTGGCCTGCCGTCACATCCAAGTTCTTTATTCTGAACTGTGTACCGACGCGGTGCCATGCCCACAAGCAACCAATCAACAGCCAAAGCTAGCCAGTCACAATATAAGGAGGGCTTGGACAATGAAATCAACAACAATTTCTATCTAGCAACTATATAAAATCAATATAATCTTGCCTTATTCTTTACAACAGTTGTCCAAAAGAGAGTAGACGAAAAAATACCCTCCTAGTGGCACGAATGGGCCCGCAGGAACCTGTTAAGTATTGCAGGAGATACTGGGCGAGTGCTGGAGAGATTTACTAATTTTGAATGTACAGTACAGCTTATGGTTATGACCATGGAGGCATAAAATCTGGAGACGGTATGACGTCACATAGGTGAATCCAGTTTTCTATTGTTCGACTCACGAGTACACCCAAAACATTGGTCAGCTGATCTTGACACATCTTGTGGTGAGTGATATATTTCTCATTTTTTGAATGATGGATGTGTGAAAAGGGATCGCAGTGATACTATAATATTCCACACGTGGGGTGAGAACTTTATAACAATAATTATTTGCGAAGGACGCGAAATAAAACAGACTAAAAAGATTTGACAATTTTGGCTTTAGATTGACTGTTTATAATAAATGTTGCTTGCTGAAATAGTGGCAGCAACAGAAGGAGACAATTCAGAGACCATCCCAAGTACTGGGAGATGTTAAGTGTGCCTTGTCAAGGAGATAACTGAGAGACCATCCCAATTAGGTAAGTACTGGTGGGTGTTAGTAGAATGGATAAAAGGCATGCATGTGTGTTACTGAGCGTGTGCATACGTGTTAATAAATGATATTTCATGTCACGTCATCTGATGAGAAATTTCGTATCAGTTTGTTGTTGTCGAAGTCCCTCAGCCCCGAGCTCCTGAGGAAGGCCATGATTGTCTGGCGACGGAGGTCAAGAGGTGGCTCATTAGCGTCCACCAGGAGACTGGGGATTGGAGATGACCTAAATGCTCCGGTCGCCAGACGTACTCCAGCATGATGAACAGGGTCTAAAACTCTGAGACGGGCATCGGTAACAGAGGAGCACACCTCACACCCATAGTCGAGTTTTGACCTAATAAGAACATGGTATAGGCGAAGGAGGGTGGCCCGATCAGCGCCTAAGGACGTATGGCCCAGGACCCTCAACAGGTTAATAGCCTTGAGGCAAGAGATCTTAAGTGTATGTAAGTGGGGAACCCAAGTCAAACGTTGGTCAAAAAGGAGACTCAAAAATTGAGTCTCTTCGACACAGCGTATCCGATGACCATACATGAATAAGTTTGGATCAGGGTGGACACCACGAATGCGGCAGAAGTGCATAGCAACTGTCTTGGCAAGAGAAAATCGAAACCCATTAGAACCAGTCCAACGTGACACCCTGTCAACAGCAAGCTGCATGCGCTGCTCCGACACTGACATACGGGAAGCAGCAAACCAGACTGCCAGGTCGTCAATGTACAGTCTCGGCCTGGAGTTAGTATCCACCCACTTCCAGGTAACCCAGACATGTAGACATGTGGCACCATCGCTACTGTGGATATTAGGGTTTGAAGCAGGGCAAGACCCATCAACCTGAGTCGAATAAGTTACTTGAGCCAGCAAAAAGGTGGAGGTGTTTTACTGATTCAACTCAGGCTGATGAGTCTTACCCTGCTTCATCCCTCGTATCCCTGGTTGCGATGGTGCCAAATATCGTGGTTGGCTGGGTGTGGGTGGATACTTACTCTAGGCCAAGGCTGTACATCAAGTTGCCTATACCATCCGGAAGGGATGAGGCAATGGCATTATTTGCTACTGGAAATAATGTGACACTAAGGACACTTTCCTGGGGGACGCCTTCCTCCTGTGCAACAGATACTGAGAGAGATGTATCAACCCTGACAGAAAAACTGCATCCAGTAAGAAACTCCTTAATAAATCGTGGTAGGCGACTCTGCAAGTCATATAAATGGAGTTGCTGCAGGATACCATATTGCCATGTAGTGTCATACGCTTTCTCTAAAATCAAAGAATACACAGACAAGGTGTTAATGTCGTGCAAAAGCCTCACATGATGCAACTTCCAACCTGACCAGAGTGTCTGTAGTGGAACGGTGTTTACGAAAGCCAGACTGGGACGGAGACAGAAAAATCATCCTGTTCCAAGAAGTAAACCAATCTGACATTTACCATCTTCTCAAATAGTTTACAGAGACAGGAGGTAAAGGCAATTGATCGGTAATTGTGGGCAACAATAGAGTCCTTGACCGGCTTGGGGAAAGGAAGGATGGGAGCAACCCTTCACTCAGATTCTGTTATATAAAGCTAAAAATATGAAATAGCCTCCTCACCCAAGTGTCACAACATTGCATATGAGATGTTGTTTGGCCCAGTAGAAGTGTCGCCACAGAGAGAGATAGCTGAATGCAGGTCTCTCAGGGTGAATATATGGCTATAGTATAACTTTCATTCTCGTTCCCCGAGAAATCCAGGACAGTGCGCTCCCTGGCTCTTAACTTATGCCTGACAGCCAGAGGTCACGGTTGGAGACTCTAGCAAAAGCCTCCGCTATGGTATTGGCCACTGTCAAAGTCAAACCATTCACTGTCCTTCTGATAGCATGTTTAAATCTATCAAACGACATGGAACATTTAATAATAGTAAGGAGCGTATATATAATGGTGATCCGTATGATTTCTCAGAAAAGGACATTTTCGCTATGTGCCCAGATAGTGTCCAATGAGTAACAAAGATGAAAGGACGTAAAAATATGATCATCCTCACTTTCTATGGCTCGCATATCCCATTAACATTAACCCCACCTCTTTTGAGATGAAGCCTTTTGTTGAGCGTCACTTACAGTGTTTCTGTTATGAGTTTGGTCCTTGGAGGAGGAACTGCAACAACTGTTCCCGGTGTGGTAATTGTTCTGCTCTTGACTAACATCAAACTTCTGAGTGTTGGTCAGGAATGCTCACCCCTTACGTTCTCGCTAATGTATGATGTACCTCCATGAGTAGGATATCCTCCACTTGGCTAATACCCAATTTATTAGTATTGGTAGTGCCAGACGGCAACTCAACTTCAGACGACAGAAGGATGGTGGTGTGAAGACATACGCCTCCTCCCTTCGCCCTGAATCAGTTGCAGCACCCTCTCAACCCTTTCAAAAGGCAGCAGTGTCATGCTCTAGTGAGAATGTTTCTAAGGTTACACCGCATAATATCTTCTCTGTCTTGGAAATTTTATCAGACACTCATTCTGGTGATCCTTCCACTGAAGACAATTCTCAGACTTTAGGTAAAGGTGTCCATGTGGTAGAGGTTCATGCTGCCGCACACTCACCAAAAAGGAACTGAAGTCACCTAAACTGCCAGAGAGACGTCTTCGTGGTTCCTTTGAGGCTCTTGACTCCATAGATGTTCCTTCTTGTAAGACAATTATCTCTGTGGACTCATCCATAGTTTCCACTCAATTTTACCAGAGTTACATTCAATTCTCGTCCAATTACAGAGTCTGATAACCCTGCAGGAATACGATGGGAATGTGAAGGTTGAACTCATGTGGAAGTAACAAACAGGTAGGCCTAAAGAAACAAATCTCGTCCAACTCTGCAGTTTAACACCTAAAGGACCGGGCCCGGCATATGACGGGTTGCCGCTAAAGGACTGGATTGCTAAAATTTCCCAAGGTTAAGGAATTTTCCCCATTTTTTTTTACTCCAGATGTTGGCTACACTGGTTTATAGTAGGATGGGCTGCTTAGACTGTGTACACACTGCCTTTTCTAGGGTAAAATTGAGGAATTATAGATCTTGTTATGTCCTAGTGTGCTGGTGAGTGGCTTAGCTGACGAGCGCCTATCCCCATTTTCTATTACCTCGCCACGGTCAACGCACCCACACAAACACTAGCGCTCATCGTACGGCAACAGTACCTCATTCCACTCGTCGTAATTCTGTAACCATTAAACCTACAGACTTCCCATTGGTACCAATCGAAAGAGGAAGAGTTGTTCGTTCTCATGGTACTAAAATAATTCACTCGTTCGTTGTAGGTTAGGAGTACAGAGCATACGAAAACAGGCTATTTTAAGTTTTTTTCGCTCAACCCCTGGTCCTGGCGGGCACAATAATTTCACTTCCCCCGGTCCTTTAGGGGTTAAGCGCGAAATTGGTACTAGAGGGAAATCCCACCACCCGAAGTTCCCGATGCAGGTGGGAAATCCCTCAACCCGGAGGCATATTGCCCAACTGTACTCCACTCCTGCACCAATGGTAAAAACGGCTGGTCCAGACGATTTGAAGGGGTAACTTGTTTAAACATCGCAACTCGCTTACACAGTGATCCACATGGTAAATGCCAATTGAAGCAGCTCGAAATCTGTCCGCAAACGTTGCTGCCAATGTGGCCAATGGCAAATCACATGGAAATGGCCATTGAAATATTGTATCTACTTGTAATAAGTGCAAGCTTAATAAATGTGTGTTTCCTTTTTAGAAACCATTAACAATCTAATCTGCGTGGCCATAAAATATTGTACTTACCTATAATTAGTGCATGCATCATGAATAATGAGTATATGTGGTTTTTAAGAAGCTATATGAAAGAGAGATTCACCACATTCTTGGGAGGACTAAAATAAACACTCTGCAAAGTTTCGGGTCTATTTCTTAAGAACTTATAAAGGATTGTCTAGTTCCTCACCTCGCATCATGACCTCCTGCACCCTTCCATTTCAATGTTCACCCTTTTTCTCAATGACATTCGCCAAAGCCAAAATATCAATACCAGTGGTGCCCACGTGGTGTGTTGCTTTGTGTGGTTGCATATAAATTGTACTCCGAAGTACTGGGTATATACACACGGCATTCAAGTACAAACAGGCTTACAATAATTACTATGAGTATCTTTCAAACTCCGAGTACATGGAATTGTGTATGTGAGTACGAGTGTAAGAGTACATTTACAGTCTCCAAAAGCTATCGGCATATATTAGGAGATATTGCACCATTGTCATTATTTACCTCCAAAACAAATCCGACATGTTTGAGATGGAGTAACAGTGGCGATTGAAGTGGATTTTATTTTTTAAAGCTTAGAATCACAATGGTACCATTATCTCCTAAAATGTGCAAGCACTGCAACACGTGGCAGTGCTGACGAGTGTACATTACCAAGCAAAACCACACACACACACACACACACACACACACCTCTACATGATAATTATTATTCACCCTCTGGCTAGCACAGTGGTAGAAGTTGTGGCTGCACTTCTGCAACCCAGAGTTCGATCCCTGCTCGGGACACGTTAAAAATGCTACTGATGCCAGAGGTTACTGATGCCAGAGGGTTTGAGTCGGCTGTCAGAGATCTTTCTGCTTAGTCAGCCATAGCCGAAGCTGACTCGGGTCTCACGTGGGTGGAGAGGTCTCTGGGCCACGCAGCACAATGATCATCCTTGTGATGCGTGCTATAATTGTGTTTCATACACACTGTGTGTGCTACACTCTGTCCCAGTGACTGCCACTCATTGCCACCTTTGATAACCTTTTAATAACCCTTCCTCACAATTATCACCTGACTCTCCATGATGTGACCTCACCATGGACCTCACCCATCCTTACACCCCACCCAACGATTTCCAGAGTTCCCTCCCTACTAATTCACCATACACACACACACACACACACACACACTTATCTATTCTTACCATGTATATATATGGTTTTGTCAATAAATTTCCTCTAATTATTCGTATGTGAACTTATTAGGAGGGTGATCTATCTATAACTACATCTATCTATCTATATCTATCTATCTAGCTATCTAACTATCTATATCTATCTATCTATCTATCTATATCTATCTATATATCTATATCTATCTATATCTATCTATCTATCTATCTATCTATATATCTCTATCTATCTATCTATCTATCTATATGTCTATCTATCTATATCTATCTAAGCATGGAGGTATAAAGGGTGGAGAGGCCCTCAGCTACTTAGAAAAGTACTTAGTCGCCTTAGGAATATATTTTGTAGGGAAAATAATCAGTTTGCACTTATCCTTACCACAGGAAATACTTCCATACTTATATAGGGTTATACCGGGCAAACGCTTCCTTAACTCTCAACAATATGGCCGACTGACAGTTCAGAGGATTCAAATCCGTGCGCTGCAGGCCTCTCCACCCTTTATACCTCCATGCTCCAAAGAGAGAGAGCATGTGGGGGAGAGAGTTTGGTGTAGCCTATGAGAGAGAGGGAGAGAGAGAGAGAGAGTTTGTGAGTGTGTGAAAAAGGGAGGGAAAGAGAGAGAGTGTGTGTGTATGTATCTCCTAACACAGTGACGTCATAATCAACTCCCCCTGTCCCACCCTCTCTCTCTCTCTCTCTCTCTCTCTCTCTCTCTCTCTCTCTCTCCCGTCCTTTTACTTCGTCAATATTAGGCTTCCTTCGTCCTCAAATTCTTTTTCCTTCGTCCTTTAGTCAATTTAATTCTTCCTCTGTCCCCCATCTCCTTTTAAAGTTTATATTAAAGAGGTTAGTGTCCATCGAAGGTGTATAGGTGGAGGCGGAGGTGGAGGTGGAGGCGACATCCAGGCCTAGAACACTTCCCAAACCTAAGCGATCAAACTTATGTAAAAATTATTACTCTAGGTATAACGATGAGCGCGTGCATAGCGGCTAAACAAACAGACAGACAGACTGACTGATAGACAGACAGACAGAGTGTTTTATATATTAGATTGCACTTTAAGAGATGTTTCTATTGTAATTGTAATTCCCATTCATGATTAATCACTAATTTATTATATATTTTCATCTCTTTGGCTGCCAAATCAATAAACCATTTATCATTATTATTATTATTATTGTGCAGACCATATGTAGCAGTGTGTAAGCGAGTTGCGATGTTTAAACAAGTTACACCCTCAAATTGTCTGGACCAGCCGTTTTCACCATTGGTGAGGGAGTGGAGTACATTTGGGCAATATCAAGATCAAACCAGACAAGTCAGCCATCGCACAGGTCGAGGTGTTAATCCCCTCCCTTGTGACGTCAGGTAACCCACCAGAGTACATGTTTTTCACTGATATACCTTCACCAGTCCCTCACTGTATTTCAGTCATATTCCTGCACTTCCAGTGAGAACAACAGTGATAGAAGGCCAGTTTAATTAATATAGATGTATTAGCTACCTGGTCCAGCGATGCCGAATAATTGTGCAGTGTACGGGTGTTATAACACAACAAAAAAGACAAAGGGAACTGGGATAAGATATTACTATTTTCCTAAAGATACAACATACAAAGAAAAATTGATCATTTCTAAAATTTCTATCTACTTTGGGTTTAGACATCTAAACAAATTGATTGCAGTAAGGAACAAAATGAACCCGTCTAGTGATAGAAAAAGATTGAAAAATAACCACTTAAATATATCTATGCATACTTAATAATGAGTACAGAATCATAGTGCAAAAAATAAATTATTTAAAACTTGGATAAAAATGTGCCACCTGTAGTTGTACAGTTTAAAATAAATTCTACTGATAATTAATTATAGATATGTATGCATATTATATTAAAATGTGAGATGTAGTACATTTATAAATAAATGTGTAAGTTATTATTTCTACCCTGTATTGTATTCCAGCAGCTCAGCAGTGTGTGTAAACTAAATGAGATGTAAATATGATTATATTATAATTATCTAACTCATACTCTGGTATTTTTAATTATCATCCAAAATATATACAGATGTGTATATTATGTATGATATATGTGTATATTAATGCCATACTTAATATGTTATTTGCAATAGGCTAAAATAAGTGGAATGCAGAAAAGAAAAAAAAATAAGTCATGGGTAAAGGTGGACATATGGGGATTTGTATGGTGCGATAGCGGGGAGAACATGAGGGAGTGGGCTAGCTGACGTCACATGCGCAGAGGAGGCAGAAACAGGTAGGCTGTCTGGCTGACCTGTCTGGTTTGATATTGGGTAATATGTTACCCGGAAAATCCAAGGCAAGCGGGATTTCCCACCACCCAGAGCCAAGGGGTTAAGGTAATGACTAGAGTTAAGTGAAAACACTAAAAAATCTATAATATTTACAAAACTATATACACAAGTATGGATATGTAATACAAGACATGCATTTACATACATATATGCCACACGATACAAGAAACATTTCAGACACATAGACATACATTCACCAACTGTACATGCATTGTATGTATTAACCTGTGTAATAGTAACTGGCATATGTTCTCTACTTTCGGCCTCACGGTGGAAGCATACAAGAGAGTTAGTTGAGACACAAAGCTAGCCTGAGGCAGTCTCTTACTTCCCTACAGTGACACCTCCCTCTGTATACCTTTATCTGTATGGTATGCAGTCCTACTAACAATATACTTGTTACTGGTAATCCCTGTAATTCCTTGTAGAACCTACACCTTGCAGTTACAGCAAGACCTTCTCCAGCCTAGGTGGACCCAAGGACGAAAGACTAAGAAGACGCAGTGAGTAGCCAAGAACCAGGGAAGGCAGCCCGCCGGATTTACAGTGCAATGGGGTGTCTAGTGCTTGTGCAGTGTCGTATAGTGCTTAGTATAAGTGTTGCGAAGTGACTAGTATAGTGTGAGTGCCCCTATTTTTTTCTGATGTACTTTGGAAAAATTATTACCTTCAGCTGTACTGGGAGGACAGGAGGGCAAAGGCGTACCCTCTCATTAATGGCCGGTTCACATTAGCCCGTTTGCACGGATCCGACATTCGTCAATATTGTCATAAACGGCCGTGTATATGTGAACTGGGGCTCTTCTACCATCCCGGGCAATACAGCTGACTTTGAATGGAACGTGTGTACGTGGAGTACACAAGCCACAGTAGTTATGGTTTAATTTCACATTTTTTTACTGTTCATGGTGTCACGAGTCAAAAATTGACTCGTGACATATTAGTCAATGTGAAGCAGAGATAAGTGGAAGATGACATCTTCACTACTCATATTGTGTCACATCGTCCTTTATATTCATCTTCACGATTCAGTGGAAGATGATTATCTTCACTATGGTGTGACATCTCAACTACCCACCACACATCTTAACTACCCACCACACACTGGTGCGGCAGATTTGTTGGTGCAAACAAGCAAACTACCCAACACACATTTTAACTACCCACCACACACTGGTGCGGGAGATGTGTTGGTGCAAACTAACCAATACACATCTCAACATCTTCACTATTAAGTGGGAGATGATTATCTCAGCTACACATCCTTACTATTGTCATTATGTTTAGTGACATCTTTACTATTGGATAGAAGATGTCGCTACTTATTTTGTAATGTAATTACGAAGTTATGTAATGTCCCAGGTTAGCTTTCCTGTTGTGAGATATTCCAAGTTACCTTCCAGGTTAACTATAAAGTTGATATACGAATTATAACCTGTGAAGAGTAATATTATAAATATTATTACTTACCCTTTGTTACCAAATAAAAAAAAACAGTGAAAAGGGAGAGTTTTTTTTCTTTAAACCTAGCTAACTCGTGAGAGAAGGTGAGGGGGGGGAATTATAATGCATATATATCGAAGGGCCCCACGTAAAATAACTAATTGTTGATAAACCCCAAAAAGGTTTGTTACACATGAACAACTCTTTTAGCATTGATTTACACTTGACATTGATACAAACATTGCTCTGTTTGTGTGGAGCCTTTGGGGGGGCAAAACAACGTCAAAATACACTGGCAGACTTTCAAAGACAATTTCAACGTATAAAAACAGAGAATAATAATACCTTAGCACCTGTGTCTATAGATGAATTTGCAAGAAGCTTGAGGGGGGATAGCGGACATCTCTTCCATATTAACTAACTGGGCGTAATTAAGCATGATTTAGTTTATGATACCTATTATGATAGGTGGACTTAAGCAATATGAAACCTTGGAACAAATGACACTTTTGTGGAACATTTTATTTTATAAAAAAAAGTCATGCTTGCTTATTGTTGAAAACAAACGATTCCATGACGCAAATTAAAACAGACGTAGCTTATCTCCTCTATAGCCCTACCTCCGTACGGTTCGTGACGTCATTAACAGAGGTCGGATCCGTGTAAACGGGTTAATGTGAACTGGGCACAAGACAGCTGGTTGGTGACTGACTTGATTAAGGCTGCTGTTGTTCACCGTCACTGAGTCAGTCAGGGACAGGCAGGCAGCTGCAGTGAGGCTGACAGTATGGACCAAAGCCCAGCCAACCGCCACACTCTCGTACTCACACACATACACGCGGGAACTACTCGGTTACTTTTTTTTAGTGAACAAGGCACTATCTGCACACAATAGAAGCACTACACCGTATTTCTCTTCTCAACACGAACAAGGGGGTATACCACACACCATGTCACAGCAATAAGACTTGATGGTGTGGCATGAAAATGAGGAGGGTGACGAAAGTGACTCTCAGGCAGCTTGACTGCCACCACTACCACCTTCGTTCACCCCTCCCACACACCCACACTACTGAGACAGTAGCGGTGACATCTTGCAATTAATCAAGAACTTGTAAGAATCACACATCAGAGAAGTGGAGCTATAATGCAGAGAAGAGAAGCTACGACACAGAAGAGGAGAGACGAAGCAGAGAAGAGGATCATCTGGATCAATAGGAATAGCAAAGAAAATATGACAATGATGAGTTTATGGCCTTGATGAACATACTTGCAGCACAACAGTCACATCATTCAACCCCACACAACTCGCAGCCAGACCAAAAACCTACAAGTCCTTCTCCCATACCTGACCTGTCTGCTAGCAACATTACCAGATCCTATGTCTCCAGGTCTCATCCGCCTCCTAGCACCACAGTGGACAACTCAACAAGCAAACGTGTGGTATTTAGCCACCCCACGTTGCAAGCAGATTCCTCATTCCAGGTGTACAGGCAGTGGCACCGTAGATGGCAGGACTTTGCACACGATGGCATTTTTCCTGACAGTCTGCAAGATCACTTCAAAGATCTCTGTTGCTGTGAACTTTTAAGGTGCAAACAAGCAGATGATGAGACCTTCAGTGACTTCAGCAGGGGAAATAGATTTGTGTACTGGCGACAGCTGCCAACATTACCTGCCTCAGCTGAGATGTCAAGGACATTGGGCACACACTAAGGACGTGCAGCATAGAGCTTGTAACAGGACAGGGCACTTTGAGAAATGTTGCAAGTCTACCAACAGGGATGGCAAAAGACAATGCAACACTTCGGGATCAGGCAAGACTCCCTCTCTTTCCAGCAAGAATAATGTCAACTGTCGTCGTGTGGGGAACGACTATATTTCTGAAGCCTGTCTACGTGCAACTTTTTATAGCAACAAGACTTCGAGGTTACAGATGCTACCAAACACAGGTGCATACATCACAGTGCTTTGTACTAGGCACCTAGAGATGCTGTAGATACTCAGGGATAGCCTGCTAGCCCAACCGTCGATGGATACAGGCACAGCTGTGGGATGTTTCCAGGCCACCTTGAAACTTGGCAACAGGCATTGTATTGCCATCATGCCAGGTGAAAAAAGAGCTTGACTCCATGGTACAACAAGGAATCATCGCACCGTCAAAATGGTGCCACCCAATGATTCTGGTTGCCAAGAACAATGGCGTACCCATCACAGTAGACCTGACCAAAATGAATTCCCAAGTATCTCACCCTACCCATCCCTCTCCTATACCCTTTGCAGCAGTACGCAGTGTCACTCCTTCTGCAAGATACTTTACGACAACGAATGCCTTGCACGGTTATTGGAAGAAGGAATTTACAGATAAGGACCAATACCTCATCACCTTCATCACGTCATATGGAAGGTACAAACATTTCAGAGGAGCAATGGGCTTCGCAGCTACAGGTGACGCCTATTGCCTGTGTGGTGACATGGCTCTTCAGGGTGTCATCAACTGTTCTAAGGTGGTGGACAACATTCTCCTGTTCGACGAGGACTTACCCAAGCACTTGAAAAGGATTAACCAAATATTGACTAGGTGTCGCACCTAGGTGGCATCACTCTCAACAAGGGGAAAATTGGGGTCGCCGCCCCTAGTGTCAACTTCTGTGGAAACCAGGTCTCAGCGATAGGCATTTCTGCACAGAATGACAAGGTTAGAACCATACGAGATTTCCCGAAGCTAGCTAACTTGACCGATCTTCGCTCCTTAATGGGCCTAGTAAACCAACTGAGTTAACCTCAGACATAGAAGCCACAGCCCAGCCACTACATACCCAGATGAGCCCCATGCACTTCTTATGAATCCCAGACCAGATGGCTCCCGTTCAATATGGATCAAGATTCCTGATAGATGCTGAGACACGCTATGCTATCATAGAACTGGAGAGGCTAGCCATCACCTGGGCTATGTCTAAGTACAGACTCTACCTGTGCGGTCTGTCACACTTCAGACTGATACCTGACTACCGCCCACTCATCCCTATCCTAAATTCTTACATCTTGGATGCAGTCGAGAACCCCCTGTGTCCGACGGTTGAAGGACGTTTAGGTGAGCGACTCTGCATCCCTGATGCACTATCACGAGCTCCAGTCAGCCGCCCCACGTCAGAGGACGAGACTTGCCAACTGCTGCAGCCAAGTCAGCAACAGGAACTCATCATGTGTGACGACCATCCAACAAGACCTTTTGAGTCCGTGTCTCCCGATTTCTTTCACGTTCAACTATGATATTATTGTTTTAAGTAGTGTGTAGATACTTGTAGTAAATTAAAAGATGGTAGTTAAGCTATTTATTGGAAATTTATCATTCTATTTTCCACCAGTTTATTTTCAACATATTGCTCTCCAAGCATGTTGCTTCATCCCATTTGTAATGCTGATGGTCCTCCATGAGTGAATAAGAAAAATACATATATACTAATTTATCATATCAATTCTATTCTGTAAAGTAGAAGATTTTGCAAACTGCTCTTGACATATTTATAAACTCAGTAGTAGTAGATTCATAACACAGGTTATATATGACTTTTGTAATCAAAAGAGTATCTCATTCTGTCTATGATATCAAACTTCCCTAAATATAATAAGCCAACTGTCGGATTGGAAAGTGTTTGCCGCCAAAGACCAGAGACTGCTTTTACTCCCACTCCCCCGGGAGGGAAGGAGACGACGTTGGGTATGATTTCGGGGAGAGGGAAGAAATGGTGGGAAATCTTATCGGGTAGTAATTCATACATAATGATACTGTAACATATAATAATATCATAATCACCTGTTAATTAGTGTTATGGAACGTGCTAATCTTGATTCACATAATATGTAAATTAGATAAGGTGTGGAAAATCGCCAATATTTTCACGTGGTTGTTAAAGAAACTAAATACAAAGGAAAATACTGCTGGTACCGATACTATTGGCTCATCTGTAGTTTGTTATGGCAAAGCAATATACAGTTCTCAAACGAGTTATGAAGAAATTAGTTGATTCTTTCCTGTTGGAGACTTTGTTCGTTGGCACTACGGTGGAGTGTTAGGGTGGTAGGGGTGGTGATGGACTGTAATATATCATATACTGTTTATATTATTGGAGTACCACATTCACTTGACATATCTAAATAATTTAGTGACAATAAAATCAGTAAATTGTTAGATTTATAGCTTCAGCCAAGAGGGAGGATACCGACTGTACTTAGTTACAGTTCAAACAGTCCTTGGTTCTCTCTCCAGAGTACAGCACCTTTTCCGGTCGATAGCCACCAACTAACTCAAGGTGCAGAAAAGGAAGAGTTTTGGCTTTATGCCTATCGACTTATGTAGGTCATTAAGGTTTAGGCAGTCAGTCTTGTTACATTAACAGATCTTCCCCCAGCCTACAAGTTTGCAATCCTCGCTCTTACAGCCGGGTTCCTACCGACTCGGGAATCAAACCCAGGATATCTCGCTTGCTAGGTGAGCATGCTAACCATTACTTCATCGGTGCCTCCAAAGTGCAGGGTCTTCCCTTGCCTTTCTCAGGCACACATAAACATTACACAGTATAACACAGTATATATAACAACACACAAACTTACATGTAGTATTTGTGGAGCCAACACCATACCCAACATTCCAAAGACAACAGTGGTACCCGTGCCAGCTGTCCTTACGGGTGTAGGGAAGATTTCGGACACCATAACGAAGATGACGTAGAGGCTTTGTGTAGAGAACAGTTTGATTAGGCTCAATGTAAACAGCAGGAGCCATGGGTCTGATGGGAGAGACGGAGAAAGAGATAAGAATGATGTTGAATAAGAGGTCTAGAGTGCATAAAGAATAATAAATTAATTCATATAAAAAGGTGACTGAATGTACACCAGGGCCATATCCAAGAATAACCATGGTGTTGACGAAGGCATGGTACCGGTAAGATGGCTCAGTAGTGTGCCTATGGAGTTATCATAGTGGTACCAAACCTTCGTCAACACCCTTAATGTTCTTGTATACGATGGTGTGGTACAATACTCTGTAGTGTGTCTATGGAATCAATGTACCAGTACCACATCTTCGTCAACACCATCAATGTTCTTGCATATAATTATCCCATTGCATCAGCACAAAAACTCACAGTTTGCATTAGAGGATGTACAATTTATTAAGGTGAATGAGTATACATAACATAAAAAAAAATATATTCGCTGTGCACATTCAATGGTGTGAATCTGGGTCAACTTAGTGTTAACCTCATCAATACAAAAATCTCATTGTGCACGTTGAGGGGTGCACAACCTAATAAATCAAATGGTTGTACTATTGGCCACATGTATTCCCACCCACCTCTGAATTGCCTCAAGCAGATTTTACCTGATACACTGAACCCTGTCCCCCATGTTCAGATGTATGATATTTTCTATCTCCTACCTCACTTTCCTTTCACATTCTCGTAGTTATTTATTACTGTATATACCTTGAAACAATATTTAACGAATATTGTGTTTTATCCATATATACAGTCAAATTGTATTTTCTAGGAAATTTAATTTATTGATGAATATTAAGATTTCCGTTTCCTATCCCCCACTTTTCTCCCTTTCTATCTCCGGCCCCCCTCCCCCTCTCTGTTTCCCCTGTAACCTCCCTCCCTCTTTTTCTCCCTGCTCACTTCCTGCGTCCTGTGCTCCCTACCTCTCTCTCTCTCTCTCTCTCTCTCTCTCTCTCTCTCTCTCTCTCTCTCTCTCTCTCTCTCTCTTCCTCCATGTTTCTCTGTCCACCCGCCTCTGTGTGTGTGTGTGTGTTATTTAGTTATTGATAATAAATTGATAATAAATGGGCCGATTCTCTGGAGTTGCCTGGGGATCTGGATATGACGACTCTCTAGTCTAGAGCAATCCGGGCATAGGCATTAGTCAATGTTGTCAATTCCACGAAAATCTAGCCACTTTTGGCGGATGTTTTTGGACTGGGCTATAGCCAGCAGTGTGTCAATGGGATAGCCACATGGTGGTATAATCTAATAGGAGGTGGCATGACGTCACAAAGATGAAGCCAACTTTCTATTGGTCGGCTGTCCTCCCTACCCCCTATTGACTCAAAACATTACTCAGCTGATCACGTCGGACCATCAATTTCACCAACATTCTTTACCATTTTTTAAGATAATGCTGGCGTGTTCAGCATATGGGTGTACCCAGAGAGACAGGAGTCTTTCTACTACATTTCATATGTATGTTAAGAAAGTCTTATAGAATAATATTCATCACCTGCCTCGCACACCGCGACACGTACCCATGTCCTGTAGAATATTAATACTGTACACACAAAAACTGTAAAGCCAAGGCTATTATAGTGTTGTAATATTAACTGTTAATGTATAACCTGACGTATATATAGCATTGACAGGGTTATAAAAGATAAACTGTCTCCATGGGGGGACCTATTTGTGCCCAAGTTAGGGTTGGCCTGAAGGATAACTCGAGTGTTGAGAGATTGTATTATGAATGTTTTAGCATATTTCATAATGTTTTAAAGATATCTAATTTATAATTGTGTTTACTATTGTAGACTAGTTGGTTGTTGAGAATTTAGGTGTAAGTTAAAAAACCGTAGTCTAAGTTAAGCCAATGTGCGGAAAGAGTTTTTATAATTGTGAAATTACGGCCTGGGACTGATTAGTAAAATGAATGTTTCTGTGTAAATCAGAGTGAACTGAAACTGAGTAAGTGATGACACACTTTGCAGTAACATGCAGCCATCATGGTAAGATTCCATGTGGCTTATAAGTGGTAAAATGTGTTTGATAAAAGACAACACACCTGAGTGTGAAACTGTGAACTCTATTACATGACAGTTCTGAGTGTTACACTACACATCTCTTCACTACACATCACATATCTCCAGTAGGCCTACCATATACACATCTTCACTACCCTATTCACATGTTCAGTACACAATACACTTCTTCACTACACACACATCTCCATTACCTTAATTATACACATCATCACAACAGACCACATCTTCACTACCCTATACATATCTTCACTACATTATACACATCTTCACTACACTATGTAGGCTACATTTTCACTACAGATCACACATCTTCATAGCACACACACACATCTTCACTACACTATACACATCTTCACTTCACTATACACATCTTACTGTATATAATCGTATTTATATACTATACTTAAAGAGTGACACAAGGCCTTCCACAGTCTTATACTAGAAATCTTTATATAATTAATTTTATTTGCATTTGTACAGTGACCCACACATGAAGCAGGTAGGCCTATGGTTCGTTACTTGTGAGGTGGCTACAACGAAAGGAAATTTAAGTGAAAAAAAATGTAGTTTGTTGACAGGCAGACAGTAAAATATTATTACTACCTGCTTGTCAACAAACTATAACTTTTGCTCACTTTCCTTCCTGTTGTAGGTATCTCGCTAGTAGCGAGGCATACCAGATTCACGTGTGGTCAACTGTACTTGTTGTTATTTCTCTGTAACTTCATAATACGGTCTGTGGGCTGGTGTGTAAGCTATGACCTTCTCTTTTACTATACTGTTTTCATAAAATTAACTATTCATTCATTAATCAATTCATTCTTTCATTCATACTCCTAGGAAAAGTTTGCGAGAAGAGGTAATGTTCTAGGAAACAGCGATATTTAAGGGTTTTAAGTACTTTTGATAATATACAGAATTGGATAATTTTATGCAGTTATCATATATGGAACAAATTCAAGTCTCTTTCTGGCTATGATTATAGGATATATGAGAAAATAAGACCATAATTATAATGGGAGTAAAGCGGCCGAGGTAATGTTTTGAGCCAATGGGGGGTAGGGTAATAGGCTCCGCCCCTTGCTTCACTTTGGGTGTACAGGACGAGCGGCTCATGCCGCCTCCTCTTAGATTATACCTCCATGGATAGCCATAATCAGTCAGTGTGCAAATGTTTGACGTGATGGCTGACAGTGTCTCACGTTGGAAATGATGCTCCTCCGCCACCTGGCAACACCCTCCACCATACGCCACCCCACCAACCACCCAAGTCAGGCGCTCTTGGGCCAAAAGTTATTTTTTTTCCTCACATCATATCTGGTATTGATCTCATTCGTAGGAGGAAAAGTTGCTGGTGAGTACAGAATCAAACTTGAGTTCCTAGGCATTGTAGTTTAGACGTAGGGAGTAAGTGAAGTAGAGCGATTTTTAAGAAATCACCCGGAGATGACGGGTGGAATCTAGCAGGCAGCCTGGACCTGGCGCATAATTTTTCAACAAATTGGGGTTTGATTAATTGATTAATAGATGCCACTAGGCCTCTTGCTGGGCAAAAGCTTGGGTAATATACCGCCTAACATAATATTGAATTCCAAGGATTTCGAAAATGGCAATCTACATAATCAATAAAATATGAACATACATTTGGTACGCTTCATTACCCTGAATGGAATAGGTAGCATTATTAAAAGGACATATCAACTAAAACAATTTTTTTTAGTAAGATAACCTGACTAACTTAAGTAAATTATATTAAAGAATCAAAATTAAAAACATTGAACTATATAAGAAACCATAAATATAATAAAAAAAAGGTGTTCCCTCCCACACTACAAGCCTCCTCCCCCAGAATATGTGAGAGACTGTAAGAACCGTTTCCCATCCGGTACTCTGAGAGCTGCCCACAACAAAGATCCCCAAGGCTGGGACACTTGACAAGATGCCGCACTATCAAAGGGACCAGATAATCATCACAGTAGGAAGGGGGTGCCCTCTCCATTAAAAAAACATGAGTGAGTGGCCAATTCTGATACGGACAAAATCCGTCCCTGTGGAACAGGTAGCTATAGCTCCACAAACTCAGGCAATGGCGGATGCCGTGGAGCTTGTTAGCCTCGATGGTGTCCAATTTGTCCTGCCAGCAGGAACGAATGGCAGCATCTATGTAGGGTCGAAGGTACACTGCAAGTACGGGATGACGCCTGGCAGGAGCCTGAGTACTGCAGGCTGCAGCCTTAGCCAGGGCAACAACCCACTCATTCCCATCGGCACTCACATGATCCGGGACCCAACAAAATGTGACTGCAGCCACGACGTCCCAGGAGGACAAGCCACTAAAAAATGGCCAACACCAGGGGATGGGAATAGTTAATATAGCCCAAGGCATGAAAGGCACTACAGGAGTAACTAAAATTAGTAAAAGAAGGGAGCTTACCGCCACGGCAAAAGTTAGGAAAGACGACTGCAAAGCCAACTTCAGCATCAGACCTTGACCCATCAGTGTACACAGGGAGAGACTCCCTGTATGTTCTAAAAAGAAGGAATGAGCCAGTGGAGGAGGAAGAAATTCATTCTTGTCTGTAAAGCATTAGCCGTATTGGAAATTTAGAGAAGAAGCTTGCTCTCCAAGAGGCAAATAGCAAGAAGGACACAGAAACAGCAGTGAATAGGGTCATCGAGCAATTAGTTAATACAGTCGAGTCTGAAAAAGAAAACATAATAAGTGTGGTGAAGGAAGAATTGGCTGTTGTGTTACAGGATCAACGAGATGCATTAGCACCAACGAAAACAGACTTAGGCCTAGTCAACAAGGACAGTGTGAAAGTGGAGGTGAAATTTGCCATTGATGAAGAAAAAGACAAGGTATTTAGAGCCAGAAATATTTTTTTAGCTGGTGTACCCGAGCCCGACACAGATGACCTTGATATAGGGAAGGCTGGTGATCTGGAATTTATGAACACCCTGATTTCACAACATATGAAACTTGAATATAGCGAATATGAGATCGATGACACAACAAGGATTTATGGTGGCAACAAATCTTCTGGGGAGACGGGTAAACCAAGACTGCTTAGGGTGCGTTTCAACATCCCAGAAACAGTTGGTCGAGTGGCCAGAGCTGCACCTAACCTCAAAAAGTCAGACGATCCAGTTGTGAACCAGGTACGGATGTTCCGGGACAGGTCCAAAAAGGAAAGGGATGAAAGGAAGACACTGCTCACCTTGCCTGAGAAGAACAAGAACATGAAGGAAAACCATTCAAAAGCTCCGGCTCTTAATGATTCAAGTGACATAATAAAGTATCCATATGTAAAGGTCTCAAAAATATTAATTATGTTTTATCTGGATTTTCGAATTCATATGGTTATATTGAAATTATGAAAATGAACCCTTTTTATTGAGGGTGAACCCCTCGGATAAATGATTCAATGTCGGTAAAAGAAAATGGATGGGAGGAAGAGACAGAGAGAGAGAGAGAGAGAGTGAGTGAGTGAGTGAGTCAGTGAGTGAGTCAGTTGAACCATTTTAGAAGTTGTCGCCCCAAGAACAACAACAATAATTACGATAAGACCTTGAGCTCTCGGCTGAGGCCGGAGCTAAAAACAATGAGGAGGAGGACGACACACACGAATGGATTATAGACTTTGGAAAAAAGGATGTCATAAGAATGCAGAAGGGGACCACTGGGCGAAAGAACCTAAATTTGTACAGCTCCGGACAGATCAATTATAATTGTATGACACCAACGTGTTCATCATTTACAGTGTGGTGCGTACAGTCCCCCTTGGATTATGGGTTTGAATGCTTCGTGACGAGGACTTGTGGAGCTTTCACCTAAAGTCCTAAACTGACAAAGTCATGTAAACAATAACCAATAAATGTCTTATTTCAATTTTTAATGTTTTAATTAGTAATAACATTAGTGGTGACACAATATCTTCTAAATGTTGTGATTGGTTCATTAACACTGGCGTCTGAATTGCTGGCCTAGATGTTGACCTCAGATAAATAAATAAGGATAATAAAATTAAATATATTGGTACTGGGCACTATTTATAGAGCCCCCTCATCTCCGTCCAGTAATAATGACTTTATCTGTGATGTCCTCAGGTTAATCGAAACTACCTCTTAGGACAAGCAATTTTTTTTTTTTTTATATATATATATATATATATATATTAACAAAAATGAGGACAAAGACCACAGGCCCGCTTACCGTCCTCATCTACATACTACAGTGAGAGAGTGGTCCAAAATCATTACCAATTTCGTTCAAGATGCCCTGACACATTGCGTTTGAAGGTACATAAGTCGTAGTAAGGTGGAAAGATGGATGAAGGTAGAGTGTTTCAGAATTGACCAGTTGTGTATATGATAGACTGAGAGTACCGGTTAACTCTTGCATTAGGGAGTTGGACAGAAAAGGGGTGAGAACGAGAGGCTTGACGAGTGTTGCATGTTCTCCAGAGGGGAGGAAGCATACATTGAAAGAGTTCAGAAGAGCAATGTCCAGTGTAATAGCGATAGAAGAGAGAAAGTGATGCAACACTGCGGCGAAGAAAAAGAGGTTGTAGTGAATCAGTAAGAGGAGGAGGGTTGATGAGACGAAAGGCCTTTGATTCCACCTTGTCCAGTAGTGTTGTGAATGTTGATCCCCCCCACACATGAGAGCCATACTCCATACAGGGGCGGATAAGACCCCTGTACAGAGACAGTAACTGCGTGGGGGTGAAGTATTCACGGAATCTGTTGAGCACACCTAACTTCTTTGAGGCGGTTTTGGCTAGAGAGGTAATGTGATCTCTTCAGGAGATATTATGAGAGAAAGAGACTCCAAGAACATTAAGAGAAGAGGAAAGGTCATGATGTGTATCGTTAAAGGAGAGGGGATAGACATCAGGAAGATTAGTACAAGTTGAAAGATGAAGGAACTGTGTTTTAGAGGCATTGAAAACAACAAGGTTCTCTCTGCCCCAGTTAGAGATGAGGGAAAGATCAGAAGTCAGGCGTGCTACTGCATCATCACGTGATGTGGAGAGTAGCTGCTGGGATGGATGGTTGTCAAAGTGAGTGGAGTAGTGTAAGGTGGAATCATCAGCATAGGAGTGGATAGGGGAAGAGGTACAGGTAAGAATGTCATTAATGAACAAAAGAAAGAGGGTGGGTGATAAAACAGAACCCAGAGGAACACAACTATTGATAGACTAGGAACAAAAACAGTGACCGTCTACAACAGCAGCTATAGAACGGCCAGAAAGGAAATCAGAGATAAAGGTGCAGAGAGAGGGATAGAAACCAAATGGAGATTAAAGCTTTGTGCCAGACTCTATCAAAAGCTTTGGATATGTCGAGGGCAACAGTAAAAGTTTCACCAAAGTTCCGAAAGGAGGATGACCATGAATCAGAGAGGAGGGATAGAAGATCGCCAGTAGATCGTCCCTGACGGAAACCATACTGGCGATCTGAAAGAAGGTCATGACAAATAAGATGCTTATGAATTTTGAGGTTAAGAATAGATTCGAAGACTTTAGATAGACATGAGGTCAGAGCAATAGGGCGATAGTTGGAGGGTTGGGAACAGTCTCCTTTTTTCGGAACAGGTTGGATCAGAGCAAACTTTCAGCAAGAAGGAAAAGTGTTAAATGATAGACATAAACGGAACAGTTTGCCTAGGCAGGGTGTCAGCACAGAAGCACAGTTCTTGAGAACAACAGGAGGAATCCCATCAGGTCCGTATGCATTCCGAGTGTTAAGGCCAGAGAGGGCAGAAAATACTTCCTTTGAAGAGATTCTAATGGCAGGCATAAGTAAGTCAGAGGGGGGTGGAGTTGGAGGAACAGAGCCGGAATCGTCCAGTGTAGAGTTTGAGGCAAAGGTTTGAGAGAAGAGTTCAGCTTTATCAGGTGAAGAGATGGCAACATTTCCATCAGGAAGGATGAGAGGAGGGAAAGAGGAAGAAGTAAAGTTACTGGAGAGATTTTTGGCTAGATGCCAGAAAGAACGAAAGGTGGAGGAGTTGGACAGGTCATTGCACTTGGCACGGATGAAGGATTTTTTGGCTAGTCGGAGAACAGATTTGGCGCGATTCCGGGCAGAGATATACAGAGCACGATATTCATTAGTTTGAAGGCGTTGGTTCCGTCTGAAAGCTACCTCCTTGTTGTGGACAGCAGTAGAACAAGCGTGATTAACCCAAAATTTTCGTGAATTAGTAAGAGGGAAAGAATATGGAATGTATGCCTCCATGCCCGAGATGATCAGCTCCGAGATGCGTGCAGCACTCTCTGAGGGACCCCGGCCACGAAAGCAAAAATCATTCCGCTGTAGTGCCACAGACGCCGCTTGCTGGGAGGGTCCAAAGGATTTACAGGAGCGATAGGACAGGATACTGAAATAAGATTGTGATCGGAGGAGAACAAAGGAGAGAAAAGTTCAATAGAATAAGCAGAAGGATGAGAGGTTAGGAATAAGTCAAGGATATTGGGCTGATCTCCAAGGCGATCTGGAATACGGGTAGGGTACTGAATTAACTGCTTTAGGTCGTTGAGGATAGAAAAAGTAAAGGCTTGTTCACCAGGTGTATCAGTGAAGGGAGATGAAAGCCAAAGGCAGTGGTGAACGTTGAAATCTCCTAAAATGGAAACTTCTGAGAAAGGAGAATGGGATAGAATGTGTTCCACTTTTGAAGTAAGATTGTCGAAGAATTTTGTATAGTCAGTAGAGTTAGGAGAGAGATATAAAGCACAGATGTATTTAGTTTGAGAGTAGCAGGTTAGCCGAAGCCAGATGGTTGGGAAATCAGAGAAGTCAAGTTCGGGAACACGAGAACAAGTGAGGTCGTTGCGTATGTATACACAATATCCGCCTTTGGCACGAAACTATAAACTATAAACACACACCATTACTAAAAGAACGCGTCAACTTAACTAATATATAAAAAAGAGTTAAGACTAAATAATATCAAACTATCTAAAAACCATAAGTATAATAAAATCACAATTTATGGAGGAGGCCAGCCTCCTCCACATAGGAGAGTGTTCCCTCCCACACTACAATCCTCCTCCCCGAGCACCCGGGAGAGACTGTAAGAACCGTCACCCACCCGGTAATCGGAGAGGTGCCTACGACGCAGGTCCCCAAAACTGGGACACTCAACAATTATATGCCTCACTGTCAAAGGGACCAGACAATCATCACAGTAGGGAGGGTTAATCCTGTCCATTAAAAAGCCATGAGTCAATAATGTGTGGCCAATGCGGAGACGGACAAGAGCCGTCTCCCACCGGCGGGACAGGCCGCTGTAGCTCCACAAACAAAGGCGTTGGCGGATGTCGCGGAGCTTGTTTACCCCGACTGCGTCCCATCTGTCCTGCCAGCAGGAACGAACGGCAGCATCTATATAGGGTCGAAGGTCCACTGCAGGGACAGGATGACGCCCGGCAGGAGGCCGAGAATTGGAGACCACAGCCTTAGCCAGGGCATCAGCTCGCTCATTACCATCGACACCCACATGGGCCGGGACCCAACAGAAAGTGACTTTGCGGCCACGACGACCCAGGAGGACAAGCCATTCAAGGATGGCCAACACCAGGGGATGGGGAAAGTTAAAATTGCACAAGGCCTGCAAGGCACTACAGGAATCACTATAAATAGTAAAAGAAGGCTGAGGGAGAGTAAAAATCACTTGGATGGCATATAAAATGGCCGAGAGCTCAGCAGTGAAAATTGACATGACAGAAGGAAGTCTACCACCACGGCAAAAGTCAGGAAAACCAACTCCAGCATCAGACTTTGACCCATCTGTGTACACAGGGAGGGACTCCCTGTGAGTGAAGGCATGTTCTAAAAACAGGGAACGAGCCACTGGAGGAGGAAGAGATTCTTTTTTGTCTGTAAAACAGGTGCAGGGAAAAACTTCTGGAAGAAGCCATGGAGCCACCCTGGGGACCCTCACAGGACGAATCTGGAAATATTCAATTCTCATCTCCTCCATAGCCTTCCTGACCCGGAAGACAAAGAGCCAAGGTGTACGAGAATGTGAAAGGTAATAATTAGACATGATATCAGATGACACCGCCAAGCAAGGAAGGGAGTCGGGAAGTCGATGTAATCGATGCCAACAACGAACCATTGAGGACTGGCGACGGAGATCTAGAAGTGGTTTGTTAGCGTCCACCAAGAGACTGGGGATTGGTGATGACCTGAACGCTCCAGTTGCCAGACGTATCCCAGCATTATGAACAGGGTCTAATAAAAACCTCAACAGCAATAGCCTGGAGCGGTGTGTCAAGCTCCAGGCTCGTGCATGGAATATCTCGACGAACTAGGATGGCAGGAGGACTGGCAGGAATGTAGTCCCCAAGCATTGTCTCTTGAAGAGAAACACACGCAAGAAAGAAACTAGAGAGAAGAATGCGAAGTTCTTCCCAAGAAGCACGCAAGTCACGATTTTTGTCCTGGTTTTGGGGAAGCCTCATGGAGGTACTTCCCACTACCACCTCGACCTGAGGGTCTACTCAAACGATACGTTTTGTCAAATCCTGGGCCACTAGAAGAGCGAACCCGAGGAGTAGTACTTGGGGTAGTAATTGGGACCCGTTGACGAGTCCCTGAAGCATTTGATATGTTTAAGAAGATGAATGTATATGAGCAGGGATATTCTTAGAAGCATTTACATTGGTATTGTCCTGTGCAGCAGTGGTATCACTGACACAGGCAGACACATCAACATCGAAAATACAGGTGGTAGAATCACTCTGCTGTTCTAGCGGAGAAGAAACTGAATATTTTGAAGTCGCGACATCAGTAGCATCCACATTAACTTCACGCTCCTCTGATGGTCCTGAAGAAAACTTGCCAGGAGGAACTTCTGTTGAATCAAGAGATTCATCAGAGCCACGAGAACGCTCCTGGTGACATTGAGAGGAAACTATGGATGAGTCCTCAGAGATGGTTGCCTTATAAAGAGGAACATCTATTGAGTCAAGTGCCTCAGAGGAACCATTTTTGGAGAGCGTGTGGCAGCGTGAACCTCTACCACATGGACACCTTTAGCTAAAGTTGCAGAATTGTCATTAGTTGAAGGGTCAACAGAATGAGTGTCTGATAAGGTTTCCAAAACAGAGAAGGTATTATGTAGTGTAACCTTAGAAACGCTCTCACTGGAGCATAAAGCAGCTGCCTCTTGAGAGGGTTGAGAGGGTGCTACAACTGATTTGGGGCGAAGGGTGGAGGCGTATGTCTTAACACCACCATCCTTCTGTCGCCTGAAGTTGAGTTGCCGTCTGGCACTACCAATACTAATGAATTGGGTATTAGCCAAATGGAGAATATCCTGCTCAAGGAAGTACATCTTACATTGGGGAGACCGCAAGGGGTGAGCATCTCTGCAGTAAAAGCAGCAAGTCTCTGACTGACATTCAGAAATAAAATGTGCGTCAGAAGCAGAACAATTACCACACCGGGAACGGTTATTGCAGTTCCTCCTCCCATTACCAAACTCATAACAACAGAAACACTGTAAGGGACGCTCAACAAAAGGCTTCACCTCAAAAGAGGTGGGGTTAATGTTAATGCGATCTGGGATATGCGAACCATAAAAAATGAGGATGATCATATTTTTACTGCCTTTCATCTTTGTTACTCGTTGGACATTGTCTGGGCACATAGGAAGAATGTCCTCTTCTGAGAATTCATATAGATCTTCATTATATATACGCCCCTTGCTATAATTGAATGTTCGGTGTGGTTTGATAGATTCAAACATGCTATCAGTAGGACAGGGGAGATTAAGGAGCATCATGGCCTGAGTAAGATCTTTGGCTCTGATTAAAACGCCCTTACCATATTTCTTTATGTGGCCCATTGGTAGTACTCCAATTTCTTTCTCCAAATAACGGGAAGCATGGATAAGGTTACCACGTCCCTCCCTGTAATACGCCACAAACCAAAAGAGTGTTGGATCCTGACGTTCCTTTGGGACATTCTCTGTAGAGTCATCAAAGAGGTTAGGGCAGTAGTCATTATCACTATCTACTACATTGGCAGACCGCATTAACTGAACTTTACAGTGAGTATCCCCCACTGTCAGAGAATCTTTTGCCTCAAATGCTGCTTTGGCAGCAGCATTTGTATTGAATGTAATATAACACCGATTAAACCTACAATCACAGTCATAAGTGATTCGGATACGAAGGACTACTCCGAAACACTTAAAAATGGAGTGGATAGCGCCATACGAAAGTGATGCTTGTACATTCGTTATCATCAATGTGTCACAACCACTAACACGGTTATCTGACATTACACCCGACCTGCTGGGTCTACTCATATTTGCAGCTCTCTGCTCATCACCACAACCAGATTTTGGCGTCTCGAGGGCCTGGTCGACCACCGCTCGGGAGAAAGATTTGGGTTTTATTTTATCCATATATCATTGATTTAATGTGTTTGGCCCCAGGAGCCAAGAGCTACTACCAACCGGGCAGATGAGGGGACCGAGCGCTGGTCGCCGCGGGCGGGGTACCTCTTCCCCCACGGGGCCACTCGTTTTAAAAAGCAGCCCCAATGGCTCGAAACTTTGCTCACGACGGTGCTGAGACCCCCTTCCCCAACATCTCCCGGCCCAGACACCCAACCATCCAACATAGGACTGCCCCTAGAAGGCAGTCCCTCTGGAGGGCAGCACTGTTGGCCCGTACTGGCAGCCTATTGCATAGGAACCATTTAGTCTGGTCTCTCACTGGCGACCTTACTAGCATGGGAAACCCTCTCTCCCCAAAATTGGGGCAGAGCAGGGGCCAAAGCCCCCTCTAGCCTAGCTCGCCAGGTCATAGAGACACGCAAGCCCCCCCACCTCGTCAAGGCGTTTCCCGTTTGGGGGGGGTATTAGAAGATGAGAACGTGTTTGTAGTAAATGTAATGCAAGAGTATTAGGTGACGAGTACCATGTATTGTTTGTGTGTGAAAATGAAGATATTGTTAGACAAAGAACTAAATATTGTCCAAGTTATTACAGAGACAGACCAAGTCATTCCTAGTTAAAAATAAAAAAACCTCCGTGTAGTAGTTCAGTTTCGTAGGGTACATTATAAAATATATATAGGGCCTTTAGGAATCTGATCACTTACTTATTAATTTGCTCTAATTTAATGGAATACGGTAAGGTCAAAATTTGATACAGTTAACATATAATGTTGATTTAGGTTAGGTAAATTTAATCTGATATTCAATAGTTAATTCATATATTAGATATTTCAGCAGGAAAGATCAGGATTACATAGATTGATAAATCTAATATATATATATATATATATATATATATATATATATATATATATATATATATATATATATATATATATATATATATATATTGGTCCTAATTAATTGTAATTTTTTTACAGGATCATTTTGATGATGGCCAGTATGAAAGTGAGCGAGCAGATGACCTACTGGAACAACTAAATCCTCCAATCTATTCCAAGCAACAGGACACAGGTATTATTCTCATTTTGGTCCTGTTTCCTGGAATAGTTTAAAAGAACGAAGGCACTCCAATTCACCAAAAAGAATACTTCCCCTTATTTTTAATTGTTTTGTCTAATGTTAATTGGGAAATACAGTGTTGGTAAATGTGGAGCAAAAGATTCCTCCAAACTATTGCAAGCAACAGACCATTTTTTTTGTTCATCTGGTCCTGTTTCCTCTCATACTTGGAGGGATCAAGACACTCTAATTTAACAATAATGAAGTACCCACTTAATTAAGCATAATGATGTAAAATAAAATATGAATACTGTATATCCATTTATTTTGCCTACAAAACTGTGACGCATAATATCAGCTATGAGTGTGTCCGTCTACATGGGTAGCAACATGGCGCCTGGCCGATGGTTGGCCAAACTCTCTATATCTATGGCTTTGCGTCTGTCTCTCCCACTTAGACCCCTACAGGAGAGGAGAAAGTGGTTGCCAAAATGCCGTTGGATAAATCCAGTGCAGAAGCGGCTTCCCTATTTTACCCTACTGATCTTTGCTTTTTCTACTGCTCTTTGTGCAACTTAACCACTAGATCACAGGCAATGTCGGCTTAAGATGTGCACGAATGACCACGCCCTTCAAAACTTTGGTAGTCGGGAGGGAAGGTCAGCTTGGTGGGAACCCAGCTAAAGTTTGAGTAAGTGAAGAGAGGAAGGGAGAATGACAGATAGAGCGAGTTGGAGGATAAATTGAGGAAATATGGGAAAACAGTTAAAGAGAGGGGAAGGGAAAACAAGAGAGAGAGGAGGAGGGAGGGCGCATGGCAGGCCGCAGGTAGAGAGGCAAGGTAGAGAAAGAACTGTGGAGAGAAAAGGGGAGGAGGGTTGAAAGTGGGGAGGTATAAAAGGAAAAGAGAGACAGTGGGGAACCAGTTACCTTAATATTCAATGCATAAAAGAGACATCAGTGACATGCGAGTTAGTGTTACCAGATGGGTACGAATACTTATGGCCAATAGTACTACATTGCATCAAAACAAAATACTCACTGTGTGTGTTGAAGGGGGTACAATCTATGATGAAGGAGACAGAGGGTGGTATTATTATTAAATTTACTTTTCAATGAAAGGTACTTTATCGCTAAAATGGCTTTGCAATATAACATGAACTGAGCGTTATAGGGAGCTTATCCTCCAAAAAATTGTTTAATAATGCCCACCTGAATCTACATGACTAAAGAAAAAAAAATCTCCTTACTGTGTGCAGTGAAGGGTGCGCAGACGATCAGTGTACTGATGATCAGGAAGGTGACGATGTAGGAGAAGCGTCGGCCGAGGAAGTGAACGAAAGCCCAGCCGAGGAAGTTACTGGGTAGCTCAGACAGTGAGAGGAAGAAGTGACTGAGTACACTGCTGTCTGGTAACACGTTGATACCCAACATCAACACACCATAGACCAGGAAGGAGCAGTGGCTGTGGGCAAGCATGAGTGGATGAAGGAAGCTGGGTGGGTTTAGTGGTGCCGGGGTTGGAGAGATGTGTGTGTAAAATTTGTAAAATTGGTACTGCATATAATATGTGAGTCCCAAGCGCTTTCGTGTATTCACATCTTCGGGGAAAATTTAATACAGTGTGTAGAAGAATTGTTGCCGAGACACTTTATATACCAATACATTTAATAACTAACAGGCAACCTGAAGGTGTTGCCACTACGTGTCCAAAGCAATACACACCTATATGGTGTTTACAAGTATTTACCTGACCCAACCCTCATCTGACCTGACATGACCTCTAAACCTAAGATTAACCTCAGTCATTTTGTACAGTCGTTACAATCCTTTTAACAGTGTGATGTAATGCTGGTAGACCTGACTGAAGAGTCAGGTGTGACGCGAGTGTCATATATACCTCGTCACCCTCACGGACGCATATTTACACTTTCTGGTAGAATATAAACATAGGGGAAATTACAACCAATCAGAGCCCGCGGAGCCCAGTAATGACGTCATAGAAAGTACTGCCAGCTATATGCCACGAAAACACCTCTGCAATTTCAGATTTCACGGGTTTTACAGATTATCTATAATAGTGTTAAACGTATGTGTTTAGTATACATCACTAATTTAACACATTATTTTTAGATGAGACTCATTCAATAAACATTCCTGTAGTTTTTTATGAGATGTCTTTTGGTAATGATGCACACTGTTCATTAATTCCATCTCACAAAGTCGATAATAATTTCATCAGTTTTATATCTTACCAGCAAAATTGGGAAACTCTTATGTTATTAAATATATATCACATAAAATAATGTAGATATATATGTTTTGTACCAAATTGTATGGAGTACACACATTAAAAGATTCGAGTGTTAAATCTAATGGTTTGTGACCCTGTTCTATGTTCCCCTTAGAGAGTTACATTCTTACTATTGTAACACCCCTAGTTTTATGTATAATGTTATTTAGAATGTTTACAGGTAATAGGATAAAATTGAAGTGTAAGATGGTACCACTTTGTCAAGTCAAGATTATCAAGGGTGATAATCTTGATTGTAGGCTTTCTCTGACTCAAATAGAGTTAATAGGATGAAAGGTATAAATAATGTGTTAGCTAGAGATAGTAGATAAACAATAGAAATAATTATCATAGTTAGGAAAATTAGTTAAATAGAGAAATAATTGGAACTTGGGTGAAGTGTTAGGGATTAGGAAAAATACGTGTGGATTAAGAGGTGCATATATAGAATTAATTGAAAACAGGGAATAACCCGTATGTATAATTACGAACTTAACCCTCCTGTGATACTAGCATTTTTAATAGTAACTTATTTAGAAAATTAATTTGGGAAGGTCCCAAAGAGAGGACAAACCATCTTCTATTGGCGGAACAATATGTGCACTTAATATTTGTAAAACTTTATTAAATTTAACTGAGGAAGAAGGAATTGTATTAGAATAAGAAGGATATAAGTTAATAGTAAAATATAATTGTAAGATACACCTATAAGGTTGGAACTAATGAAAATGTTGATATATAGAAGTCAGGGGACTACTTTGTACTGAAGCATAAAGCAGAGACGAGGCAAGGAGGGAGTGAAGCATTTGTGTTTCACTCAGTCTCTCTTCGTCTGCTGCGGTGACAGGTAACTCATAGGATAGCTCTGGAAATAGACTGGACTAAAGTGTAATAGTGATGGATGTAACCGGGAAATTTACTTAGTCCGTGAGTGGAGTTAAATAATTAGAGAATGTAGTGTGTTCCAATAGGGATTTAATAATTAATATATGTTATTAATGGAGTCTCTCTTCGTCTGCTGGTGGTGACATCCATTAATGCACACTCCCTAGGTAGGTACACGTTACTTAGCATAATATAGTTAAGAAATTGCTGGCAAGACATTAGAGAATATATCTTGTGCATAATTAGGGTATTTCAATTCTTGTAGTATATTTATTTGTTTTGGCCAATTGGTTTAAAATATATTATTAGGGATATTGTTTTGATTGTCTGTATATTAGATTTGGCAACTATCGAAATACGGAAGTGTTCCTATTGTAGATGACCCAGCGGGGATTAGGATTGGGGATTGGGAGATTAGAGAGTGGAAAAATGAACTTTTATTGTATTATTGCTATTTTATAAACGTGTGCCATTTAATAAGCCAGTTTATAATTAAATGATTATTACGTCACCGATGTAACAAAATAGACTGTGTTCCTATCTATATAGACTCGATTTAAGACACTGGTCGAACCCACGTTAAAATAATTCTGGGTTGCTTGCTCGCATGCCTAATCTAACGCTGCGTTACCCCTCCAGTGTGTGATAACTTGGTTCCTCTGATCGACCTTGGTCTGGTGGTGGCAGCGTATACCCTATACTGAAGAGGAACTGGACTTGTACTTTGTATGATTTTATTTGGTATTCGCAAGGCAACCCTGTGATATAAGCTAAAATATTGCTACCTCGAGCGGTAAGTCTGGTAACTCCTCTTCCAAAGTAGAATCATTGTTGCCGATACTGATTCAGGTTTCAGTAAGACAGAATTTGAAGCCTCCATTCTAGATTTCGCCAAAATTAGAGTTACCAAAAAAATATCGGTGTCTTCTTGGCATCACAATGACTTGGCGAAATGCACTCTGAATGTAGCTCATCCCATAACTGTATCAGACCATATATGTTCGTCTGTCAACCAAGGAAACAAGGCAGTTTACGAGGATCCAATGATTTAGTATTAGCGAACCATGTCAAGCAGCCAGAAGAAATTCATTGTGACCTGAATTTACACTAAATGCATGTCTCATTTTAGAAGCACTGGTACGAGATCCACTATTAAAACAGTTGAATAATTGGTCCATCTTTTCAAAATATTCTGCAGTGAACTGTCCTTCTGCTGGTAAAGCATTAAAAGTGCATAGAGTCCATATCGAAACAGAAAACTGCGTACTGATCATGCTGTTTGCCACAACTCGAGTTTTACGGGAGCGAGCGAAGTGTCCCCTCTTTACCTTGATGCATATCCAGCCTCACCTGTCGCCTTCTTGAAGCTTCCATATCACACGAATACCTGGTGGCCGCGCAGAGGCGCCAACGCCGCCTTAAAAGAGGATGGTTCGGCTCCACATTACATCCACAATCTACATCTACGTTCCATGAGCTATACGCCATTCTACTCCACGTAAGTAACTCTACTCGACACTCAACTTCTACGTTTTATAAGCTGACCCAGGCTACGCCTTGTGTTGCACGTCGTCCATGCTGTGCCACCTACACCAAGCTACCTACGCCATCAACGACCTTCGTAGCAGGCCAACGACTCCTGCTAAAATATACCAAGGTATTTACACAAACATTTTACACTATTCCCCCCATGTGTTTGCATTTGTGCCATTTTCCTCAGAGTTCTCACCCCATAAACATTGTGCTAAACGTAATGCTCCCCATATACCATTTTTCTTCCTGCCACGTTCACACTTTCCTACCCACTAACCCCTACCTTCTGTCCCTCTTCTCCACCTCGTCTTTCTCCTGCATCCCTAAACTCCATTTTTCGCCATCCCCATAGTGTTCCCTTTTTCTCCATTCACACCACAATACCTTCCTCGCTCTCACTTTCACTTTCACTAATTGCTATGGCTATCCCTACCAACACCAAACATCTCTCTTCCACATGCATCTACCTCTCCTCCACACGCTAATCTCCAACCTGCTACTCTACATGTGCCCTACACTCCTTCTTTCAACAACGATGTCCATGCCTGGTTTCTCCACATACTGTAGAGGCGGTATGGCGTGGTCAAACATAAAACCAAAAATATCAAGCCATCATTCGCGCCATTCCACATGAGGTCTTCTCGTCCTTGTCCCCACTCATCTCGTCCTTCAACCAGGCTACCCTATATGATGAGATGAAGGCCGCCATCATCTCCCCCCACGGCATGAATTCACACCAGTAACTAAACGCACTGGAGGACGTGCAGCTTCGTCACATGCAACAGCTGAATAAAAAAGCTGCTACACCCTTCAACAACGACGTTCTCAAGGGTAGACACTCCAAGCTGTTGCCTACCACTATCCAGCTGCACCTCTAGGCATTACCCAACCTGCTCCTCCGGGAGTAAGGAAGGCTGGCTGACTCCTTTAATGACACCTACACTGATGGTACACTTATGTGGCTCACACAACGCACCAACACCATCATCGCCACTCCACCCAAGCCTAGTGTTATGCATACCCCTCTACCTCCAGCTCAACAGCAAGCAACTCTTCCACCACCTCAACAACCATAGCTCCTCCCAATAACCCAACACCAACACATTCAACGTCAATCTCAATACCAACACCTCCTTCCATCTTCCCACCAACATCATCTCACACCTATACCTTTGGCCATGCCGCACGCAATTACCCCCTCCCATGCAATTGGGGTCCTTCTGCCACCCGCGTTCCTGCCATACCAATACAGGGAAACAAATAAGGTGGTGGCAACACAACACCCTCCAAGCCTCCCAGTAACACACCAACACACCAGCACCACCATCTCCATGCACCGTCTACAAGCAACCACAACACGGCCGCAAACCTCGGCATCGCTCCACTAGCATCGACTCAACAACATTCCAGCAAGCCTGTACACACACCTCATTACACTGCCCACACTCTCCTGTGGGTGGAGGACTTAGAGTCGAGGGACAACTTCTTCGTAGATCTTGCTTTGATGTTAGTTTTGTTGCCGCGATAACTAAGGACAGGGAGTGCCAGGCTACTATGGCATATGACCTCACTGCGAATAAGTCACCCATCGCTACATATGGTATGAAGAGCAAGGGCGGTAGTATGGTCATTCGTCATGGCGGATGCACAGAACCCCATCCTGGGTCTTGACTTCTTAACTGCACACAATCTCCTGATCAACGCCAAGAGACAGCAACTAATCCATCAACCGTCAGAAGCCATCATCCCCACCAAACACTGCCAACACTCCACACCTACCATCACGCACATAATACACACTAACTCTGACGAATACATAATACACATATTTCCTCACCTACTGTCCACCTCGAACACTCATCACACACATGACCCAGGTATCCACCACACTATCATGACGATTGGCCCCCCTGTTTTCGCCAAACCACGGATGATGCCCCTCGAGATATTGGAATCAGCAAAGAGGTAGTTCCATGTTATGATCCAACAGGGAGTAGCAAGACCGTCTGATAGCACAGTGCGTAGCCTCTTCATATGGTCCACAATCAACCGAAAGGTGAATTGAGGGCATGCAGCTACTACAGGGTGCTAAATGCTGCCACCAACCCCGACAGGTACCCAATACCGCACTTCCACTCCAAATTTTAAGGGTGTGTGGTATTTTCAAAGATTGACCTCGTCTGAGCTTCCACCACATTCCTGTTGCTGAGTAGGACATCAAGAAGACAGCGATTACTACCCCATTCGGCCTGTTTGAGTTCGCTTCCATGAACTTTGTATTACGCAACGCCGCCCAGACATTCCAATGGTTCATGGATAAGGTGCTGCGTGGACTGGACTACACTGTTGTTTACATAGGTGATATCCGAATTGCTTCAGACACCAACTCTCAAACCAGCAGTACCTGAGAGAACTCTTCAGCCCCCTGCAGCAGCACGACTTGAAAATGCACCCTTTGAAGTGTGTCCTAGGGGCGAACCAATTTGACTTCCTCGGCTACCATGTGCCACCCAACGGCATCACTCCTCTACTGCAGAGTTCCCGCTACCCACTACCGCCAGAATACTCTGGGATATTTTAGGGGTGGTGAACTACTATCACCGCTTTATTCTCCATGCCGCCTCTGCTCTCGCTCCAATTCACAACCTGCTAAGAGGCCTCAAAAAGACATTGCAGATGAAGCTTGTATGTTCTACTGCTACTGAGGAGGCTTTCACCTCCATCAAGAGGAAACTGCTGGACACCACCCTCCTCGCCTACCCTACTCCACTCACTCCGACATCCATCTACGTCAACGACTCCAATGATGCTGTTGGGACAGTCCTGCAGCAGGAAGTGAACAGTGTACTAAGTGCCATCACTTTCTTCAGTAAGCGCCTGAAGTCACCACAGTGCAAGTATAGCAGTTTTGATAGAGAGTTTGTGGTTATCTACGACGCTGTCAGACACTTCTGCGGCTTCTGCCTGGAAGACAGGGGCTTCCAGTCCATTACTCTGATCTGGGTGCCCGAGATTGTTGTATCTATGACAATGAACGGGCAGACTTACTTGCGAAATCGGCTGTAGAGCTCGAGGGGACTTGTGAAGTCCCTCGTGGTCTACAGTCGTGTCTATCTCTCGGAAAAAAATCAATTGATCTTCTGAGGCATAGTCATTGGACCAGACTTATCATTCCTACCATCATGCCTCAACTGGGTGATTGGGCCACTGCCCACCGGCCCACATATTAGTCAAGTCTGGAAGAGTATATTTCATAGGGAAAATTAGAGCCAATCAGAGCTGGCTGTCTGAGCTAATCAGCGCCTGAGTTTTAGTGTTACCATCTCTCTCTCTTTCAAACATACATACACACATATATTCTCTTTTTTTCTCTCTCTCTCTTATAAACACACATACATCTCTCTCTCTCTCTTATACACACACATACATCTCTCTCTCTCTTTCTCTCTCTCTCTCTCTCTCTCTCTCTCTTATACACACACATACATTCTTTCTCTCTTTCAAACACACACACATATTTCTCTCTCTCACACACACACTATCTCTCTCTCACTACAGTGTCGGCAAAAAAAGACGCTACCTCCCACCGACATGGACGCTACCTACGACATCGTGACATAAAATTATGGGAAATTTCATTAAAAAAAATAAATATTTGTATTGTTCTGGTACTGACCAATTAGTACTTTGTCATTTCTCCTTTCATATTAATAACCTCTTGCAGACGTCTAGGCATAGACCTAGCTAATTTTTCAAAATAGGATTTCTCCAGTAAAGCAAGAAGGATATGCGTTATGGTTGTGGTATGCCTGACAGTTCGCCTGTATATTTCTTTAATTGGCACTTTTCCTTCCCTTAGTAACAAAATATGGACCCTTTCCTCCTTGCTAGTTGTTGTAGCACCCTTGGCAATGCACTAGTTTAAATCTAAGGGCCACCAGAATCACGGGGTAAAGATTCACTTTGAAAACAATCTGAGCACAAAAAAAGTCAGTGCACTGATTCCACCCAGACAGACATAACTAGTAAATTTTGAAATCTGTCTGGCAGAGGGCAGCATCAATAGGTTGTTAGGATACCGCCCTCTGCCAGACAGATTTCAAAATTTACTAGTTATGTCTGTCTGGGAGGAATCAGTGCACTGACTTTTTTTGTGCTCAGATTGTTTTCAAAGTGAATCTTTACCCCGTGATTCTGGTGGCCCTTAGATTTAAACTAGTGCATTGCCAAGGGTGCTACAACAACTAGCAAGGAGGAAAGGGTCCATATTTTGTTACTAAGGGAAGGAAAAGTGCCAATTAAAGAAATATACAGGCGAACTGTCAGGCATACCACAACCATAACGCATATCCTTCTTGCTTTACTGAAGAAATCCTATTTTGAAAAATTAGCTAGGTCTATGCCTAGACGTCTGCAAGAGGTTATTAATATGAAAGGAGAAATGACAAAGTACTAATTGGTCAGTACCAGAACAATACAAATATTTTTTTTTTTAATGAAATTTCCCATAATTTTATGTCACGATGTCGTAGGTAGCGTCCATGTCGGTGGGAGGTAGCGTCTTTTTTTGCCGACACTGTGTGTATTATTATTATCTCTCTCACACACACATACACTATCTCTTTTTCACACGCTGTCTCTCTCTCTCTCTCTTACACACACACTCTCTCTCTCTCTCTTGTACACACACTCCTTTTCACTCTCTCTCTCACAAACACACACACACTCGCTCTATCTCTCTTTCACAGTATTATTATACACACACACTTATTTCTCTCTCACACACACTATCTCTCTCACTATTATTATTATCTCTCTCACACACACATACACTATCTCTTTTTCACACACTGTCTCTCTTTCTCTCTTCCACACACACTGTCTCTCTTTCTCTCTCTTACACACATACATACATACACTCTCTCTTCTCTCTCTTGTACACACACTCCTTTTCACTCTCTCTCTCTCTCTCTCTCTCTCTCTCTCTCTCTCTCTCTCTCTCTCTCTCTTTCACATTATTATTATTATATATATATATATATCTTTCTCTTACACACACACACATACATCTCTCTCTCTACCATACATACACACATCTCTCCCTCTATTTGTGTGTGTGTGTTCACCCCTCTTACACACACACACCTACATCTCTCTCTCTACCATACATACACACATCTCTCCCTCTATCTGTGTGTGTGTGTTCACCCCTAGCTGCCCCCCCCCCCTCCCCCTCCCCAACCCCTCCCCTCCCTGCATCCCGAGAGCGAGCAGAAAGAGAGACAGCAGTGTGTGAAAAAGAGATACTGATTGGCTCTAATTTTCCCTATTATGTCAGCGATGATGAGGGGCTGTCCGATGATGATGGTGTAACTGATCCTGACTTCTCATCACACTGCCAGAACCCAGGCCTCAGTGACATAGCCGGACCCTCTCCGAAGAGGAAATACACACTTTCAGCAGTGGAGGTCATGGACGATGATGATGAAGATGATGATGACGATGACGATGATGTAGATGAGAGAACAGCACCACTGAACAAGACAGCTACCAAGACCAGCAAAAAGAAAGCGGCCAGGCCAACTACATGGAGGAAACATGATATCAGCAATACTCCTATAACACGAGGTTACATGTAGTGAAGATGTTAGTCATCTTCACTTTGGGGGTCAATGGCAAACAAGGTTGGGTGGTTTGTGTAAGGTTTATTGTTGTCAGTGTTAGTGTTGTTAATGTGTGTTGTTAGTGTGTGTTCGTGTGTGTCTATCCTATTATATTACATTACATATGAACTTCTTGTATCCAACCTGGAATATGTTCAGTGGTATGCAATGTCATGTAGGTTGCCGCTACAATACTCCCCTCCTTAGTGACGAGGAAGGAGGAACGATACAGTCTTCTTACGGCGTTCGCTCGTGTTGTGAAGAAGTTGTAGAACGTATCAGTAGCGTGGAGTTGTAGGCGTGGTTGTTGTTTTTGTCGTAGTGGCCGAGGTCGTAGAGTGGAGTGTAGCAGGAAAGTTGGTGAGTGTTCACTTGCGTGTGTTGCTGCAGTGCCAGTGGAACTTATCCAATCCATGAGCTTACGATTTTTAATGTCGACAGCAAGGTCGAAGTTTGTCAAAAAATCGGTGCCCAAAATGGCTTGTGCGTGCGCTTGTGCATGTCCGCATGTGTGTGCGTGAGCGTGTGTGTCCGCAGGCGTGTGTGCGCATGTGTGTCCGCAAGCGTGTGTGCGCAAGGGTGCGTGTGTGTCCTCAGGTGTGTGTGCGTGCGTGCTGTTTATCCCCAGGCTCGTGTGCACTTTTGTGTGTGCGTGTGCGCGGGAGTTTGCGTGCGCATCAGGTCGCTGTGCCAATGGAAGTCAATGACTCCTGGGCTTACGATTTCTAATGTCGACAACAGGGTCGAAGTTTGTGAAGAAATCGGCACCCAAGGCTTGCGCGGGTTTGCGTGTGCGCGTTTGTGAGCAGTTTGGGATAACACGGTTGCAGAATTTCATCATCCCTGGGATCTCTTTCAGTTTGTGCTGGGTCCTTGGCTTTGGGAACTGCTGGATCGTTTCACACTTTGACTGAAGTGGTGTGATGCCTGCTGAAGACACTGTGTGGCCATTGTTATTGTTAGTTAAGATGTGCACTGGGTAGTTAGCACCAACACATCTTCCTCACTAGAGTGTGGTGGGTAGTGAAGATGTATGGTGAGTAGTGAAGATGTGTTGTGGGTAGTGATGATGTGTGCTGATTACTTGGCAGCAGGGTAGATGTGTGCTGATTACTGTTGTTGCTGCTGCTGCTGTTGAAAAGTTTGGGGTGCATCCTGATGTACTTGAACAAGCCAAACTGTGTTATGATGGCTGTTTTCGGGATGTCCACTTGATCGGCTGGGATCTGGTGACTAGATCTAACGGGTTGTTTGCCATTCGTCACCCCGGGGTCACCATTTATAACACGAGGTTACATGTAGTGAAGATGTTGGTCATCTTCACTTTGAGGGTCAATGGCAAACAAGGTTGGGTGGTTTGTGTAAGGTTTATTGTTGTCAGTGTTAGTGTTGTTAATGTGTCGTTAGTGTGTGTTCGTGTGTGTCTATCCTATTATATTACATTACATATGAACTTCTTGTATCCAACCTGGAATATGTTCAGTGGTATGCAATGTCATGTAGGTTGCCGCTACACTCCCTTTCCTACCTATACGCACCCTACCTCAGGGTGCATTGAGTCTCCTTACCAGTATTTCAAAAGGTACTTCAGCCCTCAACTCATCAGCCACATAACCTACTAGACCAACCTTTATGCCACACAGAAGGATGTTAACACCAGCTTTAGTACCTGTGATGATGAGGTGATGAATTTCGTGGCAATTCTCATATACATGGGTATTTGTAAGCTTCCCGCCGTGGAGGACTATTGGGCCATGCAGACGAGGGTCCCTCAATTTGCAAACATCCTGTCATCCAAAAGGTTTTGGTTGATGAAGAGGACTATCCACTTGAACGACAATACCCAGATCTCTGGCACCGTCGACAGATTTTTCAAGGTTCGGCCCATCTTTACTTTCCTCAACACAATGTTTAGGGCTGAGCTCCAGACCCAGATGCAGTCAGTGGATGAAGTGATGGTAGCATACAAGGGGAAGACTGCTGGCAACCTGAGGCAGTACATCAAAAACAAGCCAGACATATGGGGCTTCTAGCTGTTTGCCAGAGCTAAGGACGGCTTCATCCATGACATGGTACTGTACCAGGGAAAGACGACGCTGCAAGCCCATGGTCTACCCCTGTCACCAGAACAAGAAGTGATGGGTTCCACCAGCCAGATAGTGTCCGTACTGGCCAGCACCATGTCATCTTCCACCACCACAGCCATCTTTGCTGACAATTTCTTCACCAGCCTGGAGCTTGTACGCTACCTCAAGGACATCAACTGCAGGTATACAGGGACAGTCAGAGAGAACAGAATAGGTAAGCCGCCACTCAAGCCTGTCAAGGAAATGGAGAAGAAGACTGTTCCCCGTGGTACCATAGACTATGTCTCCAGTGATGATGGGATCCTGGTTGCTTTCAACAGACATGGGAGTAGAGCCACTGTCATCTGTCTACAGGTACTCCAGTGAGAGCAAGAGGAAGGAGGAAGTAAGGTGCCCAGCTGTCATAAAGAGCTATAATGCCAATATGGGAGGCATAGTCAGCTTGACTAATGCCTGGATTATGTACAAGAGGGATTGCAAGGCTCTTCACGAGGATAGCATGCCCTTCAAGAGCTTCAAGATCCAGGTGTTCATGAGTGCAGCTGGCTCGAGGCCAGTGTCTCTTCGCAATCCAGAGCCCCTCAGGAATTTGCTGGACATGCCCAAGCCTGTCCGTGGACACCGTGCTATTGCCCCAGGGAACTCCATGCGCTTTGACAGGACCCTGTTCCATGGTCCAATGTATGCTGAACGCCAGACGTGCAAGTTGTGTAGCCATAAGGGGCATATATATCGGTCTAACTTTGTATGCATGGTCTGCAAGGTACACCTTTGCCTAAATGGAGCAAGGAACTGCTTCATAAAATACCATAGTCCAGTGGCATAAGTGTATGATGGACTATGATAGAGACTGATAGACTGTTGTGAACTATTGTGATGAATTGTGATAGATAATGTTCTCAGGAAAAATGTACAACTTTACTATGTAATTACCATATAATTTACTATATATATACTATATAATTTACTATATATATACTATATAATTTACTATATAATTACTTTATTATATAACTTACATGGTGAATAAGATTTACCTTTGTTTTCTGAAAGAATTGTGTATCATAGAAGGTGATGATATGAAAGATGTTGTTCGGAATCTTGGTGGGTAATAGCAGAAATATTTCTTTTGGATTTTTTTTTTTTTTCATTTATTTTTATATATGTATTTTTGTACTTCTGTATCATAAAGGAAAGATGTGTTATAGCATTATGTGTGTTTATTTGTCCAAATTCACCATCTTTATATCTTTACTATCTTGACCATTTTTTTCCTGAGACTAGCAAGGGGACACATATGGTAACTTCTTTGACCTTGATTTGCAATATAATTTTGCAAAACATCTCAAAATTCACAAATGTAAAAATACTTTGTATTGGGCCCATTTATAATGGAATCTGGTCCAAAATTTGAGTTTCTAACTATTTCTGTGAGTGCCCCATAAAAAAAAACTGCCTTATTCCTGGCAGTCTCTATACTATAGGTCGAGGGAAGATAAAGTATGAAGGGTAGTATGTTTTAAGTAAACTTTTCTAGGACTCGAAACATGTCCGATTACATCAAGGATTCATTAATTATTATGAAGTACATTATTGTAACCCAATCGTTTGGAAAAAAAATTCTTGCACTATATATGTAATGAAACATAGACACTGAAGAAGCTTTATGAAGAAATATAGTCAGTGCTACTAACATAATAATACATGCTAAGGAATGCATACTTCACTCGAGGGTGGAAGTCATTCTGATAAAATGGTTCACTCTCAACCCAGGTTGTAAGATCTACACTGTTACCAGATCCAAGTGACTGGGAGAGGAGAGCTGGCTGAAGAAGACGCATAAACTTTTCTTAGTGATAGTACATAAATTAGTTTATTAACTAGACCGAAAAATTAAGACACATTTAATATTTGTATCAAGTTACAAAAATCAATTAGTATATAAATTTAGTTTTAATAATAATAATAATAATAATAATAATAATAATAATAATAATAAATGTATAAGATAATATGCAAAATGTTAAAGTATGATAAAAATAAGAAAAATAATAATAGAATAAAAATATAATAAAATGAATATAATAAAAAATAAATAAATAAATAAATAAGATAAAATACATTTAAGTCCTTAATTACCAACACCAAGGTCGATAGACCAGGAAAAAAGATAAAACAAAGTACATACCTCAGTATGAAAAGCATAACGGCACGTACTCTCAGCTTAGGATAGGTGAAGGCATTTGTGAGTGGGACCTGCTTTGGTTGTTCCTTTATCAGTTTGTTTACCACGCACTGCACCTGCTCACGTGTCATCCCAGTAGCATTGTTTCGAGTGCCAATCTGAAGTATGGTACCGTTGCAATTTAGAATGTTGTTGACAAATTGAAAGGCCGTTGTGAGTTAACACTTAATAATAAATAGATGGACAAGATTAAGTTAATAATGATATTAATTAATAGTTGTACTTGATTTGAAAGGCTGTTGTGAGTTAATTGTTAATTAAAGAATAGCTGAGAGATAATAGGGTATAAATTTATTGTTGTGGGCGATTTGAAGGGCCGTTGTGAGTTAGTAATTAATTAAAGGATAGTAATGACCTAATAGAGGTATAATTTATTTGTTATGGGTGAATTGATGGGCTGTAGTGAGTTAATAAAAGAGGCATCACATATTGTTGTGAGTGCATTGAGGGGCCCTTGTGAGTTATGAACGGTATGCTCGACTGAAACCTGCCTGGCCAAACTCTATCTATGGCTCTGGGTTCATTGGAACAGTGGCGCCTCTAGCGGCCAGCTAGAATCAATACTTCAGCTTGCTTCCCTTTAACCTGATTAAAATTTAAGTCGGATTTTCTTTATTAGTATTGCACAGGACATTTGATATTAATTATTTGGCTATAGAATGAATAATTATATTAATTGTGGTCAAATTTCATAAATTACGATAATATCTACAAAAAAGCCCTAGCATTGAAAAGGCAAGGGATGCCTTGCGTCGCTACCCGGGGTGAACAGACTCTAGGATACACAATACAGTTTATTGGTAGTACATGAAGGTCACACAGAATAAGGTAATATGCTGGCGAGCCGTGCCCTGCCGTAGTTGCTGCAGGAGAGTTGGTTGGAGGTAGGAGGTTACTTGAGTGATTACCACAGTAACACAGGTAGATGTAGGGCAGCTATGTGTTGTGGCAGGCAGGACGTCGGTGGACAAGGACCTTCTTCCGGTGCTGGTGTTGGAGTGAGAGTCCTAGCAGGGCAAGATGCCCCTTATATTTGGTTTGAGCCTGGGAGTTGAACAACCCTATGCTACACAACAACGCATTTTTTACTGTGGCTATAGGGAGACTGATGGAGACGTTGGATAACAACATTGCGCCTGTGTGTCACGTGACTCTGCTCAACCAATCAACAACCAGCGTTACCAGCTCGACTGAAACCTGCCTGGCCAAACTCTATCTACGGCTCTGGGTTCTTTGTAACAGTGGCGCCTCTAGCGTCCAGCTGGAAGTAGGTATAGTCCCAGGGTCTGTGTGGGAGATTAACTACCTGAGCGACTAAAAATAGATCAGGGATCTAGGAGTGGTATACCTAGTGATACAGGAGTGGTCATATGTGTGTGGTACATAGTGGGCACACATGTGGCTGCTACATTACTCCCCCTCCCCCCAGACATATTAGGAACGTACTGTACGTGGAGGAAGGGGAGAGGAAACAAAAATATACAAAAAATACAAACTAACAAATAAAGATACAATAAGTGTAATACAATAGTGTGCAGGTAGTGTGTAAGGTGTACGATAGAAACATAATTAATTAATATTATGGGGTGTGTGATATTATTTGTGTGGGTGTGTGTATGTTATGTGAAGCATAGATAAATATTTTGATGGTCGCCGTATGGTCCACACAACACGTGATGTGAAACTTTCGGGTGGCAGGGAAGGCTCATCGACCTGTAGGTGTTCCGGAGGAGTAGCAGGTGTGGCAGCGAGTTCTGGAAGCTGAGATGCGGGGTCTGTGTCGAAGGTGTGATGGGGCGTGGCTGGAAATGGTTGTGTGATGGGAATATTGTCCTGGGGAAGATAAGAAGAGATTAATGGTGTCGTGGAGGATTTGGGAGGGGGGGATGGTGGAGTTGGGAGTAAGGGAAGGCGGGATGGACTGAGTGGGTGAGATATGGGTCGTAGGAGAGGGTGGAAGAGGGATAGTTAGGGGTGGAACAGGAGACGGGAGTATGGGATGGGTGTGCGGTGTAGGCGAGGGAGGGGAACGAGGCCAGGCGTGATGTGAGAGCAGGGTAGGGATGACTGTGGCGATGAAGACTGTGTTGTGGTGTGAATGTGTGATGGGGTTGTGGGGTGGGTAGGAGTGGTGGTCTGTAGTGAGGGAATATTGAGGGTTGGGTGGGTGGTTTGGCAGGTTCCGGTGGTTGATTGATTGATTGATCCATTGATGCAACTAGGCATCTGGGACGCACCAGCTAGGGTCATATACCGCCCAACACAAAATTCATATCCTTAACTAACAAAATCATAAACTCCCGAAAGGGACAGGCATCATGACTAAATTACACACAAACTTAAAAAAAAAAACAGCATTACTAAAAGAACGCGTCGACCTAACTAAAATATATATAAAAAGAATCAAGACCAGCCTCCTCCACATAGGAGAGGGTGTTCCCTCCTACACTACAAGCCTCGTTGCCGAGCACCCAGGAGAGACTGTAAGAACCGTCACCCACCCGGTACTCGGAGAGGTGCCTACGACTCAGGGCCCCAAGACTGGGACACTCGACAATAATATGCCGTACTGTTAAAGGGACCAGACAATCTTCACAGTAGGGTGGGTGAGCCCTCTCCATTAAAAAGCCATGAGTCAATAATTTGTGGCCAATGCGGAGACGGACAAGAGCCGTCTCCCACCGGCGGGACATGCTGCTGTAGCTCTACAAACCAAAGCGTTGGTGTATGTCGAGGAGCTTGTTAGCCCCAACGGCGTCCCATCTGTCCTGCCAGCAGGAACGAACGGCAGCATCTATATAGGGTCGAAGGTCCACTGCAGGAGGCTGATAATTGGAGACCACAGCCTTAGCAAGGGCATCAACCGGCTCATTGACTTTGCAGCCAATACGACCCAGGAGGACAAGCCACTCAAGGATGGCCAACACCAGGGGATGGGGAGAGTTAAAATTGCACAAGGCCTGCAAGGCACTACAGGAATTGCTAAAAACAGTAAAAGAAGGCTGAGGATGAGTAAAAATAACTTGGATGGCATATAAAATGGTCAAGAGCTCAGTAGTGAAAATCGACATGACAAAAGGGAGCCCACCACCAAGGCAAAAGTTAGGAAAGACAACTCCAAAGCCAACTCCAGCATCAGACTTTGACCCATAAGTGTACACAGGGAGGGACTCCCTGTGAGTGAAGGCATGTTCTAAAAACAGGGAACGAGCTACTGGAGAAGGAAGTGATTCCTTTTTATCTGTAAAATAGGTGTAGGGGAAAATTTCTGGAAGAAGCCATGGAGCCACCCTGTGGACCCTCACAGGACGAGTCTGGAAGTCTTCAATTCCCATCTCCTCCATAGCTTTCCTGACTCGGAAGCTAAAGGGCAATGGTGTACGAGAATGTAAAAGGTAGTAAATAAACATGATATCAGATGACACCGCCAAGCAAGGAAGGGAGTCAGGAAGTCAATGTAATCGATGCCAACAATGAACCATCAAGGACTGGCGACGGAGGTCTAGAGGTGGTTCGTTAGCGTCCACCAGGAGACTGGGGATTAGTGATGACCTGAATGCTCCGGTCGCCAGACGTACCCCAGCATGATAAACAGGGTCTACAATTCTGAGACGGGCATCTGTGGCAGAAGAGTACACCTCACATCCATAGTCAAGTTTTGATGCGCAGAAGTGCATAGCAACCGTCTTGGTAGGAGAAAATCGAAACCCACGTGAACCAGTTCAACGTGACACCCTGTCAAGGGCAAGCTCTGCCACTGACATACGGGAGGCAGCAAACCAGACTGCTAGGTCGTCAACGTACAGCTCCGGACTGATCAATGGTCCACACTTCTTCCACCCTTGCCTTGGTGTGGGCCTCAACGGATATGGTATCACTGACAGGTGGAGGGGGGAGGGGAGAAATGTGGGCGGAGTTATATAGGGGGGGTAGCGTTACCAATGTTGAGCCATCCAGAAATTTGAATCCCGAACCACTTGTGATCATGGATGTGAACCACTCACTTGAAGGTGGTAGGAGAGGAGGGGTTGGGTTGGGGAGAGGGGGGTTAAAGCTTCACCAGTGATCGAGATGGAGAGAATTATTGGATCAAGTAACTAAATGTTTTCTTCTGTAATCTAAATCCAACTCTGATGCTGCATTCCATGGGATATTCTTTATTATTTGAAATTAATCCAGATTTTACCTAATATAATTAACACGACACCAGTTTTTTATGACTAATATATCAAGCGATGCACCACCTACCCAGTGTTAAGTTATTTTTCAAGTAAATCCTTTATTTTTATCCTGTATCATTCATGACATTTTCTAAGAAACGTTTATTGTGTAACTGGTTACCAAAGGATAATAGTTATAGTGTAAGATGTTAATTACCCAATTACTACTCCATCTGTTTTTCCTCACCCCGTCCTCCCTTATTCAATTCACTGTTTCCTCTCCCTCCATCCCAGCATTCCTTGCTCTCCATCTTACCACCACTACCATCATTCTGTGTGTTGCTGCATAATCTGTTAATGCGCAAACACGACCACAATAGAAATAAAAGTGATATTGGTATGCAAATACAATCCGTTATATATGACGAATATATTTATTACCTTTATTTATTTATCTGAGGTCAACATCTAGGCCAGCCATTCAGACGCCCAGTATAGTGAACCAATCACAAGATTTAGAGGATATTGTGTCACAACTATTGTTATTACTTATTAAAACAGGGAAAAATTGAAATCAGACATTTATTGGTTATTGTTTACATCTCCACAAGTCCTCGTCACGAAGCATTCACACCCATAATCCAACTGGGTCTGTAGGCACCACACTGTAATTATAATAACCACAATTATAATAACTGTTAACTTATTATAACCTGAAGTTTATAATTCGACCTCACGTTTGCATTAAGCATGTGTAATGTTTGTTTTGTTTTCTTCTTATTATTATAAGCACCGATATATGTATTGCTTTAGACCCTTAGCCAGGATGATATACAGTATATACACTATTTATATACACTTCTATGAAGATATTAAGGCTTGAAATACTGTAGATTACATATTTCATTTTATTACTCATCAATTTGTTGCTAGTATCGTGTTCAACCACCCTCCTTCTCAATGACAGCCTGCAGTCGCTCGGGCATTGAGGCACCATGCCTCCTCACTGTATAATATATATGGTTTTCCCCGAAAAATCTCCCACTGTGTTCTGGTGTGACGTAACAAATCTGCTGTGGTTCTCTGTCGTTCTGGCTCCCACGTGTTAACGATAGAACCTCATAGATTTTCTATAGGGTTCATATCGCAGTCTTAAATAGACAAATCTATCACCTGCAAATAATCATGAGCAGTAAACCATTCTTGAACTTTCCTCGCCATATGGATAGGGCATCGATCGTGTATAGGACAGATAAGGGTGAGTAGTTGAAAAGAAATTAAAAACATTTAGAATATGTGCTTCATTATATTGCATTTGATCGATCTATTAAATAAAGACACTGTCTATTGTTCACCCCCGTAGAGAGATACTGATTATAATTATTATCCTTTGGATATTAAGCAACAAATAACGGAGCCGAGACAATTAATTTTCTGTCTTCAGCTTTACCTGTATTCTTTTCACCCCTCATGCTGGCAGTCCCCCTCTTTATCATCTCTTCTCGCCGTAAAATAAATAAATTTCTACCTATATTTTTCAAGTAACTGGCAACCTCACACAACCTCCTCTCACCTGTCTTCTCTCTCTCTCACGTCCCCTTCCTTCCTTGCCTTCTGTAGCAACAAATTGATGAGTAATAAAATGAAATATGTAATCTACAGTATTTCAAGCCTTAATATCTTCATAGAAGTGTATATAAATAGTGTATATACTGTATATCATCGTGGCTAAGGGTCTAAAGCAATACATATATCGGTGCTTATAATAATAATAAGAAAACAAAACAAACATTACACATGCTTAATGCAAACGTGAGGTCGAATTATAAACTTCAGGTTATAATAAGTTAACAGTTATTATAATTGTGGTTATTATAATTACAGTGTGGTGCCTACAGACCCAGTTGGATTATGGGTTTGAATGCTTCGTGACGAGGACTTGTGGAGATGTAAACAATAACCAATAAATGTCTGATTTCAATTTTTCCCTGTTTTAATAAGTAATAACAATAGTTGTGACACAATATCCTCTAAATCTTGTGATTGGTTCACTATACTGGGCGTCTGAATGGCTGGCCTAGATGTTGACCTCAGATAAATAAATAAAGGTAATAAATATATTCGTCATATATAACGGATTGTATTTGCATACCAATATCACTTTTATTTCTATTGTGGTCGTGTTTGCGCATTAACAGATTATGCAGCAACACACAGAATGATGGTAGTGGTGGTAAGATGGAGAGCAAGGAATGCTGGGATGGAGGGAGAGGAAACAGTGAATTGAATAAGGGAGGACGGGGTGAGGAAAAACAGATGGAGTAGTAATTGGGTAATTAACATCTTACACTATAACTATTATCCTTTGGTAACCAGTTACACAATAAACGTTTCTTAGAAAATGTCATGAATGATACAGGATAAAAATAAAGGATTTACTTGAAAAATAACTTAACACTGGGTAGGTGGTGCATCGCTTGATATATTAGTCATAAAAAACTGGTGTCGTGTTAATTATATTAGGTAAAATCTGGATTAATTTCAAATAATAAAGAATATCCCATGGAATGCAGCATCAGAGTTGGATTTCGATTACAGAAGAAAACATTTAGCTACTTGATCCAATAATTCTCTCCATCTCGATCACTGGTGAAGCTTTACCCCTCTCTCCCCAACCCAACCCCTCCTCTCCTACCACCTTCAAGTGAGTGGTTCACATCCATGATCACAAGTGGTTCGGGATTCAAATTTCTGGATGGCTCAACATTGGTAACGCTACCCCCCATATATAACTCCGCCCACATTTCTCCCCTCCCCCCTCCACCTGTCAGTGATACCATATCCGTTGAGGCCCACACCAAGGCAAGGGTGGAAGAAGTGTGGACCATTGATCAGTCCGGAGCTGTACATTGAGTTGGCTATACCGTCCGGAAGGGATGAGGCAATGGCATTAATTGCTACTGCAAACAATGTGACACTGAGGAGGCTTCCCTGGGGGATGCCTTCCTCCTGTGTAACAGATGCTGAGAGCTTTACCAACTCTCACAGAAAAACTGAGACCATTAAGAAACTCTTTAAGAAAGTGTGATGACCGCCGGCTTGACCCAATCCCAGGACGTGATATAAGGTTTTCCCGACAACTTAGTGTCTGTCCTGGAGATGATAGGGTAGGGGCAGGTATACAGTTCTATCAGCGGTGTCCTGTGGGAGTCGGTAAGCAGGAATAGGTGTGTGGTTGTGTGTAGACCCGGTGGTGAGTAGAAAGTTCTCGAGTTGGATTTCCTCATATGCGCTGGACGAGCACTGGAGATGGCTGCCTTCAAGGCTGGGAAGAAAGAAAGATTGGAGGTGTCCGTGTTTGGAGATGTGACCTGTCCATGTAGGCGGAGATCTTCTCCAAAGAAGAGTTAAGCTGGTGAGTGGTGTAGATCCTCCTTCATTGAGGTCCGTAAGGTCAGGAAGATAAGAGAAAGGGTCTGGTTGCCAGGTGCGAAATGCGTCCTTCAACTTTCTGTGCAGACGTTCAACCATTCCGTTATTGCTGGGGTGGTAAGCCGTAGTCCTCTGTCTTCTGTTTCCAAGTATGGTAGCATTGTGTGCCCTGGTCCTTTACGATGACAGATGGTGGACCGAAGATGGCAACCCAAGTGTTGAGGAAGTGGCAGATGGTACCTTCTGCTGTGACGTCTGTCATGGCGTAGCGGTGCACCAACGTGTAGTACGATTCACGCAGGTGAGGTTGTAACAAGAACCCCTTGATGATGGCAGTGGCCCGACGATATCGATATGAACCATGTGGAACCTGCTGGTGGGTATGGGGAAATTGTGTAGTGGAGGGCGAGCATGGCACACACGCTAATACCCATTCCTTAATTTGTTTTCTCATGCCAGTCTATACGACTCTACGGCTGATGAGGTGGAGAGTACCTGTGACACCTAGGTGGTTCAAGGAGTGAAAGTGGTTAAATACTTTGTACCTGAAGGGAGAGGGGATGAATGGCTAAGGTGTACCGCATGAAGTGTCATACCATAGTTTTGTGACGCCGTCTGGTGCCGGTATGTGCTCCAGCCACAGGCCTGTGTCACCGTTAAAGAGTTGGCAGAGGTACTCATCTGATGCCTGCGCTGCTGCAATGGCTGAGATATCTAGGAGCGACATCTGTTGGATAGAGGATATGCGTCGAATAATAGGGTGTGCCCTGGAAAGGGCGTCAGCCACGACGTTCTCCTCACCTTTGACGTACCTGATGTCCGTAATAAATTCTGAGATAAATGCAAGGTGACATGATACCCTAGGACAGTGGTTTTCCAACTTTCCCCACTAACGGAACCCTTTGACATATGCTGGTACTCGGAGGAACCCTCAGTGACCCCCCCACCAAATATAGGTGGAACCTTTTCCAATACACATACATACACACACACACGACAAAATTAAAGTGCAAAGTTTAGTACTTAGCATCATAATTCTTTTCTCTTTTAATGTGATGGGCGAGCTTGTTTTTGGCAACAGAGGCCATCAAAATTTGGAACGATGTTTGTTAACTGCAGACGCATATCAGGTGCTGCATCCAACTTGCTTTGGTATTTGTTTTTTGGTTCCAATATAACGAGAGAAAGCTGCTTCACACATGTATGTTGTTGCAAAGGGCATAAGATGTTCCGGGTACTCATGCAGTAGGTTTATCCAGAAAAGAAGGAGAGAGTCTTTGTTGTGTTTAGTTTTCAAAGTAAGGTCAGTCGAAATGTCAATTAGCTGTTCTTTTTCAGTTACTGACAGATCCTGCTTCATCACATTACCTGCATCCATGAATGGGTTGCGTACCCATGTCAGAGGATCTGACTGCTTTGGAAAGTACTTTCGTAAATTATCCTTCAATTGCTGTAGGTGCAGAATCATGCAGTCTCTTGTACTGTTAGCCAGTTCTAAGGAGTTTTTGTTCAAGAACGCATGGCAATTTGGCAAACACTCAGTCTGGTTTTTCCTTATACAGCCAATCCATAGCTCATTCTTATGAAGAAAGGATTCAATTCTGTCTTGAAAAATTAAATTGCTGATAGTTGAACCTTGTAATGATAAGTTAAGCTCATTTAATTTCAAAAATATATCTGGAAGATAGGCCACCTTACATACCCAGACTTCATCCATGAACTGGCTTGACAGAGGAGACTTGTGCTACTGCAGAAATACTTCGATCACATTTCTCAGTTCATACACACGTAAAAGAATTTTACGTGTGCATTTTTTCACAACTAGTGCTTTTCTATGAATACAGCAGTGCCTATGCTCCACAGCAGGTGCAACGTTTTTGATGAGACCAATTACACCCTTTACTGAGCCTGTCAATATGTACAGTTCTAAAGCCATTAAGGAAAGGGTCACGTCTGTGTACAATCAGCTGACCAGGTAAAAGGAAAGTCAGCCTGATATTATCATTCTGGGTAAACACCTGGAGATACTACCACACACACAGCTGCGTACAGTACACCCCCCTTAGACCATTAACACCACCATTAAACTGTCCTTATCCTGTTGTTCGTCTCTCCAAGCCTTTCCTATTCCCGCTACAGAGGAATAGGAAAGAGAGAGTAAATAGTCGGAGAGAGAGAAAGGAAAGGGACAGTAACTGGTCACATACACACACACACACACACACGCACTCTCTCTCACACACACACGCACTCACGCACTCACACACGCCTTTGGTATACACACCAAACACAACATGTTTGTGAGACTAAAGACTATTAGTCTACCTATATGCCTCTAGGACATTTAAACTTTCTAGATCCTAATCTTCATCTCTACCCAAGTACAGGTATCACGAATGGGTCATTTACTTATTGTGACCATCTTGACCCCTGGTTCAAAAGGGTAGAGAAGGAAGAAGAGAGGGTAAAGAGAGGAATTAAGAGAAGGGAAGAAGTGAAGGAGGAGCTACACGTCAGGAGGGGCTATCCAAATAGGAGGAGTCCAAATAAAAGGAGCTATAATGATAGACCTGCCCTTGTGGGCGTGGTAATAGGACTTTACAGTTAGTGCATATATTTCTGGCAACTGTGGAATTAGAAAACATATATAAACTGAGGATGTACAGTTACATTTTAGGATTACTTAAACTGTATCCCAGGGCTATAGGCTTGTCTCACCAAGAGAGACTATATATATAACCAGACACATTCGTGTCATTCTCTGTATTAAATAAATTAAGCCTGTATTAGAAATCTAGAAGTCATTAATCCTTAAACACCCACGTCTACGCTACCTAAAAACTACAACCACAATACTACAAGTCCAAAAATCAAATACAAGTAAGTTACCAGAGCTTGAACGAGTTAAAGCCTAACAGGACTGGTACAATTGCCTTTGCACCGTCAGTGCAGTCAGCTATGCAGAGGTCCCAAGTAAGATCATTTTTTGTGAAGAAAGTGTCCCAGATCTTAAATATGTCCTCACCTCTTGTAGTCATCTCGAGAGCTTGGCACAACAGCAGATCTTCGTGCACTGACTCATCTAACACATAACGTACTGTCTCCTCCACTGCCACGTTCATCACTCATCGTTGTCAGTGTTTGTACCCCACAAGGTGTGAACCTCCAGTTTCGTCTCGCATATCTTAAACACATGCCAAGATTAAATCGGGGGGGGGGGGGGTAATTAGTCATTCTTTGGCACTCAATAAACTCATTCCACTTTGCTCTGCAACGAACACGCGTCCACCTACGATAGGCACCCTGCTTAATATCAAATGCGGCCCTACACTCATCAGTAAACCAAGGTTTATCACTATTGCACACACGAATGATCTTCTTAGACACATATTGCTCAATTACCATAGACAAATGCTGATTCAGCAACTCAACCGGCATATCAGCAAGATACTCAAAATGCAATGGAAACCCACGCACAGCACCACAAACTGCATCCCAATTAACACGATTCTTCAGAAGCACTTTCCTTTTCACACACAGGTTCGGAACTGATTGGCCAGTGCAAACCTTCACAGAGAGAGAAGAATGATCTGAACGTCCAATTGGTGCGACCATAGCTACTTCCATTAGATCCGGAACATCAGTCATCACAAGGTCAAGGGTTCCACCTCTCACATGGGTTGGACCAACAACCAATTGGTCACAGCCAGAGACCGATGAAAAATCCAAAGCAGCAACACCATGACGAGTCGTTATTGAGGATGCTAGCAATTCCTCATGGTGCACATTGAGGTCACCCATAAAGACAACTGACGCACGACTGTCCTTCGCTTGCACCCTAGCCATTGATGTTAACAAACAGTCATATATCCTATACTCCAGATCTGAGTTCCGATACAAGCAGTAAAGATAAAAGTTAAACCGTCTCCCACATACTTTCAAAACCATCATTACACAGGAACCCACGAGATCGCAGTAACTCCCCACGGTACAGCTGAACAGGTCAACCCAAACCAGGAATCCGTAATTCCGACTGATGACGCCTGTCAGAGTTTAGAGTCTCTGAGCATAACAGCACATAATAATGGGGAGCTGCCACAGTCAAATCAGCAAAATTCTCAGATAAACCAAGCACATTCGACTAAAGTACTCTGCATCACCGAGGAGGAGGACACCTCGGGTTCAACTCTACATCCTGAAACCTAAGTTTCAGGCAAACAATAAATAGCAGATAGAGAAAACCTATAAAGTGCATAACACAGAATCAAATTATACTAGAGGGGCAGTAACGATGGTAAAAATGCCGCTACCACCAACTAGTCTCATAGCCCTCCCCAGGAAACATTGGATTGGTGGGAAAATAATGAAAAATAGAAACAGGAAAAGAAGCATACGCCAAGCCCCGTATGGAAGGGAGAGAAGAGAGTCGGAGGATGATCGGGCTTGCAACTATGTCGTCAACTCTAAAACCTCCTCTCAGGGATGCCGTTGGTCCACCAAAAAGTGGACACATCCGTTTTCGGAACAGCATTTCCTCTGAACCAGGACAACCCAGTGCCCCTAACATTCCCAACTCATACATCTCACCCAAAATGCAAGAACGGCATGTCTGATAAAGGCCGCGACGATACTGACCAGTTGTGGGCAGGTAGAGTGGACTGGGAGTGGGACTGGGACGCATATTGCCCAACTGTACTCCACTCCCGCACCAATGGTGAAAACGGCTGGTCCAGACGATTTGAAGGGGTAACTTGTTTAAACATCTCAACTCGCTTACACACTGCTCCATATGGTGAATGCCAAATTGAAAAGGCCACGAAATCTGTCCACAAACGTTGCTGCCAATGTGGCCAATGGCAAATCACATGGAAATGGCCATTGAAATATTGTATGTACAGCTCCGGACTGATCAATGGTCCATACTTCCTCCACCCTTGCCTTGGTGTGGGCCTCAACGGATATGGTATCACTGACAGGTGGAGGGGGGAGGGGAAAAATGTGGGCGGAGTTATATAGGGGGGGTAGCGTTACCAATGTTGAGCCATCCAGAAATTTGAATCCCGAACCACTTGTGATCATGGATGTGAACCACTCACTTGAAGGTGGTAGGAGAGGAGGGGTTGGGTTGGGGAGAGGGGGGTAAAGCTTCACCAGTGATCGAGATGGAGAGAATTATTGGATCAAGTAGCTAAATGTTTTCTTCTGTAATCTAGATTCAACTCTGATGCTGCATTCCATGGGATATTCTTTATTATTTGAAATGAATCCAGATTTTACCTAATATAATTAACACGACACCAGTTTTTTATGACTAATATATCAAGCGATGCACCACCTACCCAGTGTTAAGTTACATTTCAAGTAAATCTTTTATTTTTATCCTGTATCATTCATGACATTTTCTAAGAAACGTTTACTGTGTAACTGGTTACCAAAGGATAATAGTTATAGTGTAAGATGTTAATTACCCAATTACTACTCCATCTGTTCTTCCTCATACCGTCCTCCCTTATTCAATTCACTGTTTCCTCTCCCTCCATCCCACCATTCCTTTACTCTCCATCTTACCACCACCACCATCATTCTGTGTGTTGCTGCATAATCTGTTAATGCGCAAACACGACCAGAATAGAAATAATAGTGATATCTGGTATGCAAATACAATCCGTTATATATGACGAATATATTTATTACCTTTATTTATTTATCTGAGGTCAACATCTAGGCCAGCCATTCAGATGCCCAGTGTTAGTGAACCAATCACAACATTTAGAAGATATTGTGTCACAACTATTGTTATTACTAATTAAAATAGGGAAACATTGAAATCAGACATTTATTGGTTATTGTTTATATGACTTTGTGAAATCTCCACAAGTCCTCGTCACAAAGCATTCAAACCCATAATCCAACTGGGTCTGTAGGCACCACACTGTAAATGATGAACACGTTGGTGTCATACAATTATAATAACTCTGTTAACTTAATATAACCTGAAATTTTTACTTCGACCTCACGTTTGATTTAAGCATGTGTAATGTTTGTTTTGTTGTCTTATTATTATTATAAGCAACTATATATGTATTGCTTTAGACCCTTAGCCACGATGATATACAGTGTATACACTATTATACACTTCTATGAAGATATTAAGGCTTGAAATACTGTAGATTACATATTTCATTTCATTACTCATCAATTAACAGTCTCCAGTCGCTCGGGCATTGAAGCACCATGCCTCCTCACTGTATAATATATATGGTTTTCCCCCAAAAATCTCCCACTGTGTTCTGGTGTGGCGTAGCAAATCTGCTGTGGTTCTCTGTCGTTCTGGCTCCCACGTGTTAACGATAGAACCTCATACATTTTCTATAGGGTTCATATCGCAGTCTTAAATAGACAAATCTATCACCTGCAAATAATCATGAGCAGTAAACCATTTTTGAACTTTCCTCGCCATATGGATAGGGCATCGGTCGTGTATAGGACAGATAAGGGTGAGTAGTTGAAAAGAAATTAAAAACATTTAGAATATGATTGTGCTTCATTATATTGCATTTGATCGATCTATTAAACAAAGACACTGTCTGTTGTTCACCCCCGTAGAGAGATACTGATTATAATTATTATCCTTTGGATATTAAGCAACAAATAACGGAACCGAGACAATTAATTTTCTGTCTTCAGCTTTAACTGTATTCTTTTCACCCCTCATGCTGGTAGTCCCCCTCTTTATCACCTTTTCTCGCCGTAAAATAAACTTAATACCTATATCTTTCAAGTAACTGGCAACCTCACACAACCTCCTCTCCCCTGTCTTCTCTCTCTCTCTCTCTCTCTCTCTCTCTCTCTCTCTCTCTCTCTCTCTCTCTCTCTCTCTCTCTCTCTCTCTCTCTCTCTCATCCTTCCTTGCCTTCTGAAATATTCTTTATCTTTTCTTTCTCATAATTTTAATCCTCTCATTCGTTCTTTCAAAGTTTAATGTCATAGGCCTTTCTCCCTTATCACCCATAGTCCTTCAAATTTATGCAAGCAAAAGGATATGATAATAGTTATGTAGAATATATAATTATATATAACGGTGTGCAATCTTCCAACATGTTTTCCATTGTGACCTGGTGTGACTGATGCCCCGAGGTGGCTGATACCTCTGTGTTCATGGCAGGAACGTGACACAAGTTTATCTTCTAAGTACTTTATTTTGTGTTTTCTTCGCTACAGTTAAAACTATATAGTTCACAGATTTGACAAATAATACTCATGTCAGTACGCCACCGTCTCAGTTGACGGAGAGGAACTATGTGATTCGGTACTTTCAGATTCATTCATTTCAACAGTTGACACAATATGGAACTGTTGGTCTGTCCTGAGTAACAATGTTTACTGTCATCCATATAAAAGACAACTGAACCACTGTCGTTTCTCGTTGATGTATAAATATCTTATGTATTTATGGTGTAATAGTCATTATGGTTTTATTCTTACCTCATCAATCCATATCTGAGTTTCGGGAAGTGGGGGCAAGAGGTGGGAAGTTAAGAGGATGCTGTCTGCTAAATTGGAGCTCTATGCATCCTCCAAACTTTGCCACGAAACTGATCCCTCATAAGAAACACCAAGGTCGTCTGCTTTCTGGCATAGTCTGGAGTATTCATGAAACTTCAATTTTACAAGAAGATATAGTGTTCCCTTAAATGTATAGCTGTGGTTAGAAATTAGTTCCCTTAACAAAATTACCTTTCGTCACACCAAGATTTACTCTATGTGGATAGATTATCTTTACGAAATCATATTTATCTTGTAATATAAACGATAAGGATATCTCTCTACCCATTTATCAATTCAACTCATAACCTACCAAAATGTTCAGAAACGCAATAACGCTGACGTGCATATGTATAAAATTATTGTCAATAAGCTGGGTCTAGAATTATTACTATTCATTAGTACTATCTTCAAGTAGAGAAAATTCATCTTTTCATTTCACTGGCTTGCGATAATTATCACCGTCGTCATCCCTGATATTTCCTTAAACTCTACGATATGACATCCAAGTCGACCGTGTTAAGACATAGCTGGTATTGTAATATGCATGAATATTGTAAGCTTATGTAATTTGAAACCCTGTGGGAGTAGCTTGTCCTATGTAGCCAAAACCGTATGGAAAACATGTTGAAAGATTGCACACCGTCATAAATAGTGTGGGCTGGTTACTCCATTGAAACAGTAGCATCCTTTGTTGCGCAATAAATGTTAATTTATTTATATTGTTTTCATTATATTTGGTTATCAATATCATTCTGAGAACATAATTCTGTAGTTGAGCATAAAATATTGTTTTCAGTAGCAAATAGAGAGATACATGAGAATTACGTTGACTACCATTACTGTCCTTGTGGTCCATATTGTGTCACATGTTCTGCACAGTAATGCTGGATGTAAGTAAAAGTAAGTTTATATATATCTACATATATATTTTGATAACAAATGGCCATAATTCAGACTAGCAACATACTGGCAAATGGCAATACATGAAACCAATATTCCTTCTGATTTAAGAAGGCGAAATGCTGTGGGTGGGATTATGCAGGCAAGAATGCGTATCTGCCAACACCTTTGTTCTACATAACTATTATCATATCCTTTCGCTTACATAAATTTGAAGGACTATGGGTGATAAGGGAAAAAGGCCTATGTCATTAAACTTTGAAAGAACGAATGAGAGGGTTAAAAATATGAGAAAGAAAAGATAAAGAATATTTCAGAAGGCAAGGAAGGATGAGAGAGAGAGAGAGAGAGAGAGAGAGAGAGAGAGAGAGAGAGAGAGAGAGAGAGAGAGAGAGAGAGAGAGAGAGAGAAGACAGGGGAGAGGAGGTTGTGTGAGGTTGCCAGTTACTTGAAAGATATAGGTATTAAGTTTATTTTACGGCGAGAAAAGGTGATAAAGAGGGGGACTACCAGCATGAGGGGTGAAAAGAATACAGTTAAAGCTGAAGACAGAAAATTAATTGTCTCGGTTCCGTTATTTGTTGCTTAATATCCAAAGGATAATAATTATAATCAGTATCTCTCTACGGGGGTGAACAACAGACAGTGTCTTTGTTTAATAGATCGATCAAATGCAATATAATGAAGCACATATTCTAAATGTTTTTAATTTCTTTTCAACTACTCACCCTTATCTGTCCTATACACGACCGATGCCGTCCATTTGGCGAGGAAAGTTCAAAAAGGGTTTACTGCTCATGATTATTTGCAGGTGATAGATTTGTCTATTTAAGACTGCGATATCATGAACCCTATAGAAAATGTATGAGGTTCTATCGTTAACACGTGGGAGCCAGAACGACAGAAAACCACAGCAGATTTGCTACGTTACACCAGAACACAGTGGGAGATTTTTGGGGGAAAACCATATATATTATACAGTGAGGAGGCATGGTGCCTCAATGCCCGAGCGACTGGAGACTGTCAATTGATGAGTAATAAAATGAAATATGTAATCTACAGTATTTCAAGCCTTAATATCTTCATTGAAGTGTATAATAGTGTATCATCGTGGCTAATGGTCTAAAGCAATACATATATAGGTGCTTATAATAATAATAAGACAACAAAACAAACATTACACATGCTTAATGGAAACGTGAGGTTGAAGTATAAACTTCAGGTTATAATAAGTTAACAGTTATTATAATTGTGGTTATTATAATTACAGTGTGGTGCCTACAGACCCAGTTGGATTATGGGTTTGAATGCTTCGTGACGAGGACTTGTGGAGCTTTCACAAATTGACAAAGTCATATAAACAATAACCAATAAATGTCTGATTTCAATTTTTCCCTATTTTAATTAGTAATAACAATAGTTGTGACACAATATCCTCTAAATGTTGTGATTGGTTCACTAACACTGGGCATCTGAATGGCTGGCCTAGATGTTGACCTCAGATAAATAAATAAAGGTAATAAATATATTCGTCATATATAACGGATTGTATTTGCATACCAGATATCACTGTTATTTCTATTCTGGTCGTGTTTGCGCATTAACAGATTATGCAGCAACACACAGAATGATGGTGCTGGTGGTAAGATGGAGAGTAAAGGAATGGTGGGAGGGAGGGAAAGGAAACAGTGAATTGAATAAGGGAGGACGGGGTGAGGAAGAACAGATGGAGTAGTAATTGGGTAATTAACATCTTACACTATAACTATTATCCTTTGGTAACCAGTTACACAATAAACGTTTCTTAGAAAATGTCATGAATGATACAGGATAAAAATAAAAGATTTACTTGAAATGTAACTTAACACTGGGTAGGTGGTGCATCGCATGATATATTAGTCATAAAAAACTGGTGTCGTGTTAATTATATTAGGTAAAATCTGGATTCATTTCAAATAATAAAGAATATCCCATGGAATGCAGCATCAGAGTTGGATTTAGATTACAGAAGAAAACATTTAGCTATTTGATCCAATAATTCTCTCCATCTCGATCACTGGTGAAGCTTTACCCCCCTCTCCCCAACCCAACCCCTCCTCTCCTACCACCTTCAAGTGAGTGGTTCACATCCATGATCACAAGTGGTTCGGGATTCAAATTTCTGGATGGCTCAACATTGGTAACGCTACCCTCCCTATATAACTCCGCCCACATTTCTCCCCTCCCCCCTCCACCTGTCAGTGATACCATATCCGTTGAGGCCCACACCAAGGCAAGGGTGGAAGAAGTGTGGACCATTGATCAGTCCGGAGCTGTACATAGAGAGAGAGAGAGAGAGAGAGAGAGAGAGAGAGAGAGAGAGAGAGAGAGAGAGAGAGAGAGAGAGAGCATGTGGTTTTCTATCAGTTTTCTGTGATTGTTTCAGGGGATATTATTTGAAGAATTTGATGCTCTTGTTATACGCTTTTGCATACACCTAGAAGGCTCCCGTTTTCAGTTCATGGTGTGTAAATTCAAGCTCTTACTTTCTGCAAGAAAAAGTTTTGCCTAAATGAAAGTTGAAATTTGAAAATTATGACCCTCATTTTTCAGGTGGGGGTGAATAAAAAGAAAAAGAAAATCGTTTTTAAGGGGGTTAATCATTGGAGAAGAAAAAAATATAGGGCCAAGACACTCCTCAGGTCTCAGCGAAAAAACGTATGTAAAAATTATTACTCTAGGTGAAACGATGCGGCTGTGCATAGCGGCTAAACAGACAGACAGACAGACAGAAACACAGACAGATGGACTGTTTTATATATATATTTTGTCTAGTTCCTCACCTCGCATCATGACCCCTTGTACCCTTCCATTTCAATTTTCACCCTTTTTCCCCTTTAACATTCGCCAAAGCCAAAATATCAATACCAGTGCTGCCCACGTGGTATGTTGCATTGTGTGGTTGTATATAAATCGTACTCCGAAGTGCTGGGCATGTATACATGACGTTCAAG
>JAWZYT010003362.1:0-58449 GCA_034508575.1 Petrolisthes manimaculis
AGGGAGGGAGGAGAAAAGAGAGAAGGAAGAGTAATGATGGAGAGAGGACGAGGGGGATAGAGAGGAGGAGAGAAAAATTATGGAGGAGTAGGAGGGAGAGAGATGACCAAGAAAATAGAGGAGGAAGAGTAATGGTGAGAGGAAAGAAGTCCAAGAAGATAGAGAATGAGGAGAGAAGAGTAATGGAGGAGTAGAAGTGAGGGAGAAGTTGGAGGGAGTAGAGAAGAGTGGTGGAGGTGTAGGAGAGAGAGAGGACCGAGGAGAGAAGAGTGATGGAGGAAAGGAGAGTGATGGAGGAGTAGGAGGGAGGGAGTGAGGACGAGAGAGATAGGACAGGTCTGGTTAATGTATATAAACCTACTCTCGTGGCAGCCTTCCTCGTACCCACCCTGGCTACTATCTCTCTCTCTCTCTCTCTCTCATATATTGTATATTTAAAAGTCCAATTTTTTCCTCGTCATTCTTTTGGCTTTCATATATTTCTCATTTTCACCCGTCTATATAGCCGTCACTCAGAATGCTGCCAGCCTTATGTATATATGCATGTATCTGTGTATTATGAATGCAGGCACGTATGTATGTATTTATGTATTTATGTATGTATGTATTTAGCTCAGTTTTTTCTGTGTGTGTGTGTGTGTGTGTCTCCCTGGGGCGTCAATATCTTTCTTGGCATTCTTACAGTTCCGCCCGCCTCCCTGGTCCTTCATTACTCCACACACTCCCACTCCCTCTCACTCACTCCTTCCTTTCATTCATGCCCTCTCTCTCTCTCTCTCCCACTCTATCCTTCTCTCTCTCTCTCTCCCTCTCCCACTCTATCCCTCTCTCTCTCTCTCCCACTCTATCCTTCTCTCTCTCTCTCCCACTCTATCCTTCTCTCTCTCTCTCTCCCACTCTATCCCTCTCTCTCTCTCTCTCTCTCTCCCACTCCTAGCCAAATCCTTCCCCTTTTTTCTTATACTCCCCTACTACTTTTACTACTCACTCACTCACTTTCACACTCTCACTTTCACACTCTCCCATACCCTCCATTCTTTCTTACAATATAATGCTGCTTTTTTTATATATATTTCGCCCTCCTCCCCTTCCCTCTCTCCCTCCTCCCCTTCCCTCTCTCCCTCCTCCCCCTCCCCTCCCTCCTGCCCCATATAGTTCCCTCATTAGTCCTCCTCCTCCTCCTCCTCCTCCTCCTCCTCCATTGATCTTCTTCCTCATCTGTTTGTTTTCCTCATATTCCCGTAAATTAGACTCGGCTCACTTTTTTATAAGCCTTTCTTACCTCGGTTAATTCTTCCATCTCGTTTTTTGTTATTTTGTTTTGTTTTTCCTTCCCGTGTTGAGTGTTTTTCCTCCTACTGTCATTGTCTTCATCAGTGGTTGTGTGTGTGTGTGTATGTGTGTGTTTCTTTGTTTGTGTGTATGTGTGTGTGGGAATGTCTGTGTGTTTGTGCGTGTGTCTTTCTTTGTGTGTACGTGTGTGTGGGAATATGTGTGTGTGTGTGTGTGTGTGTAATAATAATAATAATAATAATTAACGGTTTATTGATAAAGGCAGCCCTAAGGCTGAAAATATACATAGAGACAATGATTTACAGTAGTGAATAATGAATAGCACACAGATTCCCCACAACAGCTCATCTACACATAGAAAGTAAAGAATAAAATTATAATATACATAATACAAAAAAACTAGTTATGGAAGAAGCATAAAATACATGTTCATATAAAATTCTTACGTATGAATTCTTTAACAAAAGCACAAATTTATGAATTTAAAATCTTAACAAGAGTTGGAATGGTGCTGTTTTTGTAACGGTTTGTCCGGGGAGCTTTGATTGGGATGAGACGGTTGTGGTGACGAACAGCCCTAAGAGGAGGTGGGGCTTGGTCTGGCAGGAAGTGACGATGTCTTGGGTGCTTCAAGAGCTTTGTAGCAAATTGTTGGAGCTGGTGTTTGTGGAGGTCTGATATGGTGGGGAGGTTTACTTGACTGATTGCATCTTGGTAGTTTGTGTAGTTCAATCCAAGAATAATTCTCAGGGCTCTTTTTTGGACTTTCTCAAGTTTACTTTTCTGTGTCAAGTTAAGTGATGAGGACCATACGGGAGAAGCATAGCAAAGTTTGGGTAGGATGAATGTATTGTAAAGATGTGTCATGTCGCTGGATGGAACTCCAAGTTTCTTTAGTGTTCTTAGTATATGTAATCTATATGATGATAATTGAACTGTGGTGTTGACATGTGTGTGTGTGTGTGTGTGTGTGTGTGTGTGTGTGTGTGTGTGTGTGTGTGTGTGTGTGTGTGTATATATGTGTGTGTGTGTGTGTGTGTGCTGTAATTTTATTGTTCTTGTCTCTTTTACTTTCCTTCCCTATACGCCCCTTAACTAATCTCTCTTTAGTTTTCCTTCACTGTAATGGCTTCCTCTTCAATCTTCCTCACCCTCCAAGTTTTATTCCAGTTCTCCTTCCTATCTCCTTTCTGTCTCTTCCCTATCTCCTTTCTGTCTTCCCAATCTCCTTTCTGTCTCTTCCCTATCTCCTTTCTGTCTCTTTCCTATCTCCTTTCTGTCTCTTCCCTATCTCATTTCTGTCTCTTCCCTATCTCATTTCTGTCTCTTCCCTATCTCATTTCTGTCTCTTCCCTATCTCATTTCTGTCTCTTCCCTATTTCATTCTGTCTCCTCCTCCCTATGGGCTACTTCCTCAACCATCTCTCCAACACCCTTTCATATCCTCAAACTCCTCCACCTCAATTTCCATCCTTTTTCTTTTCTTATTTCCTCCTGTTCAGATCATTTCTTTAAACTCCTCCTCGTTTTCCATCCTATTCTCCCTCCTGTTCTGTTTATTTTCTTCTGGAGTCTATCTTTCTCATTTCCTCTGTCCCTCGTTCTTCTCTTCACCTTTTTCCTCCATCATCACTTCTACTTAATCCATCTGAATCTTCAATCTCCATCTGTCTCTTTTTACTCTATTTTGTCTATATATTCTTTTCTCTTTTCTCGTTTCTTTCCTCCATAGTCTTTCCATCGATCTTGTATTTTATTTTCCTTATCTCCTTACTACCAAGCCTCCTCTCTACCTCCATCAATCTCCTTTCTTTCCTCCAATACTACCACTCTCTATTTCTCTTCCCTCCACCACCACCACCACCTCTCCTCCCTCCACCACCACCACTGTCCTCCCTCCACCACCACCACTCTCCTCCCTCCACCACCACCATTTTCCTCCCTCCACCACCACCACTCTCCTCCCTCCATCACCACCACTCTCCTCCCTCCACCACCACCACTCTCCCTCCACCACCACCACCTCAACCACTCTGCTATACCCACCCATTCCACCCAACCTTCCTTCCGTCATCAATCTCCCTCCCTCAGCCCCAGAGTTTCACCACTTCAGCCCTCGTCTCTCCCAGCTGCCCTCCAGAATTCTCCCTCCTGCCCCGCTGCTACCAGTCCTTTAATCATAATATGTCCCCTTACCTTCCTGCCCTCTTTCTCCCAATATCCTTCCTGCCCTCTCTCTCTCTCTCAATATCCTTCCTGCCCTCTCTTTCTCTCTCAATATCCTTCCTGCCCTCTCTATTCTCTTAATATCCTTCCTGCCCTCTCTTTCTCTCTCAATATCCTTTCTGACCTTTCTTTCTCTCAGTATTTTTCCTGCCCTCTCCCCCCCCCCTCCCAATGTCCTTCCTCATCTCTCTTCAACCTTCCTACCATTTAATCCTGTCTCCATATCCTTTTTGCTTATCAAACCTGTTCCCATATGCTTCTTGCCTTTCACTCCTCCTCCCCCCCCATACCTTAATTCCTATACCTTTCGAACATTTTCCTATATCCTTCCTCCTTTTCTGTCTACATTTCATATCTGCCCCTGTACACTTCCTGCATTTCAATCCTCTGACCATTATCATCATCATCCCTTCCCTTAACTTACTATGGTCTTCAATCTACAACCCTCCAGACCACTTTGTATAGCTTAGCCCTCCTCCTCTCCCGTCCTCTTGTCATTCACCCCATTTTTACCTCCAGTCCATCTTCCCTCCATCTTTCCTGCATCCTATATTTTTTCCCTGCACCCTCCTTGCCCTCAATCCATATATCCCTTCCTTCTATATATCCCCACCCTGGCATTCCCTTGTTCCCTTTATTCTTCGTCTCCTCTATAGAGTCCCTTTGAAGTAACCTTTCTGCCCTATTTACCATCAGCATTGACTAAGGGACCAGACTTGGGATGAAGGAGAGGTAGCCTGTGGGAGAAAGGTTGAGGAATGAGGTAGGATGGAGGTTTGAGAGGACTGGTCGAGAATATTTTATATAAGATGTAAGAGAGAAGGAAGTAAATTGAGAGGAAACTGATAATTGTATAGAGCAATTTCGAAGACTTCCTGCTGTGGATTGTTTCTTCTGTCCATACCTCGGATTGATGTAATAATAGTAATGTTAGTAAAATCAGTGGTAGTAGTATTCATTTTAGTGGTAATGTGAGTAATGGGAGTAATAATAATAGTTTATTGTAATTGCATTATCATAAATAATAATTTGTAGAGGATAATTTACGCTGAAATAATAATAATAATAATAATAATGATAATGATAATAATAATAATAATGATAATAATAATAATGATAATGATAATGATAATGATAATAATAATAATAATAATGATAATGATAATAATAATAATAATAATAATAATAATAATAATAATAATAATAATAATAATATCATCTTGGCGTGACAACAATGAAAGTGGTGTAGAGGAAGGCCATGACTAATGTTTTTAGGCTGATAATGATGATGAATGAGAGGAGAGCAGACAGAGTTGACGAGGTTGGTAATATTGATGGGGTTTGAGGGATGACGTGGAGTGATGAAACGATGAGGGTCGTGGGATACTAGAAAAATTACATTAGACTATACTCGTGTTATTTTTCCATCGACTAGCGATAAACATGGGAGTAAAATAATGTCCACAGCCGGTATACATTAAGAGGATATTATATTCTTGGTATATTTAGAGTGCCTCGATTCCTTCAAAAGTATAGGCTAGGAAACAGGACCAGGGTATCAATAAGAAACAATAATAAAGATGGCTTGTTGCTTGAGTTAGATTGAAAGAGTCGGTTGCTCCAGATTTACCAACGTTGTACTTCCCCCTCAAAAAGGTTGTATTATTTTGTTTAGGTGGTTAATTAAGAGTACATCTGATTAACTGAGACGTAAATCTATATCCACTGTAGATAACAAACGTAAACTTAAATTGACTAAACTAGAAAAAATGTACATCTCTTTGGGCCTACCTTCACAAACGCCAGATAAACTCTAAGGACGTAACTAACCCATATTTCACCCTCATGCTTACCAAGGAAATTACAAAAACATCTCAATCTCCGTCAAAAAAAAAAAAAAAAAAAAAAAAAAAAAAAAAAAAAAAAAAAAAGGGGGCAGTCCAGACGATATATTACCTGGAACCACCAAACTTTAATCACTTCTGGGACTCTATAATGTCCAATCTTCCGGTGAAGTTTGATCAATATCTGTCGAGAGATTTTCAGATATCTGGTTCACTCTCAGTAAATGAAAAAAGAAAATGTACAAACGTGAATGAAAACTTAACATTACACAAACTTTAGGTAAATATGAAGTTGAGAAGAAGTATGGAAAAACCTTATCCTGTATGATTAGAATCTATTTTGAGAAATGGGAAATAGGCCTAATAGATTTAAAAGATAGGGATTTGTATTACATGTAAATAATTAATATGGATTTGAATTACATGTAAATAATTAATAGGGATTTGAATTACATGTAAATAATTAATAGGGATTTGAATTACATGTAAATAATTAATAGGGATTTGTATTACATGTAAATAATTAATAGGGATTTGTATTGCATGTAAATAATTAATATGGATTTGAATTACATGTAAATAATTAATAGGGATTTGAATTGGATGTAAATAATTAATAGGGATTTGAATTGCATGTAAATAATTAATAGGGATTTGAATTGCATGTAAATAATAATTGTACTGTAATGGATAGCCAGGGTAATGAGTGACTCGAATATAGTGAGAAATCAGAGGGAATGAAGAAAAGTCTGATGAATAAAGGAAGACAGAGGGTGAAGAATATAAACAAACTCTTAACAATGAAGGCACGTAACGGATAAATGATGCTGACAACACCACGTGAAGAATGTAAGACAGATGGTGAAGAGTGAATTAACGAGTGACGACCTACTTACATGAGAAGCTTTTGAAGACAGATGGCTAAGAATGAGAACAGACAGTGGTAAAGAATGAAGACAGATGGTGGTGAGGAGTGAAGGCAGGTGGTGCTGGTGGTGGTGGTGGTGGTGGGAACTGGCTGTAATGGTGAGCTGAGGGGCTGATTAGGACTGCTGACGGCTGCTAAGAGGAAGGCGAGTGATGAGGGAGGGGAGGGGGAGGAAGGAAACGCTGCCAGGAAATGGATTATGGACTCTTGCAATGACGGAAAGAAAGAAAGGAAGGAAGGGAGGGAATGGATGGAGTAGTTAAAGTGGAGGGGGTGCATGGAACGAACTGGAAAAGGGTGATATGGCTGGAAAAAAAAAAAGAGAAAGGAAGGGAGGGAATGGATAAAGTTCCCTAGAGAAAGTAGAATGGCTGAAACGAACTGGGAAAGGGTGAATGAAATGCCTGATTGAAATGGGTTGATGAGTGGAAAGTCTATAATGAGAGTAATATGGCTGGAGGAAGAAGTCTGACGAATGGAATTATTTGCAAGGCTACCATGGCTAGAATGAGGAGAGCAGCCAGAGTTAAAGTTACTGAAAAGGACTGTAAGGATTAATTATAAATGGGGAATGTTGTAATGTTAGGGATTGGTAACGGTTAGAATGTTGTTGGTTTTGGGAATGACTAAAATGAACAGGACTGAAAAAGACGAAAAAGTGAGGACTGGAAATATCAACACTGAATGGCACTGGGAATAACTGACATGAAAACTGGGATTGTCTGGAATGAGGTGGATTTGGAGCGACTGGAATGAGTGGGACTGGAATTGACTGGTAGGGCTGTTCCAAGGACTTGAGGGGACTTAGTGTGTGCCTGGGCGGGGAGAGAAGAGCTTGAGTGAGATGGAGGCGAGGCTTTCAAAGGGTACTTGCTAATGGTGCTTGGAGGACTGGGGGCGGGAGACGGCTGAAGGAAAGGATGGTAGGGATGGGGTCTTGTGAGGGCTGAGAGTTGAAGGACAAGGGATGGGGACGGGAGTAGGCTTGGGGAGGGCCGAGGATTGAACACAAAGCACTTGGTAGCACTGTGAACTTGGGAAATAAAATTGTGGGGTAAATACTGGGGAGTAGGCTAGTTGGGGTGAATAGAACTGAAGGTCTGAAGGAACCCTATAGGTCTTGTGAGGACTGAAGGTTAATACTAACAAGGACTGTAGAAAGAGATAGATAAAGGAATGTTGGGTGGATAAAAATGAAGGATTGGTAGAAGGTCAAATACTAAGGGTTTAATAAGGGCTGGATAGTAGACTTGACTGAGGGGCTGAGAAGAGGACTGTGGGCTGGGAAGAGTACTGTGGGCTGGGAAGAGTACTGTGGGCTTGGTAGTAGACTTGACTGAGGGGCTGGGAAGAGGACTGAGGGCTGGGAAGAGGACTGTGGGCTGGGAAGAGTACTGTGGGCTGGGTAGTAGACTTGACTGAGGGCTGGGCAGAGGACTGAGTAGTAGGGAACAGGACAGGTACATACAGGAGCTGCAGGTGGCCATTAGTGTGATTGGGCCTTTATTGTTATTTTTTTGGCCTCCCTCCTGACTCGTCCACTGTGCAGGATTTACACTCTACTCCCTCATGCCTTCTTTTCTACTCTTATTCTCATCTCTCTCTCTTCTCTTCTCTATATATATTTTCCTCTCCCCTTCCTCTCCCCTCCCCTCTCTTTTTATTCTTTTCTCTCTCTCCCTCTCCCTTTTTTTTATTCTTTCCTCTATCTCTCCCTCTCTTTTCTTTTTATTATTTCCTCTTTATCTCTCCCTCTCCTCTTTTTATTTATCCACCGTCGCCCCCCTCTCCCTTGCTCTTCCTTCTTTTCATCTTCTTTTGGTACTCCGTCTCCCCTCATCAGTCTTCACTTTTTCTTTACTGCTCTCATCCTTCTTCCTTCTTCATTCCTACACTGTCTCTGTTCTTTCTTGTTTGCTGCTACTCCTCACGCCTCTTTCTCTCACCTCATCTTCTTCCTCCATTCTTTTCCTTCTTTCACTATCTCCTGTTCCATTTTTCATCACGGTATATTTTGTCATTATTTCTAACATCAATTTTCCTACTTTTTTCTTACTCGCCTTTACTTCCCGTTTCCTTTTCTTCTACTGAGGATCCTTTTCAGTTTTAACTCAAATTTCATAAAAAATTTCATGTAATTATGTCTACCATTATTACCATTCCCCCCTCGCACTTCTCTTGATTCTCTCTACACACACACACACACACGCACACGCACGCACACACACACACACACACACACACACACACACACACACACACACACACACACACACACACACACACACACACACACACCGCCACCTGATTATTGAGGGAATTTTATGGTAATTTTTGCACCTTTGTCGTGCAGTGATTAAATGGAGAGGTCCTGGGTCTCCCCTACCCTCTGTAGCTCCTGATAGACGTATGTGTGTGTGTGTGTGGAGGAGGAGATGAAGGAAAGAAAGGGATTTAAATTTCGACGGATGTTGTATATTATATGGAAGGAGGAGGAGGGTAATGAAGGAAAGGGATGTATTTTATAATGGTTGTGAAGGAATGAAGAGATAAATACATATTTATAGGAAGTTAAGGAGTGGTGGTTGGGATTGTAACAAAGTAATTGATAAAGAAATAGAATTATGAACTATTTTTCAAAGAGTGACATATAGGCCTTGCATGAGATGTAACTTGATAAGAATATGAAGGCTTGTTTTAAGGAACCCTGTGATGTAGTCAGAAAATTGGAGGTAAACGAGTGCTTCAAATATTGCCACGAAACACACACACCTATATGGCAGGAGCTCGTTTCGTGGCATAGTCAGGAGGAATCAGAAGACACCAATGTTCAAACACGATAACAGGGTCCTTACACTGTTGCCGTCTCTAGAATCAGTGAACGATGGAAGAGTGGAAAATAAACAGGATGCAAAAAAGGAAATGAAACTATATCATTGACAGGGATGAATAAGGAAAAGAAGAAATGTTTGGAGTTGTGAAAGAAGAAACAGAAACTAACATGAATTGAGAAAAAAAATCCACACGACAAAATTACATACAGTGTTACTTAAGAAAGAGTAAAACGACGAAAGCATTATAGAGCTTAGAAATGTACGAAAAAGACACAGAAAAGAGTCATCATATTTTTCCCAATATGTGTGTGTGCTGGGGAAGGGGTGTGGGTGGATAAGAGGAGGTGCAGTAGGGGTGGGGGAGGGGGCGGAGGGCAATGCACGAGAGGGAGGAGAGGGGAGAAGTGGAGAGAGGGGGAGGAGAGGGGAGAAGTGGAGAGAGGGGGAGGAGAGGGGAGAAGTGGAGAGAGGGGGAGGAGAGGGGAGAAGTGGAGAGAGGGAGAGGAGAGGGGAGAAGTGGAGAGAGGGAGAGGAGAGGGGAGAAGTGGAGAGAGGGGGAGGAGAGGGGAGAAGTGGAGAGAGGGGGAGGAGAGGGGAGAAGTGGAGAGAGGGCGCAGGGGGGAATCCCAGGAGAGCCATAAGGAAGAGGGATTAAGGAGTTTATGAGTTTTCTCTCCTTACTCTCTCTCTCTTATTACTCTCTTTCTTCACTTCCCATCTCTTCGCTCTTTCTCATCGACGTAACCTGTAAATAATGTATTTGTCCACCATTTGTTTCAGGCAATATTTTACTTTTGTGATTGCTGGGTTTCTTATTTGCAGTATTATTTTTTACCATAATTTTCTTTATACCAAGGAAGGCGAGGACTGAAGGTATGAAGTCATCTTTATGTCCTCACTTCTGAATTTAAAAGAGTACCAGAGATCCAAAATGATGTACAATTTAGTTCAAGATACGATACTTGTAATATTATAATGTGTTAGATTCCATTGTATGCGTCTTGTTGTTTCTTCCTCTCTCTGTCTCATATTACATCGACTCATCCAGATTTCCTCTTTAAATCCCTACTTTCATTCAGTGTTTTTGATCTCACTGAAATTCATCTTCCTTCTTTCGCTCTTGTCCCTTTCCTTCTGTATCTCGTTTTATTCTCTTCATTTCACTTTTATTTATGTATCTCATTGAAATTCACGTATCTGTTATTTATATGCAGTTAGTTCATTCATCTAGTTGTACTGATTCCCTTTTATTTACTTAGTCTCATTCACTTCCTTATCTCTCTTTTTCTCATACCCACCATTCCATCGCGTTCCTTTCAGATTCCCTCAGTTCCACTTTTATCATCCTCTTCTTGATCTCATTCCTACCCTCCTCCTCCTCCTCCTCCTCCTCCTCCTCCTCCTCCTCCTCCTCCTCCTCCTCCTCCTCCTCCTCCTCCTCCTCCTCCTCCTCCTCCTCCTCCTCCTCCTCCTCCTCCTCCTCCTCCTCCTCCTCCTCCTCCTCCTCCTTCCTTTCATCCTCTCTGCCACTTCAATATTTGGGAGGATAATTTTTTTCCCCTCTCCTCCATTCAATTCCATCGTAATCTCGTGGTAATTATTCCCTTCTCTGCCCCAGCTCCCATTTTTTGGCTACCTCTCATAATTTATTTCTCTTGTCCCGTGTTCATACCTGGAGAGAGAGAGAGAGAGAGAGAGAGAGAGAGAGAGAGAGAGAGAGAGAGAGAGAGAGAGAGAGAGAGAGAGAGAGAGAGAGAGAGAGAGAGAGGGAGAGAGAGAGAGAGAGAGAGAGAGTAAGTCTTTGAAACACACACACACACACACACACACACACACACACACACACACACACACACACACACACACACACACACACACACACACACACACACACTCCCTCATTTCCTACCTTGGACAGGCTGGACATACAGGGAGAAGCCTCGGGGGACCGATTGCTATCTGCCCTGTTTCACGTTACTTATATTTTTACACACACACACACACACACACACACACACACACACACACACACACACACACACACACACACACACACACACACACACTCACCATTAGGCTACATTATATTATATTACACACTAGCCTTTTCGTATACTGAAAATAATTTGTTCATCGTCTGTATGGCTTCTGTGTGTGTGTGTGTGTGTGTGTGTGTGTGTGTGTGTGTGTGTGTGTGTGTGTCCCTAGCTTTAGCGACTGTTGCATTTGTCATGTTTATGTTCTGCCATAAGCTGCTGCCACCCCACTCCTCCCCCACTCCTCCCCCACTCCTACCCCTACCACGACTCCTCACCTGGTGTGTATTTACTGTACTAAACTGTATACCCACCCTACCACACCTTCTACCCGCCTCTAGTACAAAACTGTAATATACATGTGTAGGAATCATCTTTATGTATTATTTTTCATCATGTGTATATACTGTACTCGGTTTTGTGTCTGGTATATGTGGGTGTACATGTGAGCCTATTATTCTTGGTTGATAATGATGATGTGTGGCTATGTGTGTTTGTTCGGTTATGCCTGGCTGTATGTATGTATGGTACTGTACGTGTGGGTAAATAATGCCCTACTATAATCCTAATTTGATGGGTACGTATTTATGTGCATTTGCTATGTATGTATGTGTGTGTCTGTATAGTTTGGTGAGTATGACTGTGGTATACCTTCGTCCAGAGTTTAAATTAAAATGTATGTGGGTTTACCAAATTGTCATAAGGTTATATTTAGTATATTTGTTTTGTGTATATTTGCTACTATAACCCTCCGTAAACATAGTGTATATGTGTGTGTGTATGTGTCATTGTTCAGTAGTACAGGCGCCTATCACCACCATCATCCACAACCACCATCATCATCATCAAGCGCTTTTCTTTTTTCCCAACAGGTCCTTTCTCTGCTCCATTGTTTTACTTCCTTCCCGTAATTTTCCTCTTTTCGTCGCCCCGTTTTCTCCTCCATCTTTTTCTCCTTCCCAGTTATCCCGTCAACATCTCTTCTCTTCATTTTTCCTTCGTCCTTTTTTTCTTTCACTCCCCAACACACCAAATAATTTTCTTTTGTTATTGTGTGACCCCATCCTCTCTCTGTTCCTCCATCCTTTCCTCCTCCTTCCTTCCCTACCCTCTTATTTCTTTCTCCATTCCTTTCTATCCCTGTTCCTCGGTCCTTTTCACTTCCTTTCCTTGCTTCCTTCATATACGTCCCCTTTCTACCTTCGGTCCTATTCCTTTTCTGTCTTCTCTGTCGTACCTATCCATACTATCCCTATTCCTACTTTAAATCCTACCTGCATGCTATTCCTTTATCTCTCCTTCTCCCTTCCAACTTGTGTTCTATTTCTCTCCTTTCCAACTTTCCCATTCTTTCCCCGTTCTTACATTCGTACTTTTCTTCTCTTTCTTCAAACCTTTCCATTCTTTCCTTACCTTTTGCTTTCATTTTCTCTCTCCTACTTTCCCATTCTTTCTCTATTTTCACATATTTTTCTCTCTTCCTTCCTACCATCTCATTTTGTTTTTCATGTTCCTCCGTATATGTTTCCTGCCTCGTTCTCTCCCCATCGTCCCATTCTCTCCTCAGGTGCTTGCCCCCCCCCCCCGTGCCCCCCCCTCTTCCTTTGCGCGTGTCCTGTGGCAAGGTTGTCCGATTTTGTTGTTGTTATTGTTGTTGTTGTCTTTGTTGCAGCTGCCGGTGTCATTGTTACTGGCTGGGCCTTATTGTGTTGCTGTCCTGTTCATCAGTGTGTTGTGCTCCCTTGCTCTGGATTGTACACGAGAGAGAGAGAGAGAGAGAGAGAGAGAGAGAGAGAGAGAGAGAGAGAGAGTAAATAAATAAATAAATAAATAAATAAATAGTTTATTTCCACCAATGGTGGTTATTCTTCATAGAAGAGTGAGTGTCTTGGCCAAACAAACTGTTGGTGTTTCTGTTCAGGGGGAGGGGGGCAGGGTGTGTGTGTGTGTGTGTGGCGTGTCGGTGTGTGCTTGTTTGTTCAGTGTTTGTGTTGCTAAACTTTCTACGTTTGTGTTCCAGAGTAGGTTTGTTTTACCCTCCACTCGGTGCTTGTGTTGCTGTCTGTTTGTTGACACGGGGGCGTTTGCTTGATTGTGGTTGCTTGCTGTGTGTGAGTGTGTATGTGTGTGTGTGTGTGGAGTGGAGATGCGTGGAGTGGAGTCATTTTCGTTAGTTGGCTTCGACGTTAGAGCGCCATCGTTTGTGGCATGTATTTTGTGTATAGCGTGAGAGCACCTTCTGCCATCCTACTTTTACTTGAACCACGATTCCTTCCCGGGTTGCCTTTGGTTCAGTGGAAATTCCTGCTGCTAATCACCCAACACTCATTTCCTTTGGTGTTACAACGAGGGCTTAGAGGTTGTCTGAGTTTTTTTTTTTTTTTTTTTTTTTTTTTTTTTTTTTTTTTGCAGGACAATTTAGTGGAATCAGTAGCCAACAATTTTACTATATAAGGAACAACAACTTTAGAGGAATCAGTAACCACCCAATAAAGAACATAACAAATTTCCTCGTATAGGGGTAATTCTTTTTTTTTTTTTTACATTGGAGTGCCTTGATTCCTCCAAAGTATGCCAAGAAACAGGAGGACCATATGAACAAAAATAATGGTGTTCTGTTGCTTGGAAAAATAGTTTGGAAAATTCAGCTACTCCAGATTTACTAACAAAAATCTCCTCTTAATGCCTTTGAGTGCGTTCGGCTTTATCGTTTGGGAGTTGGGTTGGAGTTGGGTTGGGTTGAGTCGAGTTGGAGTCGAGTTGGAGTTGAGTTGGAGTTGGGTTGGGTTGGGTTGGGTTGAGTTGGGTTCGAATGGTATAGTGTGTGTGTGTGTGTGTGGACCATTGGCTGAGTGAGGGGAGCGCGTCGCTTTTATGTGAAGTGCATCTTTTTATACCTGCTCATTTGGCTGTGTTGTGCCTGCATTACCCTGGGTGTCTCTATTGTGCACTCCGATTGTATTGCAAAATGTGATGGCAGTGCGTTTTGCAGTATGTGTGTGTATGTGTGTGTGTGTGTGTAGGAACAGGACTTTCTGTTTGTGTGTGTGTGTGTGTGTGTAGGAACAGGACTTTCTGTTTGTGTGTGTGTGTGTGTGTAGGAACAGGACTTTTTCTGTATATACGTGTGTGTGTGTGATCAAAGGTAGTGTGTTTGTGTATGTGTGTATTTTATGTTTGTGAACGTAATTGAGGGTGTTTGTGTACGTGTGTGTTTAGGTAATTGAGTGTGCATGTACGAGTCCGTAAGTGTGCGCGCGCGCAAGTTAGTGCAAGTGTTGGAACGTGTTGCTATTTGTGTGTGCGTGCGTTGATGAAAGTTTAAGGGTCTGTATACGTGTGTGTGTGTGTTAGTGTGTATGTATGTATGTATATATATTACTGCAAGTGGTGGAGCGTGTTGCAAGTTGTGTGCTGGTATGTATGTATGTATATTAATAAGTGTTGAAACGAGCATGTGTGTGTGTGAGTAAGAGTGACTGTTTGTGTGAGTGAGAGTGACTGTGTGTGTGTGTGTGTGTGTGTGTGTGTGCTTCAACACTGCCTGGTCAATACCCCTGGTCCCCTCTCCCCCCCATATCCCCCCCTCCCTCTCCCCCTCCATCCCGAGATTAAACACTGTCCCTCCCTCAGCCATCAGGGGGAAAAAAATAAAAAACGAAATAAAAATAAAAAACTGAAATAAAAATAAAAGATAAATCCTGTTTCCTGGCCCATTTTTCCACGGGACGAGTTATGTAATTCATATGACTGCCTTGTATTGCTCTCATTTACTTTATCGAAGGCCACTTTTGTTATTATTTTATTGTGATCATTTTTGTTTTTTTCAGTCTCGTCGCATTTTTTTTTTTTTTTTTTTCATTGATGCATGAGAGAGATATATATATATATATATATATAGTAGTAGTAGTAGTAGTAGTAGTAATAGTAATAATGTTTGGCTTTATATATTTCATGAGACAGATTATTCATTATTATTCTTTATTTTTTTCTTATCTTGTCTCGTTCCACTTTCCTCTCCAATGTTGGTCATTATCTTATCAGTCCATCTTCTCGTTATCAGTCTCTCTCTCTCCCCTTCCCTTCCTTCCTTCCATTTTTTTCCTCGTGGCTTTTAATCTGGCCAAAACACACAACCACTTCCTCCTTTCCTCCCTACCTCCCTCCCTCCCTTCTTTCCTTCTTTCCTCCCTCCCTCCCTTCTTTCCTCCCCCCTTCTTTCCTCTCTCCTCCCACTCCTCATCTATTATCCACTCCCATGGTTCTATCTCTCCCTCGTTGTTTCCTCCCTTCCCCTCCCCTCGTCTCCTCCCGTCTCCTCTCCCCTCCCCTCCCCTCCCCTCGTCTCCATTTTATTCATACCTCTCCCTTTACTTTTACTTTTTCCTCTTTTCTGTTCCCATTTCTTATACCTTACTTATATATATATATTCTGTCCTCCACCCTCATCTTCTTTCTCTATCTCTCTTATTATGATATTCCCTCTTTATCCCCTTCCCTCCATTCTTCCTACATCTCCCATGCACCCTCTTTATTCCTTCCTCCCTTGTTTCTCTTCCCTTCTTCTCCCTTCTCCATTTCTTCTTTTGTCTGTCTTCCTCCTCTCCCCCTCCATTGCCCCTCCTTTCTCTTGTTATCTTCCCCATCACTTCTATTCTTCCTCTATTGTCTTCCCTGCTTTCTCTCTCCTCTTCTCCTTCTCTTTGTCTCCTCGTTATTCCCTCTCTGTTAGCTCCCACACCTTCGTTATATTCTCAGCCTCTCTACTCAATCATTCATGCACTCTCTCATTCATTCATTTTCCCTTCCTCACACTCTTCAATTATTCACTCCATTCCTTTCTTCGTACACTCTTCTACATTTTCTCTCTCCCACTCTTTCCCCTTCTCTCCCTTCCTCCCTCCATTTTTCATTTCCGTCTTTGCTTCCTCTATTGTCTTTCCCCTCCACTTCTTTTTCTCTCTCCTTCTTTCATAGCTCTCACTCTCTTTTTCTCCCACCCATTTATCTTCACATTTTCCGGATATCTTTGTTTCCATTCTTGTTTATTTTTCTCATTAATATGGTAATTCAGTGTACGACCTTTGCATACTCCAATATATATATATATATATATATATATATATATATACTTCTTCCTTTGTTGTATGTAGGAATTTTTATGACTGTAGCATTGTTTTTTTTTTTTTTTTTTTTTTTTTTTTTTTATATATATATCTCTGCATGCGTTTGTTTGTATCAGTCATTGTGTGGAAAAAATTTGATGGCTGTAGCTCTTCATCACGCGAAGAATAATTTAATAGTTGTATATACGAGTTGATGTGTGTGTGCGTGTTGAGTATGAGATATGAGTGAGGTGTATTCAGAGTTCGCTCCCTCGTGTGTTTATTGAAGTGCGTTAAGATGCATTATTCTGTACGATTCCTTTGTGTGACTGTGTGTGTGTGTGTGTGTGTAGTATTGGAAATCATGTGCGTTTATTGGATACGTATATGTTCGTTCGTGCGTGCGTGTGTTGTTGTTGTTGTGGTTGCTGGTGCTTCTGACAGGTTTGGAACAAGTCCTGTTTCTGTCTATCAGTCTGTCTGTTTCCCGAGGTCACGTAATTTTGGGAAGGGCAAGGAAGGGGAAGATGGAGAAAGAAAGGAAAGATAGAAGGAAGAAAAGAAGTAAAGGAAGGAAGATAAAGAGCTAGAAAATGTGAGGTTAGAATTAGTGGCTGGGGAAGTAGAAGAAATGTGGAAAGAGGAGGAGGGGATGATAGAATAAGAGGAGATCAAAATTACGAAAAGAATAAGAGTAGAGGAATGAGGTGGAATATGAGAAAATGGAAGTAAGTTGTGTGTGAAGAGGATAATAAGAAAAAGGCGGAGGAAGATGAGTTGGCAGAGTAAGTAGGGAGAAAATCCAAGAAGAGAAGGAAGCTGTTGTTGTTGTTGTTTCATGTACAGACCCCGTAACTAAAGTTTGCCTCGGTCGGCTGGGGGTCGTAGTGGTAAGTCAGGCTTGAGTTGTGGTTCCTGCCTGTGCAATGAAGAACGTGCTGACTCTCTTCCTTACACGTTCCTTCCTTCCTTCCTTCCTTCCTCATTCCTTTCTTTTACTCGTTCCTTCCTTCCTCGTTCCTCCCTTCCTTTCTCATTCCTTCCCTCCTCATTCCTTCCTTCCTTCTTCATTCCATTCTTTTACTCGTTCCTTCCTTTTACTCGTTCCTTCCCCATTCCTTCTACATTCATTCCTTCCTTCCTCATTCCTTCCCTCATTCCTTCCCTCCTTCCTTCCTTTCTTTTACTATCTTTTCTTATCTTACCTTCCTTCTTTTCCCTTTCTTCTCTTTCATCTTTATTTTTCTCCCTTACTTCCTTCCTTGGCCCTCATTCCATAATTGGATATTTTTAGTTTCCTTTATTTTATTGATTTCTATTTAAGCTCTACATTTCCTGTAATAGTCCAAATAATATTTTGACTCTTATCATCCTCTTGAATTTTTTTATCTTTTATCATCCTCTTGAATTTTTATCTTGTTTGTATTTTTCTTTTCATTACTTTTAATTATATTTCTCTGAATATCATTTTCAATCCGACGATTTCCTGCAGTTCATCAGAGTTAGTGCAGTTTTTTATAAGTTCATTTAATCCTTGCAAGTCTTATCATTTTTGTGTCCCTTTCATTTTCTTAATACATTTCATCATACCTACTGATTTTTGTTTTTCATTTAATATTATTCCCTTTCATTCTTTATAGCTAATGGTACCGTACCTTTAATGGTATCTCTTGGCACACACTGATTTTATTCCATATATTTTATTTCATTTCAATATATCTCCCTTTCATTCTCCATATTGTTCATGGTTCATACTGATTTTTCATTCATTTTAGTCTCTCTTTCCTTCGTCGTATTTTTCTCTCTCCTCGTCTCTCCTTTTATCCTGGCATGTTGGTGGGGCTGGCGTCGAGGTGGAGGCTGTGTGCCGAGGTAAATATTTGGGAGCTTGGTGGTGGTGGTGGTGTGTGTGTTTGTGTGCGCGTGTGGCTGTGTGTGTGTACGTGCTTTTGTTTGTGTGCAAGTGACTGTGTGTGTGTGTACGTGCTTTTGTTTGTGTGTTTGTGTGCGTGTGGCTGTGGTTGTGTGTGTGTACGTGCTTGTGTTTGTGAGTGTTCGAGAGAGAATGTGGGTAGGTCTGCTCACTCTCACTGATTCGTTCCATTTTACTTGTTCGTCTGCTTCAGTACAGTTAGTTGCCTCTTAAGGACTCTATGTTCGTGTATGAAACTTGGTGCCTTCTGATTCCTCCTAACTGCTCCACAAAACGGACTTCTTTTATAGTATGGGTGGTGTTTCGTGGTGATATTTGAAGGACTTACTAACCTAGTTTTCTGTCAACATCACAGGGTCCCTAAAAGGTATAAATAACTACACACTTGGGTGAAAGGTTAATAATTTACAACCTCGTGTTAATAATAAGCTGGATTGGATTCTTTTGATTAAGTTTAGCCGAGTTTTTAATTGGTTGTAAGTATAATATCACTATCAAAGCTCATCTATGCTTAAGAGGACATGAAAACAAGGAAGGGTTAATAATTTGCTTAAGTTATTATAGTGTGCATTAAAAGAATTCTTCTAATTTCTTCTGTCATTTATTCTCTCTCATTTCTTCTCTCAGTTCGTCTCTCTCATTCCCACGTGTATTGGTCCATCTCTCCTTCCACCCACAACACTTTCACTATATTTTGCTTACAGTAACCCCTAACCTCAATTTCTTTCCTTTCCCGTGTGTCTCTCTCCTCCCCGCCCCCTCTGGTCTTGTTCTGCACGTGACTGGGGTACCTTGGGGGTCCTGGGTGCAAAATCGTTATGGTACAGTACCTCTGTGTGTGTGTCGAGGGGGAGGGGGGAGTAGGGTAAGAGTATGGGATTTCTAGGGGAGAATACTGTAGGCTGCATCGTTTGGAGAATATACCTATACACCGTACAATATGCTTTAGTGTATGGAAAGGGGTCGTCCAATTGTATCGTAGAATTTCATTGAAGTGAATTTAGTCTACATTTCTCATACCGTTCTATAGATTTACATGTTAACAGTGTTTGGATAACCGACAAGCAGATGACAACACACACACACACACACACACACACGTATCAAATAGCCTACATTGGAAAAATATAATATTGGGAAGAGTGAGGGTGTTGCATGACCCTCGGTGGGTTACATGATTCAGTTCCTACCCTTTATGTCGATTATATTGTACAGCGTTTTCTCTCTTGGTGTAAATTTATACGGTTTTCATTCAGGTATCACTCCAGTACTGTATCCGCTCGGCCACATCTCTTGGATAATGGTGATGTGGTGATGATAGTGTAAAGTGCAGTGTGATGTGATGTGGTAATCAGTTGTGGTGTGCAATCCAGCTGGAGGGAGAGGAGGGCAGGACAGTGAGGTGATGACAGTCAGGTGTTGACGACATTATTATCATCATGGTATAGTGGGGAATACATACCCTGACCCACCCCACCCCGCCCCGACCCATCCCGCCTCACCCTGCCCTGCCCTCACCCGGTCTGCCTCCCTTAACATTGCCCCATGCAGGAACGGACCCCCGCCGCCCAACTGATGGTGCCCTTCGCCCGGATGAACTGTATGGGGCTGTCCTCTCGGGCCAACCCGGAGATCTCCCGCCCCCCTCCGGACACCGACCCCCCGCCCATTCCCCCGGCCGTCCCGCCCTACCCCAGGACTGAGAGCTTCTCTGGGGGCCACAGCAGTTCCCCCTCACCCCGGATAGATGAGAGCCACTACTTTTCCCTCGGGGGTGTGCCGTCGCCACGCACCCCCGGGGGACTTCCGGCCTTCTCCCCCAGCGTGGTAGACGACATGTTCCTCAACGGACAACTGCTACAACGAGCAAGTCAGCTGTTGCCGCCCCATCCACAGTCACAGCCTCAGCCACAACAGGATTATGAGAGTGTATATGCCACGCTGGGTGCATTGGGTGAAGTAGGAGGCCGTAGTCGCTCCCTGGATGACGTATTGGGCCGCCGGGGGGACACATCACGGTCACCCAAACTCCTCCAGGACGTCCTGCCACCCTCACCACGATTCTCAGTGGCAGACATCGAGGCCGAGGATGACGATGAGGACGAATTCAAAACCGTTAGGAGTGAAGACGACGGTAATGACGCCGGGGATGAGGATACCAGCTTTGAGGATGAACCCCGCTTCCTTAACGACTACGTGTACGGCTTCTATGACGAGGTACAGTACATTGCTTCTTGACCTAACCCACATTACCCTACCATGACCTCCCCTGTCAGACCCTTCAGATGGTACAGTACATTCCTTCTTGACCTGACCCACATTAACCTGCCCTGACCTTCACTATATAGCTTTACCTGACATTCTTTCCAGTTATCATGCCTCTTTTTTCATGATTTTGTACCCAATAATAATGCAATGCCAAATATTAATGTCACCTCAACGTTGTACATGTTATGATACACTGTGAACCGTAAGTATTCCTTTACAATAATTTGTTTTGCGAATTCACGTTCCACATAAGTACTTAAAACATAACAACCCTCAGAGTATAAATAAATCATATGAGTTGAGGAAAGTATGATGATTACGTTGGAGAATACAGAAGAGATTGCAACCAAAGCCACGAAACATAATCCATCATCTTTTAAACCCATTCACGTCAGCTTAATTTGTAAAACTAACGCTTAAAAGATATGGTAAGAAAGCAATGCTTTCATAGTCCAAGGATGAAAAAAAAATGGTTAAGGATTATGAAGCTGTAATTATTATTATTATTATTATTATTATTATTAATAATATTATTATTATATTATTTATATATTATATTGTTTAAATATTGTTATTATTATTATTATTATTATATTATTTATATATTATATTGTTTAAATATTGTTATTATTATTATTATTATTATATTGTTTATATATTATTATTGTTATTATTATTTATTATTATTATTATTATTAGTAGTAGTAGTAGTAGTAGTAGTAGTAGTAGTACGTTACCATTACATGAATAAGGTGGTGTGAGGGACAAGAATAAAGGTGGTAGTAGTAGTGGTGTTGGTGAGTGAGTGAGAATCGTCATTAGTGTAGGTCATTACGGATAATAGCTCTGGTATCAATAACGCCGCCTGCCTCATGTTGCTGCTGCTGCTGCTGCTGCCCTCCGTAATTAGTGGTGGTCGTCGTAAATGGCAGTGATAATAGAGGCGTCGGTGGTGGTGTAATGGTGGTGATGGTGGTGGGTGTGATAATGGTGATGGTGGTGGTGGTGGGTGTAATAATGGTGGTGATGGGTGTAACAGTGGTGGTGATGGGTGTAATGGTTGTGATGGTCATAATTCAGGTGGTGGAGGTAGTGTTGTTGGTGGTGGTGGTGGGGGATAATGGTTGTGGGTTTAATTGTGGTTGGGGTAGAGATGATTATATTGCTTGTGGTTATATTGGTGTGTGTGATGGTATAAGTGTAGGTAATGTTCGTGGTGATGTGATGGTGGTGGTTGTGGGAATGGTGATGTTATAGTATGAGTATCTGTGTTATATGTGGTTGTAGTTTATAGAGTATAAGGTTTGTTTTGGGTGTAAGGTTTAGTGTGTCCTTGGTGTGACGGCTCCAGCCTAAGTGTTATGAAGCAGCAGCTACGAGCTCAAGTGGAGATTCGACAATGCCTCGTTTGCTAGTTTCCCGTGACGTAAACACCTCCCTCCAATTAGTCCCCCCTCCCCCCCCCCCCCCCCAGCTTATCGAGGATATAATAAGAGCTGGTCGACCGGCGGCCAGGGAAAGAGATATCATATACCAGTGCGAAGTTGCGAACTTGATAGTGACAGGTGATGATTCCTTCTTGTGTGAAATATGGCAGTCTACACTCCTACCCAGATTCCTGCCAGCACTTAGGTATTGTATATATATTTCCTTCTTTGTTCCCCTTTATTGTATTTGTTACGCTCCTCCACATTAGGGTATTTGTGTCGTTATAGTTATTATTATTATTGTAGTTTGTGGTGTATATAACTTTGTATTTCATGTATATGTATATTTTGTTTATAAACCTTGTTTATCAGCCCTTCATGTTACTTGGAACCTCCCTAAGTTTTATTGCGTTTGAGTCTTCTGGGATGAATAATTAATATATTTAAGACCAATCGTAATATTGGTAATAATGAGGGGTGTACACAGGTTTGGGTGGCAACACTGTGGTTTGATAATTATGGTATTAGCGGTGTTGTGAATGAATGATCGATGATGATGATGGTTTAAAAAGACTGGTGTTGTAAAGAATAATAGTGAGTGTGCTAATCATTGTTGGTATTAATGAGATGGTGTTGGTGTCAGTGTTTGTCGTCATATTATCAGGGCTGGAACCATCTATTATTTTATATGTTGGACTCACAACTGCTGGAATGTGTAGTTATGATTGAAGGGACTATGATTTACATTGTTTATTGTGAAGTATTCGAGGATAATTTATGGTGTTGACAGTGAGGGTGAAAGTGTGTTTTCAGGTTTGGCCAAAACATAATAAAACTTCATGAATGTAATGGATAGGTTTTGGCTTTCATATAACTTGATTAAGGGGGTGCGGGAATAGGGGGACAGGCTTGGGGGGGTTCTGAGGGGTGCGGGAGCAGGGCGACAGGCTTTTTTTTGGGGGGGGGGGGATTAGGGGGGTGCAGGAATGGGGGACAGGCTCTCTACCCAACCAAAGCCTGTCCCCTACTCCTGCACCCCCTTCAACCATTGCACTATGTTTTAATAAAAATCCTCGAAGATTATTAATATTTTTCTATTTTCAAATGCAGTAATTTAAAATAATGTATACAAATGAACCCTCAACAGCGGAGGACTAACTTGATGGTTAAGGACCCTGTGATCGTGTATACAAAAAATGGAGGCTTCTGATTCCACCTAACCATGCCACGAAACAAGCTCCTTCCTTATAGGTGGTGTTTCGTGGCAATATTTGAAGAACTCATTTACCTCCAATTTTCTGACTACGACACAGGGTCCCTTAAATATGGGTGACGCTATAGATGACGTTACTCACATAAAGAAGAAACCACTCCTGATTAATTAAGAGACACTAAATCATTGCATTGTATTTGGTGGCTCCCCCTTTTAGTGATAAACTTTACTAATAATATTACTATACATTCAATTACTAGACAATTGACGTCAAGTTGTCATCCTTATTCCCCCTTGGACTTCGAATTATTTATCCATTCTTTTGTGAGCTAATGTATCTGAGGTTGGATTGATGTACAGGAATGGAAGTGGAGTTATATCCTGCTGAAGGGGTTGTAATGAAAAGGTGAACAGGGTCAAGAATGGTTTGGTTTTGGGAGATCAATTCTTCTACATTTAGGCTGTTATCAAGTTTACAGTACACACACACACATACACAAAGAGAGAGAGAGAGAGAGAGAGAGAGAGAGAGAGAGAAGAGAGAGAGAGAGAGAGAGAGAGAGAGAGAGAGAGAGAGAGAGAATCACAACCCCTATTACAATTTTGCCTCTCAAGCTCAGGGTAATGTAAGGTTTCCTTGCATTCTGTAATTATTTAACTCTTACTAATTGGCCTTAAAGCTGCATTCGACCCCCTGAAGGCATTAAAAAGAGTGGCAGTTTGGCCAGTGGTACAGTGAGTGAGTGAGTGGCAGGGGAGATGGAATGGTGATTAAAGTGCTGCTCACGATTGGAACAGGTAGGAGAGTACTCGGTGAAGGTAGTGTGGTAGTGGTGGTAGTAAATGTAGTGGTCGTAGTAGTAGTAGTAGTAGTGTTAGGACTATATATATGAAAATTGCCCGCAACAAGTAAAGTTAATCCCGTGAGTGAAGGACATTCATTACGTTAGTCACTCACGACACACACACACACACACACAGACAGAGAGAGACACTCACAACACACACACACAGACAAAGAGAGTGAAAGCGAAATGGATAACAGTGGTGTTTTTCTTCGTTCAGTGTGAAGATAGAAACATTGGACGTGGTGGTGGTGAAAGGGACGGTATTGGTGGTGGAGATAATAGTAGTGTTGGTGGTGGTGGCGGCTTAGGTAGAAGCAAAAATGATAGTGGTGGTGAAAATTAAAAGAGGAACAGAGACGTTAATGGTGGTTGGTGTTGGTGGAGGCAAAAGCGATAGTGATGGTGGTGGTGGTGGTGGTGGTGCAGGTGGAGGCAAAAACGATAATGTTAGTGGTGGTTCGGGTGGAAGTAAAAGCGATAGTAGTATAGTGGAAGTGATTTATTGGGTGGTGGTGATATCATCCATCCCATCCCATCCCCTGTCCTCCCCACCCATCCCCTGCCCTCCCCACCCATCCCCTGCCCTCCCCACCCATCCCATACCTTTCCCCTCCCATCCCCACATTTTTCCCTCCCGTCCCCACCTCTCCCTTCCCTCCCCTCCCTTCCTCTCCGACACAATACATCACCCCAGGAATATTATTTTATGCTGGATTGGTTTAGCCTTTGTGGGGCGCGTGTGGGGGAGGAGGGAGGGGGAAGCCAGGGTAGGTGATCGGGGTTGGAGGGTGTGTGTGTGTGCTGGTGGGGTTGATGGGGGGAGGCGAGGAATTCGGGACTGAGGTGGAGGTAGGGTAGGGGATCAGGAACGCGAGGGGTACCTAGGAGAGGGGGAGCTTGGGTTGGTGATCAGGACGGGGGTAAATGAATGGAAACATGGTCGGGATTGAGGCCACGAGACAGACAGACAGACAGACAGATAGATAGATGGGTTGGTTGGTTGGTTGGTTGGGATGCAGGGATTGGTTGGTTGGTTGGTTGGTGTGTCTAGGTGAGGGAGGGGATTTGATATTGTGTAGGACTGGAAGAAAATTAAAACTGAAGAGAAATTTGGTAAAAATGGAAAATATTAAACAATAGAATGGGTAGGAAAAGTTCGGTAATGTGAGGATTGAGAGAATTAAATAACTGGTAGCATCAATGTTTGTAGCTATAATAAAAACCCTAAGTTACAAGGAAGGGATAAAAATAACATCATCAACATCATCATCATCACATATTGTTGTAACCCATCTAGTAACTCACTCACTCACTCAAGGACAAAGGTAAAAGCGTATGACGATATGTGGCAACTGTCCATCACCTGATAACGCCGGGTATATAAATAGCGAAAGGCGGTCATCTGTCACCAGTACGAGGGGAGGGAAGGGAGGGTGATGAAGGTGGGTGGACACTGCCCCTAATTGGTTTCTGTTTACACGTGTTTTTAATTGTTTGTCATTCTTCTTTTTTATCGGTATACGGTATCATTGTTTTGATGTTGGATTTAGGGTACGTAGGACAAGGCAGCATGCAGGGGTATTTAATTATTATGAGTGTGAATAGAGGATTTACAACAACAAAATCTTAAGAATAGTGTTTGTGTCCTCGTAATTTTCATCATATTTTATCAACCCTCGCCTGAAATTATATGGCGAAATTTTGTTTTATACCTCAACCATATAGAATACCTTCATATATTTTACCTTAACCATATAGAATATACATATAGAATACCTTCACTTTAAGACATTATTGCATTGTTCATAGATAACATTAATCGCAATCCCCCTTTGTCTAAAAATAAAATGGAAAAGAAAGAGGTGACATAACAACAACTGTGCACAAAACACACAAGTTGGAAAGCATACCTTTTTTTTATAGGACAAAAATATCTGGGTGTGTAAAGTCTTGGGTAAACACGACCCACATTTCATGACACGTCTCCATAATAACGCTGGTGCTGAAAATAATGAGGACGTGGGGGCAAATAATGGCTCCTGAGTGCAGTGTATATCCTCCAAATTCCGATGAAATTCTCGCTTCCATCAGATTGGTTAGAAGGATGGCCGGCGTGCTTGCTGTCGTCTGTATCGGAATTGTATATTAACGTCATATCGGCAGTGTGTTGTTTGTGGAGAATAGCCTAATTGTATTATACCGGTATTTATTTATATATCAGGAATATTTTGGGAATCTATGTAATGTCACGTTTTGATAATGGTTGTGGGGAGGGTACCGTAACGTAATGCTTGTTTGGGATTCGATTAGGTTGGAGATGAGGAATGTCGTGAATTTATAGTATCTTGAAATAATACCCAATTACCAGTATAATGTTGCCACAAATACAGATATCTAGTGTATATGTGTGTGTGTGTGTGTGAGAGAGAGAGAGAGAGAGAGAGAGAGAGAATAATGTTTCGTTTTTTAATTAATAGAGTAGCATTTTATGGGCATATTACAGGCGGCTATTAGCTCTTCACAACTATTAAAAGAAGCACATGGGTTCAATGGCTCAATGACAGGACCCTCAACAAGATTGAAAATAATGACCTAGTCCCTTTACTACAGAGAGAGAGAGAGAGAGAGAGAGAGAGAGAGAGAGAGAGAGAGGCATGTTGTCAACAGAGGGAGTATTCATAGTGAGGCAGGTCTGGGGTAATGAGACGAGTCCCTCACCATCACCCTTCCCCCCTCACTCTCTCACTCCATTCTCTAGGTCGCTTTCTTATTTTCATCGTGTGTTTAGCCCTCTCTCAAGGGATACTAAGGGATCTCTCTCTCTCTCTCTCTCTCTCTCTCTCTCTCTCTCTCTCTCTCTCTCTCTCTCTCTCTCTCTTTCTCTCTCTTTCTCTCTCTCTGTACCTGTTTAGCAGCAACTGACAAACACAGGACATGAAAGAGGCCTGATGCTGGGGGGGGGAGGAGGGGGGGGTAGGGGGTTTAAGGGGAAGGGAAAAAGGAGAAGAAGGTGAAAGAGCCCGGAGGATGGAGGATGAATGTGAACTGAGGAAGAGAAGATGGAAGAGGAGGTAAAGCCGAAGGAAGCATGTGTGAAGGAAAACTGAAAGCGAGAAAAGGTACGGTGTGGAAATGTGAGAGAGAGAGAGAGAGAGAGAGAGAGAGAGAGAGAGAGAGAGAGAGAGAGCAGTTAGCGTGAAGAAGTCGCGTGAATTTTGAATGTTGAAGTGTGAAGGGATGGGTGGGACGAAAAATTTGAAGGAAAAGAGGACAGAAGAGGTAAAAGGAAGAGGAGGGAAGTTTACTCAGGGATGGAGTGAAGGAAATGGTGGGAGAAAAAGTGAGGGAGTGGGAAAATTGGTGGAGAATAGAAATGGAGTGACGGAAATGGTGGAAACAGGTGAAGAAATGGGGAAATAGAGGAAGAAAGGAAATGTAGGTTAAGGAAAGGGAAAGTGTGAGTGAGTTGAAGAAAAAAAGTGAGAGTGAATGGAGGAAAAAAGTGAAATAGTGACATGTGTGAGGTAGTGAATGGAGGAAAGAAGTGAGGTTTTTTTCGGGGGAATTGGTTGAGGAAAGAAGTGAGCAAATGTGTAAAATAATGGAGAATAAGAGTGAGGGAGGTGGTGGAAGAAAATAAGTCAATAAATTGGAGGATAGGCTGAATGAGGAAGGTGGGGGAAATGGTAGAGGAAGGAAATGAGTAAAATAGATAGTGCATGGAGGAAAGAGAGTGAGTGAAATAGTGGAAGAGTTGGTGGAAGAACAAAGTGAGGAAATAGTAGTAGGAGGAAAGGTGTGAGTGAGTGAGAGAGATAGTGGAGGAGTTGGTGGAGTGATGGAGGTGGAAGAAAGTGAGTAGGTGAAATAGTGGAAGAGTTGGTGGAAGAACAGAATGAGGGAATAGTAGTGAGTGAGAGATAGTGGAGGAGTTGGTGGAGTGAATGTGGAGTGATGTAGGTGGAAGAAAGTGAGTAGGTGAAATAGTGGAAGAGTTGGTGGAAGAACAGAATGAGGGAAAAGTAGTGAGTGAGCGAGATAGTGGAGGAGTTGTGGAGTGAATATGGAGTGATGGAGGAGGAAGAGGAGGAAAACTAAAGCTCTGGGTGGAGTGAGGGGGGAGTAAAGTCGAGTAGCAGGAGAGGTGAGAAAAATGGGACACCAATTTTTTGTTCCAACTTTTTGTGAGGCGGAAGAGGAAGAAAGAATAGTAGGCATAGTGGGTTCGAGAGAGATAGATAGATAGAGAGAGAGAGAGAGAGAGAGAGAGAGAGAGAGAGAGAGAGAGAGAGAGAGAGAGAGAGAGAGTTGTAGGTTAAGATTGACGAGGCTGATAGTGAGAGAAAGAAAAATAATGACAGTGAAAAGGGGGACAGTGATAGTAGAGAAAGAGTGAGAGTGAGAGCGAGGAACGAGAGGATAAAAGGAGGGTGAGAGTGGGAGAGTACACGGAAAGAGGGCTGGAGATCAAGAAGGGAAGAGGAGGGTGCCCGAGGGATAAATGAAGGGAGAGAGAGAGAGAAGGGAGAGAGAACAGGCAGGTGAGGATAAGAAAGAGAGGAGGGGAGGAGAAGAGGAAAGTTAGGTAAAATATTAAAGTGTCAAGAGGTATATTATAATGTTGAAGGGAAAACTGAGGGGGGCGTGTATGTAAGAAGAGAGGCTGTTGTTTGTTGTCTGAGTGAAAAAATATGTAGGCCATGATAAAGACTTCCGGACATCATCTATCTTATTACCAAGTAGCAGTATATAGACAACCGAAGTACATGATGTTGGTTGGTTGGTTGTATTAGTGGCACCGTTGATCTGGTAGGTACAGTTGCCCACACATGAAGCTGGTTTGGCTCATTACTTGTGAGGTGGCTACAAAAGAAAGTAAGTTAAAAAAAATATGTAAGTTTGTTGACAGGCAGACAGTAAAATATTATTACTGTCTGCTTATCAACAACCTATAACTTTTGCTCACTTTCCTTTCTGTTGTAGGTATCTCATAAGTAGCGAGGCGTACCAGATTCATGTGTAGGCAACTGTACCCTTGCCACTAAACCTACCATTAATAACTCCCCCACCCCCCACCCACCCCGATTTACTGACACACTGAGATCGAAGGTATAATACCCCCCATAAACCCCCATAAACCTCCCATAAACCCCCATAAACCTTAAAGTTTGAACAGGAAGGTATAAAAACTCACACGTGCCCCGATAATAGATATAAAATTAAAGGCTAAGAAGAGACTCGATAATAGATATAAAATTAAAGGCTAAGAAGAGACTCGATAATAGATATAAAATTAAAGGCTAAGAAGAGACTCGATAATAGATATAAAATTAAAGGCTAAGAAGAGACTCGATAATAGATATAAAATTAAAGGCTAAGAAGAGACTCGATAATAGATATAAAATTAAAGGCTAAGAAGAGACTCGATAATAGATATAAAATTAAAGGCTAAGAAGAGACTCGATAATAGATATAAAATTATAAACTCAGAAGTGGCTCGATAGTAAATATAAAATTAGAAATAAAAAGTGTCTCTTTAATGGATGTAATATTAATGACCCCTGGCCGTAATTCCAAGCTGCTGTGTTGGTGCCAAAGATCTCGTCTCTGATGCAGTAGCCCGGGCAGGAACGGCGACTATCTATTTTTCTCTTGTCTCAGAAAGCTTAAGGTGGTAATTCTTTTATGGTACATTGGAGTGCCTTGATTCCTCCAAAGTATGCTAGGAAACAGGACCACAAGAGCACAAATATTAAAAATTATTAAAATGTTTTCAATATTTAATGATAGAATTGAATTTGTATGATACTGCCCCTATATGCTTGTGGAGATGATCAGTAAAAGTGGCAATAGTGATAGAATTATTGAACAAGTTTTACTATAGGCTTGAGTGGCTGAAGGGAAAGTGTAGGTGTGTTACAAGAAAGGACCATCAGCAATAGTGTGTGTAGGAGAGAGGAACGCAACAAGGGGTAGCTGGGGTATGGAACAAAAGCACCAGCTGTGGCAACAAATGTACTGGTAGGAGCGGCATGTAGGAGAGGATGGGTCAGGTGGGGGAGGAGGAAGGAAAAAGAGGAGTTAGGTAGGAAGGGGATCATGAAGAGTAGTAAAATCATGAGACAACATAATAAGCAGAAACTAAAGGGACAAGTATCAATGACAGAGGAATGCGAAGAAGAGGGACAGTACATCAGGAAAAGAAGTAGGACCAGCAGAGTAACCAGAGAAAGAGAACAACAGGACTAGGAGTGGGGGGGGGGGGGGCTGGGACCTAAGGAAGAGTGGCAGCGGGAGGGGAAGCATGGGAATAGAATAAACAGCAGACAAAAAAACTAAGAGGAGATACAGCAGCAGGAGTAGGAGTAGCAGTAGGAGGGACAGTTGTAATAGCACTGGGGCAAGAGGAAACTGGGATCTGGGAAAGAGTGGCAGCTTGAAGGGATGCAACAGGAAAAAGGAAAACCACCAGAAATATCCCTATAGTAGAAGGGACAGCAGAAGTGGAATGAGAAACAGCAGGAACAAGAGACCAGGAATAGTAGCAATAAGAGAGACACAAACAGCAGCAGCAGTAGGAGGAATAGGAGAGGGGGCAGGAGTGAGTGAGTGAGGGAAGGAGGGAGGGGGTTGGGACAGGGCCAGTATCGACCCTGTGTGTGTGTGTGGCAGCTGGTGTGCGGGAGGGAGTGTGTTGGTTGGCCTGCCTGCCGCCCTCCCTTCCTCCCTCACATTTTGGGGAGTGGGCCAGCGGATAGGAAAGGGATAAACAGACGGTTGGGAAATAGTTACTTGATTAGAGAATGAGGAATTGTAATGCCTGTAGAGAAAATAGGTTTCAATATCATAGGTACAAAACAGAATTCTCAGTTTGAAGAAATGGTAATCGATAGGTGTGTTTGGGAGAGGTACAGTAAAAGTGTAAAAACCCAGAAAATGCCTGCACAGTGTTTTTTAAGGTCAGTGCGCTATGATTACCAAAGAGTCCCAGTCTGGTTGCAACACTTTACCATCAACGTATGATTCTTTCCATAACCACGACCAAAACACAACCAGGGTACCAAACATGTAGCATCTGTAGCGAGGACTATCATGTGGCAGTAATGGTACAGGAACATTGGATAGGGTTCTGATTCCAAGCCGTGAGTTAGTATGGATGACAAACAAAGAGTATGACCTTATCCAGTCAACCAATCGTGTGGGCGAGTAGTGTAGGATCAAGCTAGGAAGGGAGCGAGTAAATTAGGTCAGTGAGAAGGGCGAGCTAGGGTTACTGTGTGGCTGGAGGGATGGGGAGTAAGGAGACGGTAGGTGGATGGTGGGGAGACATTGGAAATGGTTATGGGAACGACTGAGATTGGAATAAGGAAGCTGGGTATTGGTTGTTGGTGTGAATACAGTATAGGCCTGGGATATTTCAAAAATAGGCCGAATGTATCTCCTGTGTGTCGTAGAAGGTGACTAAAGGGAGATATTGTTTCGCCTCAGTTAATGTGATATGTTCTAAGAATACATTGATCTCAAGTCCCCGGCATCCTTTGAATTGGAGGAAACGAGGATAAGGAAAAGTGGAAGAGTCTCGTGGAACTTCTAATCCTGGAATAGGGGAGCCACTAATGTGAAATCGTTAATGATATTGATGATAGGAATTATTGATGATGTTTGGATGGTGGTGTGGATAAACATAGAGTGGAAGTTGACATATTGAGGAGGGAAAACTGTTGGTAGGTGGATGGGGGAACGGGAGTATGGACTGGGGAAAAGTGATGAGTTTGGTTTATGGGGGACGGGGTCTTGCTTCAAGCTTGGTGGGGATGAAGGTTGCAATTTGGAGGAGTTAGGCTGATGACTATGGGTGGGTGGGTGGTTGGTGGGAGAGGAAAAAGGGGAGAGGGGGTGATGTTATGTTGTGGAGGTGAGAGAGAGAGTTGGAGATGAGAAAAAAATAAGCAAATAAAAGAGATTGTTTGGAAGGGGATTTATGGTGAGGGTGAGAAATGAAGGGAAATGGGATGTGAAAAAAAAAGAGGACTAGCCTACAGGAAAAAAAAGTTTATTGATAAATGGGTGATGGGGACGAGGGATGCGGGTGAGGGGCGAGGGAACAAATTGAGCTGAAGGGAAAGTAAATACACGGGAAGGAAAAAAGTTTAGTAGAGTAGGCGTAGTGGAAGGAGGAAATTGTAGTGGAGAAAGTTACTGGAATGGACGGAAGAAATGGGTTGGGTATATTTAGAGGACGAGGTCAGACTGGCAGGTTGTGTGTGTGTGTGTGGTGGAGGGAGAGAAAATTGGTGGAAGGGGAACGGGAAAATGGGTGGAAATACCAAGAAAAAAGTGTGGAGTGCATGGTGTAAAGAAAGAGATAAGGAAATAAGAAATGAATGGAATGGAATAGAATGAATTATCGCAGTTATATTGATACAAACCTCATTCTGACTTAGTGGTTCAAACGTGGTTATGTAGTCTTATTGTAAATATGTATGAAAATCTATTGTATTTAATTAATGGGAAATAATGATAGCAAGGATGAAGGCTGTCCTGTCACTCCTAACAAGACCGTATACAGGAATACTTTTCACCACTCCACTACCATCACTACCACCTCCATTTTCCACCACTACCACTTTCAGTATCACTCCCCTCCATCACTATCACCACTTGCACTTCCATTCCCTTCCATCATTATCACCATCACGTCCACTTTTACTTTCCTCCATCACTTTCACTATCACGTCCACTCTCACTTCCCTCCACCACTATCCCATCACTTGCACTCCCCTCCGCCATATTCACTACTACCTCCACACCACACCACACCCCTGGACTACTATCACTACCATTTCTTCCCCCTCCCCTCTATCACTCCCCTACACACACACCCACCACCACCACCACCACCACCTCTCCACACTCAGCCTTATCTCCTGTCGCTCTGTCTCCGTCGCGGCACGCCACCACTTTCATTTCCAGAAACCTTCATCTCCAACACTTTCATCTCCATCACTTTTATCTCCCACACTGTCATATTCTGCGCATTTACCTCGGGCACTGTCGTCTCTCCCGCCACGCAATTCAGCTCTGTCATATAACTGTGCAACGCTCTACATTCCTTCATATAATGTTCCTCACCAAAGCCTTATCCTCACGTTTTGGACTCATGAAATATTACGAATAACATTCATAATAATTCTATAACTTTATGTCCAGAAATAACATTATCTGTTTAAAAAAATTATTGCTAAGTGATTACCATCACATTTATATCTAGCTATATTTCATGTATTTTTGCGTCCGGAAACAACATTATGTATATATTTTTTAAAGTATTCTCCAAAAATATTAACGGTCTATACAATGTCCTCAACTACAATTGTTACTTGTAGAAATATTAACTGTCTATAATACATTATCCTCAAATATTAACTGTCTATAATACAATATCCTCAACTACAATTGTCACCTGTAGAAATTTTAGATAACCCTGTGCCCACTTCACCAACCCTTTCCCCAGTGTTATTTGAGGGTGATGATTCAGTGGTCAAGTTCCCCTGGGAAGTTCAGCAGGGCAACAACATTACGACCCGGCTGGCCTAAAAATGGCGTTTGCATGCGGCTTTAAACTGGAGTCTGGGGCGGGCTGTCCACAGGGTTGTATATGCGGGCTGGCCGGCCATTTCCATCCACTGTTTCCCCCGATTTCCATACTCTGACATTGCCGCTGCTACTGCCCTGCCCTGCCCTGCCCCTGGCCTAACTCCATCCACCCACCAACCACTCATCCACCCTCACTGACCATCACCACCACTCTATTGTCCATTTCCACCCACCACCTTTACTGCCTATCTCCACCACTCTCACTGCCCATCTCCACCACTCTCACTGCCCATCTCCACCACCCTCACTGCCCATCTCTACCCACTACCCTCGCTGCCCATCACCACCCATCACCCTCACTACCCATCACCACCCACCACGAAGTTCTATCACCGTCATTGGTCATTGCTGGTACGGTACTCTCCTTCACCATCACTACCACTACCTACCTGTACCACCGTCACTGCCACCTCTGCCAATAAACCCCACTTACCACCATTAACTACAAACACCTCCGCCATATCCAATATTGCCACCAACACCACCAACACACTGTCACCATCACTCATCCACTATCACTACCGTCTCACTCCATCAATAGAACTATAACACCATACATAATCTTGTCACCACCATCACTACCACCACCACCACCACCACAATCCTGTCATCATCACTGTAACCCTTTCACTATCACCACCACCATCACCTAAGCCTCACCACAACCACCATCATAACCCTCTTATCCCCACTATTACTGCCTTCATACCATCACCACCACCACCACCACCACCACTACCACTATTCCTCTCACCTCCATCACTGCAACTCTACATCACCACCACCAACACCATCACTCCCCATCCCTCTCCCTCCACCAGTGTCGCAGCAAGCTCATCAGTCCCCACGCCAGAGACTATCCATCTATCTCCTTAAACCCATGCAGCCTTGTCCATCCATTTCCCATCCCCTTTCTACCCTCTCCAACATTATCTCTACCTTCACCACCATCACCACCTCTGCCTTTGCCTCCTTCAGTACATCATCATCATATTTACCATAATCTTCATCCCCATCTTCTTCATCACGGCTACCTTCTCCACTTAATTCGTCAACACTCTTTTCACACCATCATTTTCACCATATCTACCCTCGTCTCTATCCTATTCACCATCCTCTCCACATCAATTTCTTTACCACATTCTCATCATTACCTCTCTGCCACCATTGCCACTTGTCGTTCAGTCTTTACCACTACTGTATACGTATTTCTCTGTATCTTCCACCGTTTTACTACTGACCCTTTGCTCCACCAGGCTATACCACCATGTATTGTACCAAAGTAGGCAACCACCACAACTACCATCACCACTATCTCTTCTCCAACGTAAGCCACCACCACCACTACCATCACCACTATCTCTTCTCCAACGTTAACCACCACCACCACTACTACATGGTATATTCTCCACCACACCACACCACAATCTTTCCTCTCCATAACAAACGACCAACATATTTTTAACTTACCAATCCCAAACCACCATTACACTCTGTTTCCCCACCACTATTCCCTCTGCCTTTACTCTGACTTTGACCATCACAGCACTATCTAATCCCCCACCACCACCACCAATCCCAATCATTTCTTTAACTTTTCACCACCGTATTTGCTCCACCTTCCACCTCCGCCACATTTTGTATCCCTCTCCACCTCCATCACAATCATTCCTCCATCCATTCACCACCTTTTCACCACCACCACCACATATTGTCCCCTCTTTCTCCACCATCACCATCATCTCCAGCATCCTAGGCCAGCAATAACGAGGTGGGAGCCGAGAGAGAGACAAGGAGACAGCCGGCTTTATATCCAATACAGGAATCAGGAAGAACGGACGCAGGATTTGCAATGATTGAGGGGAAGAAGAGGAGGAGGAGGAAAAGATGATGTGAGAATAGGTGGAAGGGAGGAGGAGGAGGAAAGAATGATGTGAACAAAGGAGGAGGAGGAGGAAAAGATTATATGAGAATAGGATGAGGGGAGGAGAACGAAGAGGAAATGATGATGTGAGAGAGGATTGGGAGATAGAAAGAGTGAATGCAATGATTAAGAATAATCAGAGGGACATAAAATAATGAATGACAGAAAACCAGGTCACCATGAAGAGAATTACAACATATATAAATGGAGAGAAACAGTAAAATACAACGAGAAACACAACAATAAAAATAGGGAGCGTCCGCGGAAATGAAAGGAACAATGAAAATAAATAAATAAAAACGTGTGAGGTTGATGAAGAACTGATAGGCACGTAGACCAGACAACACACAGATGGTCAAGGGGAAATAACAGTCAGGGTAAAGAGAAAAAGAAAATATAATCCCCAGTGTGTTTTTTAAAGTGAATTGAAGGGTAACAAGGGAGGCTGAATGCTACACACAGAATAGTGTTCAGGCTATTAAAAAAAGAGTGTAGTTTTCGTGTGTGTGTGTGTGTGTGTGTGTATGTGTTAATGGATGAAAAACAGGAGAGAGATGAAAGCTGGAGTGAAAAATAAATAACTAGTAAACCCTCGTGAATGGATGGAGAGTCAGGCAAACACAGGCACGTAAATGGTAGTTAAATACGAAAGCAAATGTGAAATATATATATATATATATATATATATATATATATATATATATATATATATATATATATATATATATATATATATATATATATATATATATATATATATATATATATATATATATATATATATGTGAGTACAGGAGCAGCAAGGGAAATAGAACTGAAATGAAAGTCATCAAAGGCAAAATAAAGATAATATAAGAGTGGGCAGTTTTAGTGAATGGAGAGGCAGCAAGGCAGAGGAAAATAGTAGGGGAACTAAGGTCTGGGAATAAAAAGCATAAAGGGGCGTAATGAGGGTAAAGAGAGAGAGGAGGAAAGTGGCGTAGATAATTGAAGTCGTGGGTATATAGGAGGGGAGGGTGGGAGGCCAGGATTAAATTAAGGGTGAGTAAATATGTGACGAGTCTTGTGTCTGTTGAGGGGAAGAGGAGGTGTGGAAGGAAGGCTGGGGAATGTGTGTGGATGTTGTGGAGGAAAGGTGGAATAAGGGCTGGAGGTGTTGTGGAGTGGATGGAAGGTATAAGATGGTTATTTAGGGGGTGGATGAGTAGAGAGAGGAAGGTGGAATAGGTGGATGTTTGGAGAGAAGGTTGAGATAAGGTGAATAAGTGGAAAGGGTGTATACTATTGTATAGAAGTGTAGAAAATGTTTAGGGAGGTGGAGGTGTATAGAGGAGAGGAAGTGGAAATGGAGGAAGGTGGAAGATGAAAATAATTACAGTGGATGTTGTAAATTGTAAATAGAAAGTGAATAGCTTAGTCAGTATAGAAAGGACCGAGAAAAAGGGAAGAGGATTATTACTAAAATGGGAAACGTGTTCTGGGAGTCAGCCACGATGGGAAGATGTAAACAGTTATAAATGGGACATAAGATGGCTCATTTATAACTTATATGGCCACGTAATAAATATACTTGAGGTCCTTTGGGGATGGGTAGCGTCCTTCTTTAACCCTTACTGCCTTTAATGACCATCTTCTTACTCTGTATCATGGGGAAGAGTTTGTGGCTGTGTACTGGGGAAAAGTTTGTGTGCATGTGTATGTGTGTGTTTTTCTCCTGGTAGAGCTTATTTGTGAATAGTATGTGTGTGCGCGTGCGTGAGTCTTAATGAAGAGTTTTGATTTTGTGTCTTAGGAGAGGTTTGGTGTGTGTGTGTGTGTATGTGGTGGAGTATGCGTGTCCAAGGGAAGGTTTGGTGTGTGTGTGTGTGTGTGTGTGTGTGTGTGTGTGTGTGTGTGTGTATGTATGTGGTGGAGTATGCGTGTCCAAGGGAAGGTTTGGTGTGTGTGTGTGTGTGTGTGTGTGTGTGTGTGTGTGTTGGAGTATGGGTGTCCTGAGGTAGGTTTGTGTCCTGTGGTCCTGCCGAGTACCTTAAAGTGAGTTGGCCCAAGGGAAAGGGTAACAACAGAGAGAACAAACACACATACACACACACACACACTCTCTCTCTCTCTCTCTCTCTCTCTGTCTGTCTCTCTGGTTGTTGGTGTGTGTATGTGTATGCGTGCTTGTCTATCATTTATTGTTGAGCTCCTGCTGTTACTTCTCGTTATTATGGTTTTAGCCTTGTGTGTGTGTTGTCAGTGGGTGTGGATGGGAGTGTTGTAGTGATGAAAAGCTTTACTGTCGTTTAAGAAGTTAAGATAGGTTGCAATGGGGTCGTTATGGATAGGGAATATAGTTGTATGTGGTATGATATAATGGTTGGGAAACTGTGAAGCGTCATAGATTGTTGTGATGGAGTGAATTAATAAACTATGATAAACTATTGTGCCACGGAAGCATCATAAACTTGGATGAGTTGTAAATATAGTTTGTTAAGGGAGTTTCTCAATTATGGTTGTTGTTGTTGTTGTTATGATCATTCTGTAAAGTTGGTGGTAAGTTGTATTGGCTGTCGTTGACGTGATAAATGTAGTGGCGTCTTCATCAATAATAATATGATCTCAAAACCCTTCGGTTGTTGTGTTGTTCTTTATACCTATAAGTATGATCAAACAAATTATAATATACTGTAACTTTGGAGCCTCACTTGACGTCACAGGCAGGTACATGGTACATATTGCTTTAAAATGAATGTTTATGCAAAAATGAAACTAACAAAATTGTGAACTAACCCCAGGATAATCCAAACTGCTCTGAAAAATAATAGTTCTCCAACTTCAGTGGCTTATGGACTTTGTGAACCATAAACTCGAGTTGTATATTACTGAATATTATTATTGCTACAGTTATACTGATGAATATAGGGATGAAATTGTTAGTGAACTATAAACTACAGTTTTATTATTATTATTATTATTATTATTATTATTATTATTATTATTATTATTATTATTATTATTTATTATTATTACAGTTAGTGATGAATATAGGGATGGAATTGTTAGTTAACCATAAACTCCAGTTGTATTGCATTGAATATTATTACTACAGTTAGTGATGAATGTTAAGATGAAAATTGTAATTGGCTCATGGCTGTTGTTGTTGTTGTTGTTGATGGTATGTAATACTCTATGACGTGAGGTAGTCGTAGTAGTAAAGATTAAAATGGACGGTATATTTTTCATACATAGAGGTACATACATTTAAGGAAACAGGACCTGATGAAATATAATGTTGGCCTGTTGCTTGGAATAGTTTAGCGAAATCACTTGCTCCAGATATACCCACACTACTGTATACCTCTCTCTTAAAGTGGGAGATGTATTTATATATACTAATGGTGTTATGGTGAGGAGTGTGTTGTTGTTGACAGGTTGTAATGGGGTATATAATGACGGTAAGCTGTGTTTGTCATGTTAAATGGTTGTGATAAGATGACTGTTATTACTATACCACCTCACTCTCGTTTCTATCTGACTTGTCACTAATAATAATCTCTTTTTCTCTTTCCAGGTGAGTGAGTGAGTGGTGATGGACGAGTGTAAACAGAATCCTGGTCACGGTAAGCAGACATGTGCTACTGTATTATTTTATTATGTTTATTTTTTCAGAGGAAGGTTATGGATGAAAATATATCCAGAAGAAATAATTACTTGGATAAATTTTCTATTATTATATAGCTACTGTGTGTTCTTTATATGAATTAGAAACTGACTACCTGTAATACTTCACCATTACACTTACATTCATATCTATTGCACTTTTAACAATGCAAAACTCCACTTCTCTTATCTTGTAGTGTGACTCAGGCCATTAAAGTCATAACCATTAAAACTAATAATGTTATATGATGTCCATAGTTTGCTGGTTGGGTTATATATACTAAAGGAACCCGACCCGACCTTACCAGAAAACTTTTGGGCACCTTTATGACGCGTTAGAGGTGTTTACAGCCCATTATGGTTAAACGAGAGGCCGCCAGGGGGGAATCTCCAGTCTCATAAAAGATCATATTATTTTGAGGATAGAGCTCTGCGCTGTCCCCGAACTGTCAGGAGGCTGTTAGGCAAGACTCGTGCTGGGAGTCATGGGCTGTCACCTGTCATCCGGAGAATCTGGGTCCAACTGTAAGCTGTTTAGGAGTTCATGTGATTTTATTTTATGTTGGAGATACTGTAAAATAATGTCATAGAGGCTGTTACACTCATTTTTTTTCAACTTGGTAAACATGTTCTTAAGCCCTCGTAAAATGTATTGCCTTTTTCAGTAAATGATTGGGTTTTGTGGTAGACTCTTTAGGGAAGCGGTAAATAGTTCGGGTAGTGGTAGAATGATAAGTAGGAGGAGTAATAGATTGGGTAGTGGTAGAATAATAAGTAGGAGGAGTAATAGATTGGGTAGTGGTAGAATAATAAGTAGGAGGAGTAATAGATTGCTGACTTATACTAGGACATGAGTTCAGAAGTAGTATTCATAAAAGGGGGAAAAAAGCCTTGTGCAGTTGACGTATATAGGATGCCAAGGGTTTTATAAATGTTGATCTGGATTAACTGTCAGGGAAAGGTCATAGAGGAAGTGGCATTTGTTGGAGGGATGGGAAGGTTGTATGGCCGTGCAGAAACTTGTGAAGGAAAGGGGTAGGAATATAGGAAAGTTGCATGAAGGTGGAGAAAAGATGGAAGGAAAGGGGTAGGAATAGAGGAAAGTTGCATGAAGGTGGAGAAAAGATGGAAGGAAAGGGGTAGGAATAGAGGAAAGTTGCATGAAGGTGGAGAAAAGATGGAAGGAAAGGGGTAGGAATAGAGGAAAGTTGCATGAAGGTGGAGAAAAGATGGAAGGAAAGGGGTATGAATGGAGGAAAGGTGCATGAAGGTGGAGAAAAGATGGAAGGAAAGGGGTAGGAATGGAGGAAAGGTGCATGAAGGTGGAGAAAAGATTGAATGGAAGGGGGTATGAATGGAGGAAAGGTGCACGGAGGTAGAGAACAGATTGAATGGAAAGGAGGTAGGGATGGAGGAAAGGTACACGGAGGTAGAGAAAGGTGTGGATGATGATGATGATGGTAGATGAGGTGGAAGATTGCATGAAGGAAATGTGGAGAAAAGTGGTGACGATAAGAGGTTAGAGTAGAAAAAGGTTGCATGGAGATAGAGCAGGGTGTGGAGGATAGTGTAGAAGTGGTGGTGGAAGGCTGGATGAAGGAGAAGTGGATGAAGTGGTGGGGAGGAGTGGGTGGGGGTGGGGGTTGGGTTAGTGAGTGTGGAGGTAATTGTGTGAAGTCCAAAACGTTTCCCATGTCGAGGTGATTGTGGCCCCACCGCCCCCCTCCATGCTGTTCTGTTCTCTGTCTCTCTCATGGCAACCTGTATCTACTCTAATCTCTCTCTCTCTCTCTCTCTCTTTCTTTCACACACACACACACACACACATTTTTGCATCCTCTATTTCTTTTGGTGTGTATCCATTACCTCACTGCCCCCCATCCCTCCCTCCCTCCATCCCTCCCCCCTCTTATCGAACTTTTGTATCTATCTATTTCTTTATTTCTGCTCTGTTCCATCCCAGCTTGGGTATGGGAAGTTATTGTGAACAAAGTCTGGTTGGTGGGAGTTGTGCGTGGCCTGAGGAAATCTAATAGACGAGAGGAAACGAGTGGAGGGGAAAGATGGGATGGGAGGGGGACGGGTAGGGGAAAGATGGGATGGGAGGGGGACGGGTAGGGGAAAGATTATTATTATTATTATTACAAGGGGTTCGTTCCTCTTCCTTCAAACACTGATGGATCCCCCCCCCCCCCCGATGTCAGAAACTTACGACACAATGTCTCTGGAAACCTTTGAAGTGTGATGACGCTAAGTGGTCCAAGGCTTAAGGTGGTAATTCTATTTTTTTTTTTTTTTAGTACGTTTAAGTGCCTCGATTCATTTCACCAAAGTATGCTAGTTAGGAAACGGGTCCATAAGAGCAAAAATAATGGTGTTCTGTTGCTTTGAATAGTTTGGAGGATTCAGTTGCTCCAAATTTTCCCCTTAACAAGTGTGTCCCTGGCCAAACAACAGACCCCTCATCTCAGAAAATTAAAGAGGGGATGCCAGGTTCATTTTCCACAAGGTCTTTCATTGCATTTCTTTCTCCTGTTGCAATAGTTTCGGGAATAGTTAATGGTGATGCAATGTTATTTAAATCTATATACGCTATACCTACTATCTTACATTATCGTCCCTCAAGTTGTCTTTTACTGGGAAGAATCTACAATCATACAGTGTTTGTTCCAGATAAAACCCTCAACTTGAAACTTGAAACCCTGTATCTTGCTTTCGATATAATTCTGAAGCTATACAAAATGAACGATGAAATTAATTGAGTACACCGGATTAACTTACACAAATTTGAAAGAACTACAAATTGACCACCCTATCTTGCATGTAAAATTAGAAGGTTAATTTTTTTTTTGGTTTGTCATTCTTGTTTCATCAGCCAGCAACATTAATAGTAATATGCCATCATGTATGTATGTATGTATGTATGTATGTATGTACGTATGTATGTATGTATGTATGTACGTATGTATGTATGTACGTGCAGGAGAACAGTTCATGCATTACGTGACCTGATTACGGTAGTGGTGGAGGGAGGGAGGGAGAGAAGGCTGCCGTAAATAACACCACCACAGGAATGAGTTGGTGGTGTGATGTGATGTTGTTGTTGTTGTTGTTGTTGTTGTTGTTGTTGTTGCCTGGGGAAGCCTCATTAGTTAACCTGGAGTGGGTCGGTGGGGCCCAGTGCATGTGGTCGGTCCTCCTAGGGCTTGTTGTCTAGGGTAAGGGAAATACACATAAATAAAGTTGTAGGGATTAATTTTAGTTTGATGGATAAGGAAGCAGGGGAGTGGGATTGTAGGAATTCATAGTTGTAGGGATTAATTTTAGTGTGATGGATAAGGAAGCAGGGGAGTGGGATTGTAGGAATATATAGATAATCAAAATGGATAAGACAAAAAGTGATAGAGAATACTGAATATTAGAAGATAGAGTTTCTGAATAAGGAAGTATGTGGAAATACAGTACGAGAGATTAGGAGTTTAGAACGAGGGGTACCGAAGCTGGCGAAAGGTGAAAACATACCCCTGACAGCAATAACAATGGGAAATTTATTGAGGCAGGTTATGTTATGGGTAAAACTGATAGCTATAGTTGGGGGACATATTGTGGTGAAATGGAAGCGGTTAAAGCAGACAGAGGATTAGATATGTGATATAGAGTGTGATCAAATATATTATGTGTGTACCTGTGTGTGTGTGTGTGTATGTGATCTAATATATTGTGTGTACCTGTGTGTGTATGTGTGATCAAATATATTGTGTGTACCAGTATGTATGTATGTGTATGTATGTACAGGCCTACATATGTGTGTGCGTGTGTGTGTGCGTGCGTGTGTGTGTGTGTGTGTGTGTGTGTGTGTGTGTGTGTGCGCGTGTGTGTGTGTGTGTGTGTGTGTGTGTGTGTGTGTGTGTGTGCGTGTGTGTGTGTGTATGTGTGATTTAAAAAAAAATGAGTATATGAATCTGGGCAGTGGAGGAGGAGAAAGGAAAAAAAATACGAGAATGAAAGTGAAGTGTAGGGAAGTGAAGTGGTGAGGGGAGTAGTACCGGTATTGACGAAGAGTGGGGAGTGGAGGAGGGATAAGAAGTGTGAAGAGATGATAAGTGCAAAGGGGAGGAGTGACAATGGGAGAAGGGAGAAGTGAGGGGAGGAGAGAAGTATAGTGTGAAAGAGAATAGGGGGAAATGATAAGAGTGAAAAAGAAGCATAGAATAAAAGAGAATGTAATACATGGAAAAGTAAAGTTGAGCAGAGGCGTAGAGAGGAATGATGGAGATTGGGAGAGAGTAAAGAGTTGATAAGAGGATGTAATTTTAGATAAGAATTGGAATAAACAAAGGAGTGAAGAATAGAGTAAAGGGTGATGGAGAGAAATTGGAGGAGATAAGTGTATGTAAAGAGGAGAGTAAAGGATGGACGAGAGAGAGAGAAGTTGGAGAAGAAAAGAGGAGAGGTTAATGGACGAAGGAAAAAAGGAGAGAGGAAAAAACAGGGAAGGATAGAAGTGTGAGAAATGGAAAGGGAAAATAATGGATGAGAGAGAAAAGGAGGGAAGAAAAAAATAAGAGAGAAAGTTAGAAGTGTGAGAAATGGAGAAGGAAAAAGAATGGATGAGGGAGAAAAGGAGGAGGGAAGAAAAAATAAGAGAGAAAGTTAAAAGCGTGAGGAATGGTAAAGGAAAAGGATGGGAGAGAAAAAATGAGGACTTAAGAGAGAAGTTGCATGTGGAGAAGATAAAAAAAAAAAAAGAGTGAGTGTAAAAAAAAAAAAAAAAAGAGAGAGAGAGAGGGAAAGGATGGACGAGAGAAAACCAGGACGGAAGAATGAAGTTGAAGGAGACAAAAAGAAAACACACACACACACACACACGAGAGAAGAGGAAAGGAGTGTTGAGACCCCTGGGAATGGAATGAGGAGCGTACAGGATCAACAACAATCCTCAACCCGCTTCCCAGAGGACGAGGAAACACACAAACAGACAAGTACAGACACACAGAAGAAACAGATAAACGGACACGGAATGAACGGACACAGAAGAAACGAAACGGATAAACAGATACAGAAGAAATGAAACAGATAAACAGACACAGGAGAAACGAACAGGGAAACGAAACAGATAAACAGACACAGAAGAAATGAAACGGATAAACAGACACAGAAGAAATGAAACACAAACAGATACAGAAAAAATGAAACCGATAAACAGACACAGAAGAAATGAAACAGATAAACAGACACAGAAGAAATAAACTGGGAAACGAAACAGATGGAAGGACAGAGATAAACAGAAGGAAACAAACAGGTACATAATATAAATTTTACATGTACACATACAGACAGATAGACAGACAGACAGGCGAACATGCAGATGGACGGATATAAAAAGAATCGGACAGGGAAACATGGAAGAAAACAAACAGATACTATGTAGAAACTAACAGGCACTTAGACAACGGTAAAGACAGGTATACAGGCACACCGAATAGGACAGGTAAAGAGAAAAACAGACAGATTGAGAGACAGACGAAAGCCGATTGCCAGGCTCAGAGAGAGAGAGAGAGAGAGAGAGAGAGAGAGAGAGAGAGAGATATGGTCGTACACATCTAAGTTAAATCACCTTGACCGCACAAGTCTGGAAAGGAATATAAAAATTACGTATGAGTGAATTTGAGACACGGCGACGACGACCCACATCTGGAAACATTTAAATTTTAAGAACCGAACAGAGAAAAGGAGATAAATATTTAGAAAAGAAAATATCTAAGAAGGAAACACTACAGATGTGGAAAAAAATCAGACTTGGATCTGGGAAAAGAAATGTTGAAGACCAAAGACAGCAACGAGAAAGAAGAAGAAAGGAAAAAGAAAATGGGAAAAGGACACAAGAATCATGAGGAAGGAAAAGATAAAACGAATACGAAAAATGGAGGTTCCTTTTTTCTGAATAATATTGTTATCTGTTATTAGAAAAATCCGTCACAATCCGTGTTTAAGTTTAGAGGGAATTGCAGAGATACAATGAAATTGATGGCTATGCGAATTAAATTAGCAAAGGAAATTGTACGAATGCTTATATAATGTGTAAATATTTGTGTAACTTCGTGTATGCAAAGACGACACGGAATTGTGCAAATTATCAGATTAGGACACTCACTGACAAGGTTGCTGCCTCGGACTGCTGAAATGGAAATAGAATGGAACAGAGGCAAGGTTTGTCTCTCCCTCTATTTCATTCTCTTCTTTTTCTGAGAGATAGACAGACAGATAAACAAGAGAGAGAGAGAGAGAGATTGATTGTACGAGGAAGAGATAAAAAAGGGTGAAGGAAAGGAGTGAAAGAAAGTGAGTGGGAATGAGGGGCCAGAATTGGAGCTGACCCAGAGTGAGTGAGTGAGTGAGTGTATGAGTGAGCCAGAGAAATCAATAAAGAGTTTAAAGCGAGCCACACTCACTCCTACTGCTTGCCCTGCCTGCAACACCTCCCCCCCCCCTTCACCCCATCCTAACTACCACTACACTTTCTTGGCTGGTAATAACTGATAATACCTCGTGCCTAACACACACACACACACACACACACTTTCCTTCTAGCATTTTCTTTTCTCTTTCAGTCTTTCTTCTCTGTCACTACTTCTCATTTACTTGATCTTTTCTCGTCCGTTTCTGTCCACCATTCTTTCTCTTTTACACTCCACCATCTTTCTTTTCCTCCTCCTTTTTCTGCATCGGTTGTCTCTTTCTCGTATCCAATTCATTTTCATGTTTTTCCTTCTCCCTTCCTTTTATCTCCCACTAATTTTTCCCCTCTTCCCCAACCACCCTACTGCACTGAATCACATAATATTATATAGTCTGCATAGTCTCCTTCTCTCTACCTTACTACTTCCTACACTATACCCACTCTTACCACTAACTGCATTTCATATCCCATCCAGTCCCATCGGTCTCTGTTCCAGCCTTTTCACGTCCACCTTTTGTCGATTCACTTCCTACCTATCCATCCATCTTTGCAGCCTCCTCCCAAGCAGCACCTTCTATCCATGTAGCCTTCTACCTACCCCCCATCTGTCTATCCTCCCAAAACCTTCTATCCAGTCTTCTACCTACCCCCCATCTGTCCATCCTTCCAGCACCTTAATTCCATGCAGCTTTCTACCTACCCATCTGTCTATCCTCCCAGCACCTCCTATTCAGCCTTCTACCTACCCATCTGTCTATCCTCCCAGCACCTCCTATTCAGCCTTCTACCTACCCATCTGTATATCCTTCCAGCACCTTATATTCAACATTCAACCTACCCATCTGTCTATCCTCCCAGCACCTTTTATCCACTCTCCTACCCACCTAGGCTATCTATCCTCCCTCCCACATCACTTTCTATCGATATTCCTCCCACCCACTGTCTATCTTTCCTCCCCCGTCACTCACTTGCCCTCCACCACCACCACCCCCTTCCCACCTATCAGGCTATCCCCCCTCCTCACCCTTTCACCCCCCATACCCAAGCCTGTCACTCACATCCTCTGCAAAAGCCAATTAGTAAAGAATGCAGGAGGTAATGATTATGAGGCTTATTATGGCGTGGGCTGGGGACAAGATAACCACTGTATGTATATAACTCACCTTCCCCCCCCCCCCTCCTCTTATTTATATTGTGTTGTTGGTCTGCATTACTTCTATATAGTTTGTTTACCCTGTCTCGTGTATGTTCCTGTACATGTTATTATTATTGCCTTCACATCTGGTCCTTCCCTCACACATGTTCATCTTCTTAAGGGCAGAGTATACTTTTGGTACATTGGAGTGCCTTGATTCCTTCAAAGTATGCCAGAAAACAGGCTCAAGTTAACAAAAATACTGGTGTTCTGTTGCTTGGAATAGTTTGGAGGATTCAGTTGCTCCAGATTAACCAACACTGTACTTCCCCCTTAATCCCTTGGTCGTCACTCACACCTGGTCACCCATACCCATCTGTTACCAGGCCTCATATACCTGATCCTAGCTATCCTCTGTCCTTTCACACCTGGTCGTTATTCTCACCTGTCTTCTCTCACATCTGCCACCTCACACACACGTCCCTTGAGATCCTAACCTTGTTTTCTTCACTCTTGTCTATTCACTACAGGTCACCCAACCATACTGTGCTTTTACAGACACTAAACATCCTAAAATAACTCTCCTCAGTTTACCAACAACTACAGATCAACCACTCAACATTTTCCTATATTTACTAATCTACCAAGTCTACCCACGAGCTGGAACAATCCATTCACCACTTCACCCTTTGTATCTACCCATTCTACCCACCAACCAGCCAGTTCACCCCCTAGTTCACTCACTATACCTATATAATGTACCCACTAACCTATCAAGATTTACCCACTAACACACCACACCCATCTCTCTCTATCTCTCTCTAGTACTAACCTTACAAATTCATCCTCCCTAACTCACCACTTCCACTCGATCTCTATCAAGTCGTCTACCCACTTAGCCTCCTTAAATGCCTACTTAGTCCTCCACCTATCCATTAAACCAGCACCTGTCCCCAACCCCCCAAGCCATCACCGTGGGTAACTCTCCTCAAAAGCTGAGTTACTGACGTCCTTCCCACCTGTCCTCACCCTTATGACCTTAATTGAACAGGGGAAAGGAAGGGAAGGGGAGAAAGTAAGGGACGACGAGGGAAAGAGGGACTAGGGGAAGGATAGTAGGTAAGATGCAGAGGAAGAGAAAGGGATAATAAGGAGAGCAAAGGAGGAGGAGGATTATATGATGGGGGAGGAGGATTTGTTGGAGGAAAGATAAATAAGAGAGGATACACAGGAAGGGAAGGAGAGGAATAGTGATAGGGATAAGAAGGAATACACGAAGGGGGAGAAAGGTGAAGGGAAGAGAGGTAAAAGGAAAGCTATAAGGAAAGGGAATGTGTAGGAGAAATAGGGGAGAACTGGAGAGGAAGATAGATAGGAGACAGTTGTGAAAGGTATAAGAAAAGACTGGCTGGAATGGAGAAAAAGAGAGTGAGTAACAGGAGAGAGATTGGAAAAGAGAATATGAATAGGGAAAGAAGAGAATTTCGTGGAACTGTAGACTGGAAATAGACTAACGTAGACTATTATGAGAATGGAAAGATGAGAAGTGGAGGAAGGAGGAGCAAAGTGGAGTACACACACACACACATATATACACACACACACACATATACACACACACACACATATACACACACACACACACACACACACACACACACACACACACACACACACACACACACACACACACACACACACACACACACAAGGAGAGAGTGGAAGCTACGACACATTTCGGTAATTATATAGAAGAAAAACTGTGGTAATATATTCAAAGTTAATTAAGCATCGTAAAGTTTGGAATTACTGCTGGGAGAGAAATAATTAGAGATTGACTGACAGGTGAGGGTGAACGGGAGTGAACTGGCGAGAAGGGATGCAAGTGGTGAAGAAATGAGTGAATGACGAAAGTGAAAGAAAAAAATGAGTGGAGTGGATAATGGATGACAGAGAGAGACAGACAGACACACACACACTTACATACATACAGACACACACACACACACACACACACGAACACGAACAGAGAGAGAGAGAGAATGGATGACGAAGGAAGTGAAGGAAGGAAAATAGAACGAAGAGGGAGTGTGGAGGTAAGAGGGAGAGAAACTGTTACGGTAGTTGAAAAAAAATAAATGGGTGAAAATAAAAAGAAAGATGGAGGAGTAAGAGGAGAATATGATTGGAAAGAGAGGTGGAGGAAAGAGATGGAAAGGGAGGTAGAGAAATGAGGAGAGAGAGAGAGAGAGGGAGAAGGTTAAAGGTAAGTGCATGTCACCGGTGAGGAGCGAGACATGTTGATTACTGCTAATAAAGGAGAGAGAGAGAGAGAGAGAGAGAGTGAGAGTGAGAGAAAGAGAGAGAGAGAGAGAGAGAGAGAGAGAGAGAGAAAGAAAGAGAGTTCCTTACATACGCAGATCACACACAAGTTGTTGTTTACATGAAGTGGTCAAACTTTAAAATACATAATATATAAAATACGTTGTATGTATATATTTATGTATGTGACCCAGATATATAAAAAAAACACCTATCATATTGTTGAATTAATCAGATCTGGGTATCGTTAAAAAATTTCAAACTTGAAGAATAAAAGAAAGTCCATTTCAGTTTACACACACACATGTTCCAGAGATACACTGGAAATGTGACGTGTGTGAAGTGCTGGATGTGAGTTCAGGGGGTGGTACAGCTAGTGTTGGTAAATATGGAGCAACTGATTCCTCCAACCTATTCTTAGCAACAGGACATCGTTATTTTTACTAATCTGGTCCTGTTTCCTGGCAAACTTTGGAGGAATCAAGGCGCTCCATTTTATTAAAAGTATACTATATATCCCCTTAACGTGGCTTCTATATAGTGTGTATGGTGTCGGCTTCAAGACTATAATTATATACAACATACCCTAATTCTCATACCTCGTGTACTTACCTCTTAGGAATAACAGAACGGTTCACTGAGCTGACTTGGTGGTAACTTATGATGGGTCGTAATAAATGTCCTCCAAGTAGTTGTAGAAAAAAATAGTAAAAGTCACGTTCTGTGGTAAATATGAAGTGTGTGGAGGGAGAGAGAGAGAGAGAGAGAGATCAAATGATTTTCGTCTCGTCCACTCTACTCCTTCTAACTGATTCGCTTTGATCTCTTGTCGGTCTTCGTAGCGTTACTTCACTCTCAGCTCTTGCTACTTTACATATGAATAATACTGTTCCTTCTTCACATCACCAAAGTAGAAACACACCATCCCCCTGGCAAATTATCCAACCCACGAAGCAGAGGATATTCACAATCTTTTATGCACACAGTTTTTGTTGTTGTTGTTGTTGTTGTTGATGATGACTTCAATCCATTTTCTCTCCCCTCTGTGATCTTCAGTCTTGCCAACGCAGGATGTTGTCTCGGAATCTTTGATAAACTGTCTCTTGATTTTAGACTCGTTTCTCTTTACCTTTGGCAGCGGCAAACTTTTACATAACACGCATAATGACAGCTTGAAGAAAATTCATTCCGATCCATGTTAAAAAATAATAACAGTGTGTATCACTATAGGACCCTGTGATCGTGTATAAAAATTGGAGGCTTCTGTTTCCTTCTGACCATGCCACGAAACAAGCTATATTGGTAGTGAGTGTTTCGGGGCAATAATTGAAGGACTCATTTACCTCCAATTTTCTGACTACAACACAGGGTCCCTCAAGTGAACTTATTTTTGGTGTCTTCATAACTCACCACAAACAGCCCAGTAAAGACCTAAAGGTTCTTTTGTTGCCCTTTCCATTGTAGTCCTTTATATCCCCTTGTGTTGTTACCGCAATAAATGTCCGAGAAATATTCCAGTTACAGTATGGTGGCAGCGTCCATTTATTTATTGTGTCGGGTTTTGTGTTCTGTTCTGTGGTAGTCTTTGGTGTATGGTCTCACTTGTTATGGTAGACCTTTGTGTTTGTAAGGTTTATGTGCTTTTGTGTTAGAGTTCGTCTTCTTTGTGACTATAAGGTGTGTTGTGTGATGGTCTTTGTTTATATTATCGTCTTCCATTATTTACATTATATTACATCGTACATATTGCTTTGGTTTTATGTGTGTGTGTGCAGATGTGGTCAGGTGTTGTCAGGTGTGTGTGATGAAAAAATTAGGACACAGGATAAGTCTCAGGACGAATGTTATTTATATATATAATTTTATATATTTTTTATTTTTAAGGAAGACTTTGATGTATAATAGGCAGTTATTATTCTTTCAGTTGTGTTAATTTTTTGACTTTGTAAAATAATAATAATAATTATAATAGTAATGAGAAGTGGCTCTTTCATTTTATTTCAATAGATGTATAGGCTAATTGGGATATAGAGTAAGGGTGTTATACATTTTCATGTTGTATATACAATTAGCTGTTCAAAGCTTTGCGATTAATCTAAAATTATACTTAGAACAGATTAGAAAGAAAAGTAACCATTGAAAATAAAGAATAGCCAGCCTGGTTGAGAGCTGGGTGAGAGAGGGTAGCACCACGGTAAAATGACTATAGTCCTTATACCGTGGGTAGCACCGTGGCCTCGTTGACGTCACGGATGGGTTGATGTGGCCTGGGTATCTGGGTGGCCTTGCCCTAACCAAACCCTTCTCTTTATTACCTTTCCCAACCCATCACCCCATGCCTCCCTGTACACATTCACTCATTAGTTAGTCTTTCCACTCTAGCTCACCTTTCCAACCTTACCACTCCTGCCAACACTTCCTTACACCACTCTTACCAACCCTACCACTCCTGCCAACACTTCCTTACACCACTCTTACCAACTTTACCACCACTCCTGCCAACACTTCCTTACACCACTCTTACCAACCCTACCACTCCTGCCAACACTTCCTTACACCACTCTTACCAACTTTACCACCACTCCTGCCAACACTTCCTTACACCACTCTTACCAACCCTACCACTCCTGCCAACACTTCCTTACACCACTCTTACCAACTTTACCACCACTCCTGCCAACACTTCCTTACACCACTCTTACCAACCCTACCACTCCTGCCAACACTTCCTTACACCACTCTTACCAACTTTACCACCACTCCTGCCAACACTTCCTTACACCACTCTTACCAACCCTACCACTCCTGCCAACACTTCCTTACACCACTCTTACCAACTTTACCACCACTCCTGCCAACACTTCCTTACACCACTCTTACCAACCCTACCACTCCTGCCAACACTTCCTTACACCACTCTTACCAACTTTACCACCACTCCTGCCAACACTTCCTTACACCACTCTTACCAACCCTACCACCCCTGCCAACACTTCCTTACACCACTCTTACCAACTTTACCACCACTCCTGCCAACACTTCCTTACACCACTCTTACCAACCCTACCACTCCTGCCAACACTTCCTTACACCACTCTTACCAACTTTACCACCACTCCTGCCAACACTTCCTTACACCACTCTTACCAACCCTACCACTCCTGCCAACACTTCCTTACACCACTCTTACCAACTTTACCACCACTCCTGCCAACACTTCCTTACACCACTCTTACCAACCCTACCACTCCTGCCAACACTTCCTTACACCACTCTTACCAACTTTACCACCACTCCTGCCAACACTTCCTTACACCACTCTTACCAACCCTACCACTCCTGCCAACACTTCCTTACACCACTCTTACCAACTTTACCACCACTCCTGCCAACACTTCCTTACACCACTCTTACCAACCCTACCACTCCTGCCAACACTTCCTTACACCACTCTTACCAACTTTACCACCACTCCTGCCAACACTTCCTTACACCACTCTTACCAACCCTACCACCCCTGCCAACACTTCCTTACACCACTCTTACCAACTTTACCACCACTCCTGCCAACACTTCCTTACACCACTCTTACCAACTTTACCACCACTCCTGCCAACACTTCCTTACACCACTCTTACCAACCCTACCACCCCTGCCAACACTTCCTTACACCACTCTTACCAACTTTACCACCACTCCTGCCAACACTTCCTTACACCACTCTTACCAACTTTACCACCACTCCTGCCAACACTTCCTTACACCACTCTTACCAACCCTACCACTCCTGCCAACACTTCCTTACACCACTCTTACCAACTTTACCACCACTCCTGCCAACACTTCCTTACACCACTCTTACCAACTTTACCACCACTCCTGCCAACACTTCCTTACACCACTCTTACCAACCCTACCACTCCTGCCAACACTTCCTTACACCACTCTTACCAACTTTACCACCACTCCTGCCAACACTTCCTTACACCACTCTTACCAACTTTACCACCACTCCTGCCAACACTTCCTTACACCACTCTTACCAACCCTACCACCCCTGCCAACACTTCCTTACACCACTCTTACCAACTTTACCACCACTCCTGCCAACACTTCCTTACACCACTCTTACCAACTTTACCACCACTCCTGCCAACACTTCCTTACACCACTCTTACCAACCCTACCACCCCTGCCAACACTTCCTTACACCACTCTTACCAACTTTACCACCACTCCTGCCAACACTTCCTTACACCACTCTTACCAACTTTACCACCACTCCTGCCAACACTTCCTTACACCACTCTTACCAACCCTACCACTCCTGCCAACACTTCCTTACACCACTCTTACCAACTTTACCACCACCCCTGCCAACACTTCCTTACACCACTCTTACCAACTTTACCACCACTCCTGCCAACACTTCCTTACACCACTCTTACCAACCCTACCACCCCTGCCAACACTTCATTACACCACTCTTACCAACTTTACCACCACTCCTGCCAACACTTCCTTACACCACTCTTACCAACCCTACCACTCCTGCCAACACTTCATTACACCACTCTTACCAACTTTACCACCACTCCTGCCAACACTTCCTTACACCACTCTTACCAACCCTACCACTCCTGCCAACACTTCCTTACACCACTCTTACCAACTTTACCACCACTCCTGCCAACACTTCCTTACACCACTCTTACCAACTTTACCACCACTCCTGCCAACACTTCCTTACACCACTCTTACCAACCCTACCACTCCTGCCAACACTTCATTACACCACTCTTAAAACCCTACCATTCCTGACAACACTTCATTACCAACCCTACCACTCCTGCCAACGTTTCCTTACTTACCAACCATTTCTGCCAACACTTCCGTTTACCAACCCTATAAACCCTGCCATTTCTGCCAACTCGTCTCTTTCTATACCACCACTGCCAACACCCGTGTCTCCCTGTCTGCCAACCCGGTACAAAAACAACATTCGATTATTAATTTTAAAGTGTAGTCCAAAGTTGAGTTTTGATGGTTTGTTTTTTTGAAAGGGTATAATATCAATCATTAGGCCAGTCACTTTAATTATTCCCTTAATAGTGGGACTCTAATTATTCTTTTTGGAGTGTCACAGAGAGAGAGAGAGAGAGAGAAAGAGAGGAAAGAGAGAGAGAGAGAGAGAGAGAGAGAGAGAGAGAGAGAGAGAGAGAGAGAGAGAGAGAGAGAGAGAGAGAGAGAGAGAGAATGTCAGTGTATACATAGACAGACAGGCCTACCGAGACAAAAAAAAAAACAGAAAACAAACCGACAGCCAAAGAGAAAGAAAGAGTGGGTTTGTACACGTTTACCCCATCAGCTATGTACCCCGCCTGCCACGTTGTAAACAGTTGCCGTCTCTTGCACACCACCACCACCACCACACCTCCATTCCCTCACCTCCTCCTCCTCCTCCACTCCACCTCCATTCCCTCACCTCCTCCTCCTCCTCCTCCTCCTCCTCCTCCTCCTCCTCCTCCTCCTCCTCCACACACAGGGATAGACACAGATATTAAGGGGAAAGACTCGTTTTACTAAATTTACTAAACTTACTAAAGTATTGATCACTCATAAATATCCCTTGCTACATACTATCACCTCAGTTTTATTTATAGGAGATGTGATTTTTTTCTATGACATAATTTGGAAGATCCATTAGTACTAAAAAATAATGTTCCAACAAGAGTCTCTCCCCTTAATGTGGGGTATTTAGTAGTCTCCTGTGGTCTTATTTATTGGTGAGCTACTGATTCCTCCAAAGATTGATACGAACTCCCTACTTTTATATTCTAGTTGTCTGTATTTCTGGTGTAGTCTGTGAGAAATTATTAGTCCTCCAATTAAACTATATAAGCGATTACTACCACCTGAATAATAAAATAACATCAGGTTTGAGAATAATGACCCCCTCCTCTTACCCAACAGTGTGTATACAAATTCATGTTGCCAACCACTGTAACTAAGTCGATGTTATAATACTTTTTTCATGTTGTTGTAGACTCGCCTAATAAATATATAAAACATTTGAGTGGTGAGTGTCCCTCTCGGTGACATCCATCGCTGTGTGTAACTGCCAGGTAAGTAAGCCTCATTTAACTCGGCGGAAAAATGTGCAATCCGATTAACGCGAGTCCTCTTGTTTAGCAGGGGAAAAATACAAGGCTCTCATGCTGCCACACATACCACCATTGTTACTACTGTTGTTGTCACTGCTAGCACACTTTTCACTTTCTGTCACTGTCACCACTGTCCCTATGTTGCCTCTATCACTGTCACACATACCACCATTGTCACTCCTGTTGTTGTCACTGCTATCACTTTCTGTTATTGTCACCATTGTCACTATATTGCCTCTATCACTCACACATACCCCCATTGTCACTCCTATCAATTACTGTCATCATTTTCGCTACTGCTGTCATTATTTCTGTCACTGTCACTACGCTCATAATATCCCTGAAACATAATTATACCACTAATGTAACTGTTTATGTCCCTGTCACTACACTACTGTTATCACTGCCACACACATCAACATTGCCACTTCTGCTGTCACTGTCGCCACAAACACTATATATATATGTCACTACTCCTGCCTCTGTCACCACTATTACTATTGTTTCTGCCACTGTCACCACTCTCAACACTGTCTCACTGGCCTCTCCTTTTCATCATTCCCACCACTTTTATCATATTGTCAGAAGCGACTTTCAGACTTACACTACAACCATTTTCACCCCCACTATTACAGTACTACAAATATTACCATCACCACTACCACAACCACTACAACTACTATTGCTATCACTACCACAGCTACTATTTCCACTACCACAACTACTATTTCTACTACTACAACTACTATTTCTACTACTACAACTACTATTTCCACTACTACAACTACTATTTCCACTACTACAACTACTATTGCTACCACTACCACAACTACTATTTCCACTACTACAACTACTATTTCTACTACTACTACTACTACTTATACTACTAAAAAGAAACCCACTGCTACCATCACCAACTGGACGTGTTGTTTTAACCCTCCAAAGCGAATGTAAGCCCGGATCACACCACCATAAACACAAGCACACCATTACCCTTCTCTTACACACTCATACTCTCTCTCTCTCTCTCTCTCTCTCTCTCTCTTTCTCTTTCTCTCTCTCTCACTATTATACATTTATCTATACAGTATCTATTTATCTATCCATCCATCCATCCACCCACCTCTCTCTCTTTCTTTCTCTCTCTATTTTTCGCTCTCTTTCTCTCTCTCTTTCTCTCTCTCTTTCTCTCTCTCTTTCTCTCTCTCTCATATGGTAAGGTGCACCCCTTTTTACTCCCTCTAATTCCCTCTTGAAAGCACTCTTCTCTTCTCTTTCCCTCTCACCTCTTTTGATCCCCCATTTCACCTACTTACTCTCTTTTAATTTTGGAAGTATATTAAGGGTTTGGGCGCCCCATCGGACCCTAGCCACTCGCTCACTCACTCCCTACTTTATTTCCACTTCCTTCGTTATTTTTGGAGGCAACTGTACATCCTGTCTATTTTCCCCTCTTTCTTCTTCTTTAATTCTTCTCTTTATTTTAATTTGCTTTACGTAACACTTCCTTTGTCCAACTTCACCCCCTGTTCCCATTTTGTTCCTTTCACCTCTCGTCTCCAATAGAAATTCTCTCCTCGCTCGCCCTTCTCGCTCCTCATTCCCCTCTTCTTTTTCCTCGTCTCGTTAGCCACTCTTCTTAATTCACCCTCTCACTCTCGTCTCTTACTCACTCACTCACTCCCCTTCTCCCTCTTCAGAGCAGGTTTTTTTTCTCACACACACTTTATATTTATATCTATTTATCTATCCATCCATCGATCCAGCTATCTATCTATCCATCCATTATATCTGCCTCATGTCCCATTCTTCACACTGTCCCTTCTTCCTCCTCTTCCTCCTTTCTGTCTGTTTATCTTTCCTTTGTTTTTCACTCCTTTTTAAACAACTGGACAGTGTATGTAAATAGCCTCTATAAGTGTTCCTGGGAAAGTGGTAAAATGCCCCCGAGGTTCCTGCATGAATGTGTGTTAAAATAATGTTGGTTTGTGCTGTTTAAGTGTGTTTAGAATACCTGTGTAAAAGTGTAGGGTCTCGAATGTTGTATCACGGTTGGGAATGTTGTTGTATTTTCGTCGTGGGAATATGAAAAATAAAATAAGTCTTAGCAATTGTATCTTTTTTGGGATGTTGTTGTATTTTCGTCGTGGAAATATGAAAAATAAAATCAGTCTTAGCATTTGTATCTTTTTTGGAATGTTGTTGTATTTTCGTCGTGGGAATATGAAAATAAAACCAGTCTTAGCATTTGTATCTTTTTTGTTTACTATGTTTGAAGAGCTACGAATTCCACCATCCTAGAAAAACTATATGCTCTAAAATGACTCCACTATTTATTATCATTATTATATTGGCATCTATAGTTTAAAAATGTTCTGTTGCACGACCAAAAAATTCATCCACAGTAGTATAATTAAGGGGAGATTCACTTGTTGGTAAATGGGAAGGCTACTTACTGGTTCCTCCTAACTATAATTATAATACCTGTTTCGTGGCTTATCATAGTTAGTTTGGAGGAATCATCAGAGACCTGTCAATTCACCAACACAAGAACAATCTCCCCTTAGCATCGTGAGTGTTTTGGTAACTTGTTTTTATCAATGTTTATAATGTGTAAAGTAAGTTGTGGATAAAATAAATTCATCACCATTCGGAATTTTAAGACTTTACAGAGTTGATTTTTTTTTTTTTTTTTTTTTTTCTTTTTTTTTTTTTTTTTTTTTTAGCACGTACTTGCCTCATTGATTTTTGATTCAGTATCAGTTGTGCCCGCATCAGGTCGAAAAGTGTTTGATACTTTGACATAATTTTTTTTTTCTGCATCATTTGAAATTGCCTTGTGTTAGTCCAGGAATATCATATTAAGAGAGAGAGTTATATATTGGTTAAATATAATGTCATATAAAATCTCGAATGCTAATAGTCCTTTCCTTCGACAAGTGAAAATGTCTGGTGTTAGTGAGGTCATCAGCTCTTGTAATTGTGTAAACTGAAAACCTGATAAAACTCGTAATTGTGTAAACTGAGAACCTGACAAAACTCGTAATTGTGTAAACTGAGAACCTGACAAAACTCGTAATTGTGTAAACTGAGAACCTGATAAAACTGCAGCCTTTGTTAATTGCAGGGTCAGTGTGTTGCATTGGAGTGCTTTGATTCCTCCAAAGTATGCCAGGAAACAGGCCCA
>JAWZYT010003363.1:0-91680 GCA_034508575.1 Petrolisthes manimaculis
CCCCCTCCTCACCACCACCACCACCACCACCACAACAACAACAATGAGATCCCTCTTGTATGGAATTGGAATGAGCGACCTTCACTGAGTATTTGTTTCTGTTTTGTGTTTTGGCCTTTTTGACGTGGGGTACAGAATGGATGGATGAATGGATGGATGAATGGATGAATGGATGGATGGATGGATGGATGGATGGATGGATGGATGGATGGATGGATGAATGAATGAATGAATGAATGAATGAATGAATGAATGAATGAATGAATGAATGAATGAATGAATGAATGAATGAATGAATGAATGAATGAATGAATGAATGTATGTATGTATGTATGTATGGATGGATGGATGGATGGATGGATGGATGGATGGATGGATGGATGAATGAATGAATGAATGAATGAATGAATGGGGTTACAGGGGAAATAACAACATGATGCTGATTATAATATTATGGTGGTGCATAATCTCTCCAACCCTGTGGCTACCAAAAAAAGGTCATTTAAATTCGTATGTTTATAATAATTAAAGTCCTGCCATCGTGTGTTTTTGTATATGGATTCGAAAAAAGCACTGATTTCGTTTTACACACGTTCTTTGCTGTAAAAAATTAATAGAAAAATAAATAAATAAATAAAAATACTAATAATAATAATAATAATAATAATAATAATAATAATAATAATAATAATAATAATAATAATAATAATAATAATAATAATAATAATAATAATAATAATAATAATAAATAAATAAATAAAAACAGCCACATGAGCCTCACTTTACATAATAAAAGAAAAAGAGAGGCTTATTCTGATTAAACAATAAACATAAAACATATTTGCTGTGAATAAATAAGTTAAATGAGAAGCGCTGTAAGTGTATAAAAGCTGAAAACAACTTTACTTTGTGGTGTGTAATAAATCATAAAATGTTTTGCATTGTATAGAGATAATATAGATGTAAGTATATATTATGTTGCTCTCTCTCTCTCTCTCTCTCTCTCTCTCTCTCTCTCTCTCTCTCTGTTGGCTCAGTAGGTTATGTAATATTCTCTCTCTCTCTCTCTCTCTCTCTCTCTCTCTCTCTCTCTCTCTCTCTCTCTCTCTCTCCTCTCTCTCTCTCTCTCTCTCTCTCTCTCTCTCTCTCTCTCCGCCCCTAATGTAGCTAACGAGATCATTTACGAAGGGATGAGGAGGAGAGAGAGGAGAGAGGAGAGAGAGAGAGAGAGAGAGAGAGAGAGAGAGAGAGAGAGAGAGAGAGAGAGAGAGAGAGAGAGAGAGAGCAGAGAGGGAGACAAGAGAGACAGGAGAGAGAGAATGGGGATGAAGAGGAGATAAAGAAGGAAGTGTGATGGAATAACAGAATAAATGGGGAATAGAAAGAGAATGTGGAGGAGGAGGTGTGAAGGGAAGAAAACATAGCAATTGAGGAGGGAGGATTAGAGGAAGGGGGAGGGGAAGGGAAGGGAAGGGAAGCCAAACATTGAAGGGGTGGGAGGGGAAGGGGGAAAGGAACTATGGGAATTATTTAGTGCAGGGAGGGGGGAGAGAGAGAGAGAGAGAGAAGGGGGATATAAAAAATATAGGATACAGAAAAATATAAAACTAAAATAAAAAGATATTGGAATATTAAATAAAAATATGAAAATATGGAATATGAAATCATAAATAAATAAAAATGATGAGAGAGAGAGAGAGAGAGAGAGAGAGAGAGAGAGAGAGAGAGAGAGAGAGAGAGCCTGCGCGCCACACCCACCGCTACCAACTTTGTCCTCTCTCTCTCTCTCTTCTTTGTATTCTCTCAAAAAAATTCTTACTCACCTCTCTCTCTCTCTCTCTCTCTCTCTCTCTCTGTGTGTGTGTGTGTGTGTGTGTGTGTGTGTGTGTGTGTGTAACAGTCTAACGTTACCCGAGAAAGGGATTTAGACTACGTTACAATCCTGCATAATGCACATGCAAATATATTTACCGTATCTGCAGTGTGACTCTCAGAATATTTCCCGCCTGAGGTGAGAGAGAGAGAGAGAGAGAGAGAGAGAGAGAGAGAGAGAGAGAGAGAGAGAGAGAGAGAGAGACAGGTATATAGAGTAACACACACACAGAGAGTGAATGAGAATACAATAGCTCCTTGTGCTAAAATATCTATCTTCCTTTCACCCGTTTTGCCACTAATTCTTTTCCCACAATCTATCTATCTATCCCCTTCTAGCACTTTTGCCTCTAACTTCTTTCCCACAACATATCCATCCACCTTTGACCACTTTCGCCTTTATCCCCTTTTCCTCTTCTTGGCCACTTGAATCACCCACTACATATTCATACATCATTTACCACTTTCGCTGCTAATCCCTTTCCTTCAGTACAGTATATCCATCCCCCACCTCCTCTACCAGTTATATCACTAATCTCTTTCCCATAATATCCATCCCCTTCCACCACTCTTGCCACTAACATCTTTCCTTCTTCCCGTCAACTTGAAGTACTCAAATTATGTCCATCTCTCTTCACCATTGTTGTATCTAACCTCTGTCCCACTCGTATATCCCTCCCCAGCCTCCACTTTCCCCACAAAATATCCATCTCCCTTCAAGACATTTATATATAATCCCTTCCATTCCTTTCCTACAGTACAAACATCCTCCTCCATCTTTAACTTATTTCCCCGTTCCCGCCCTCACAGATCCGCATGGAAGAGGCCAAGATCCGGTCTTTGGTGATGGCGGCGCGACAAGTGCTTCTGGAACAGCCAACCCTGGTCGAACTGGAGGCACCTGTCAACATCATCGGTGATATTCACGGCCAGTTCAACGACCTCCTCAGACACTTCGACAAACTGGGCTACCCTCCCGACCAGAACTACCTCTTCCTTGGGGATTACGTAGACAGGTGTGTAAGTTGGGGTATAATGATGAATAAGAAGGAGAGGAGAGAAGGGTTGACAGTTAGTTCCCAAGTTGACAGACAGGTGGGTGGGTGGGTGTGGGCAGAGCCGTAGATTAGAATTTACGGCTCTGGGTGTGGGCTACCTTCTCAACCAGAACTACCTCTTCCTTGGGGACTAAGCTATGTGGACAGGTGGGTGGGTGAGTTGGGGTCAAATGCCGCCTAAGAAGGAGATGGCAAGAAGAGTTGAAGAGTTACCAAGCTGACAGACAAGTGGGTGAGTTATTAATAAATTAGGATCAAATGCCGTTGGAGAGAGACAAGAGTTAGAGATACCCAGAACAGAAATGAGAGATATCAGTACAGTACCACACAAACTTGCAACCTCAACTGAGAAAAAAAAAACTAAACTAATCAAGCACAGTACCTCTACACTGCATGTCATCACTTTTGGGGCTAAGATGTGACAAGAAAGACACTGAACCATATGACAACAATATCAGAAATAACTTAGCGTACCATACAGCATCTCTAATTTTATCATGATGTAGCTCGAATTAAGTGGATGATTAAATTCATTCCCGACAATTGATGCATTCTTTTATTGATATTAATTTTTTCTGGTTGTCAGTATGTGTCTGCTTGTATGTCTCTTTCTCTTTATTTATTCATTTAATTATCCATCTACCTATGTATCTCGTTCACCTCCATTTCTCTCCTTCACTACACAGAGGGAAGCAATCACTGGAGACAATATGCCTGGTGTTGGCCTACAAAGTCAAATACCCCAACAATTTCTTCATCCTCCGAGGAAACCACGAATGTGCTTCAATTAACAGGTAGGTTGGGTAACAAATAGATAACCAGGTGATCGGTTAATTAAGGGAATTGTAAAACTCTATGTTGATGTAAGTATTGTGGAGGAATCAGTAGCCTCTATATAATTATGCCAACGATATAATAAACTCCTTAACTTATAATTATCCAACTGGTTATTAAGTTGTAGGAGAAAATATTGCAAGTTTTAGGAAATACCAAGAATTATCTATAATGTATATCAGAATTATCAAGTTTTCTCAAAAGGATTCCAGTTAACCCCATTTTATGTTCTTTGGGCTTTATGTTTGGAAAAAAAAATATATATATACTGTACTGTATATCTTATTTTATTTCTTACATTATTAGCTACTTTGGCTATACAGTGTACTGCATTTGGTATCACAGGACCGCATATGCAGAGTTGATTTCAAAATTTTCTTGGCCAGGTGTACATACATTCTCATTAAAATTTACAACAGAGTGAAGGATTCAAACTTCAATCCCAATTATTTCCCTTTCATTTGTTCATTGTATCCCATTCTGCGGTCAGGGATTGAGTACGGAAATTCAGTTTTCTATGTACAGTATGTTAAAGTGGTTGCTTATAGTACTTATAGTACGTATGCCACCGTCCAACGCAAGCCAGCATGTAAGACAGACGTTAAACCGAATATGATGATGACGGGTACAGCGATAATGATACATACAGTATAGATATATAGTACAGTATGTTAAGGATTATTCAGGTATTGAATGCTATTAAGACAATTAATATGTCCTTCTCCTTTTGGCAGAATATACGGGTTTTATGACGAGTGTAAGAGAAGATACAACGTTAAGCTGTGGAAAACCTTCACTGATCTTTTCAACTGTCTCCCACTTGGTGAGTTACTGTTCTGTCACCTTTCAACTTTTTACTCTCCCTCCTGCAAGTCGGTGATGCAAGGTTGGGGATCAAGGTGACTGCATGCTGTGACCAATCTATCAAGCCCGCATTTCTTACAACTGTATTCAGATATTGACATATCATTATGTTCATTTATCATATCACATAATAGGTTTTCCCTTAAGGAATGTAGATGACAATATTCCTCATTTCAATTTTTGTTCATTGAGCGCACTTACTTGTATGTTTGTTTGTTTTCGTTTATATTCCGGTACGTACTGCACATCAAGGTGTCACAACAACCCTGACGTTTGCTTCCCACAGCTGCACTGATCGAGGGCACCATCCTGTGTATGCATGGCGGCCTATCACCAGACCTACACAACCTAGAGCAGGTTAGTGTGTGTGTGGATGTGTGTGTGTGCATAAGCATTAATTATATCATTTGCTGAACTACATGCCAATTACAGTAGTATAACCTAGAAGTTTGTGTACTGTACTGTATTTAAGTTTGCAATGAGAAGGTGAAGCAAAAATGTTACTAAGAGGGTTTGTGATGATGTCTATGAACTGAATACAGTACTGTATTCGATCATAACTACACTACAAAGCAGACTCATGAAAGTAGGTGCTGTCTTGTTGCACAATTTGGAGAAATAAATGGTCTCAGTAAAATCAAAGGATGCACTCTGTTGCAGGCAAATTGGAGGGCTACTAATTTCTCTCCCCAGCTTATATTGACTAATCTCACCTAACTCTAGCTCTCTTTTTCTCCCTGGATAGATACGGAACATCGAACGACCGATGAACGTGCCAGATTCCGGCCTGGTGTGCGACATCCTCTGGGCCGACCCAGACGAGGTACGTTCACCGAGTACTGTACATCACCGATCTAAACACACGAACCAGTTATAAGTCAGGCACCTAAATGTTATATAGATACCGATCTAAACACACGAACCAGTTATAAGTCAGGCACCTAAAATGTTATATAGATACTGTATGAAGCTCTATCTGCTGACCTTACTAATACTATTGGTGGGCCTTCTGCAGGAGGTGCGAGGGTGGTCCCCCAATGACAGGGGAGTCTCCTGGACCTTCGGTGGGGACGTACTCAGGGCCTTCCTCGACCACCACAACCTCAGCCTCGTTGTTCGCGCTCACCAGGTACAGTAGGTCCATCTGTACTGAAATATGATTCCACCAAACTGTGTCACTAAACAAAACAATGCAATAATGAAAAAAATATATACTGTATATAGTAACAAATATATAATAAAAAATAATTTATAAAAAAAAAAAATAGGAAAAATATACCAGGCCACAATAAAAGCATGAAGTTGAAGGGATTAGAGAGGAAGGACAGCAAGCACAGAGAAACTAGATGAAATAAAGGGACAGCTGAAGAAATGAGAGGGATTGGGTTGATTCCAAAGGGGAGCCCTGTAGGCTACTGTATAGTACAGTAATTTGTCATGCTATAAGCTAAAGTACTGTACAATGATACTGAGAATTAAGGTATATTAGAAATACCTTTTAACCATTAGTATGTGCAGTTGCCCCTTGGAAATATACAGTTTTGTACTGAGGGAAACATAAGCAAAAAAATATTAATTCATAGCTTCACCACTCACTGGGTTAGAGGCTACAATGTTATCTCTGTATTGAAGGTCACCTACTGTACTGTATTCCTCCAAACTGTGCCATGAAACACACCACATACTGTACTGTTGTTGTATGTTTTTTGTCACAACTTATTCTTAGCTAGATCAAACCTGCTTATATCTAGCTACTGTATCTAAGCAACTAATTATCTGCCTAGCTAACTTATTTATTTACTCAGTTTGTGCCTTACTCACTCTCTCACATATACTTCCTTACTTGCTTGCCTATTTATATATGTATTTTTCCCAACTTTTTGTAGGTTGTTGAGGATGGCTACCAGTTCTTTGAAAAGCGGTCTCTGGTGACCCTCTTCAGTGCTGCCAACTACTGTGGCGAGTTTGACAATGCTGGGGCAGTCATGGGCGTCAGTGAAGACCTCACCTGTTGGTTCAACATTCTACCGGTAGGTGTTTCAACTCAAGTGTAAGAAATGACAAGAGACTGGCTATGTCAGTGGCTCAACCTAACAGTTTCAGCAGCTTCCAGTGCAAATGTGTACAACTATTACAGTAGTAGTAATTATTTCAATGATATTATTGATAGCATACCAATGCATTTGAAAAAGAATAATTTCTGCATTACTCTCTGCAATGTTGCTTGATGAAATACTGTACACTGTAATTTCTTCTAAGTTAAACCTATCATGTTATTCAATCTTACAGCCAGATCGTCGCCGCTCCTACATCAAAAAATGAAGCAAGAAGAAGTAGAAGGTGATTAAATAATATCTAGCACTTCGATGGCGTTATTCCCGCCTGAGCTGCGGAGAGCAACCAGCTGCTCATTCATTCCAGCAACAACCCTCGTCACAGACAGAATGCCCACACCGAATATAAACCAACTAGCACTATATAAACACTCTGGAAATGTTAGTTTACAACTATTCAGACTTCTGGTAGTGTTTCTCTTGTTAATAGTGCCAACAAATAGACTCTTTTAGCAACAAATAAATTACTCTAGTATTATTCTTTACTCAGTGCCATCAAACACAAATTTATGATTACAAGGAAACATTCTTTTGGTGGTGTACTGTCAACAGATCCACAGGTTCTTTCCAAACATAAACACAGCTTTGACAGAACGTTTGATAATTATGTTATGTGTTTCCTGGGATGCATTGTTCCTTTTCCTGGTGTCTCCTATGCTTGTTTATCATCTGTGCTGGATCCTTTATCACCTGAATTGTACCAATACATTGTTGTCCCTTTAATGGATGTAGAACTCATTAAAAGGTTGCTCCTACACTTGCTTAGGAGCACATGACTGTTATGAAGACAGTATAGGCCACAGAGCTCATCATGTAAATGGTTTGAAATGTGACACAATCAGACAATGAAAATGGATGTACACTGGAGGTCAATAGTTCTGTCCTGATCTGAAGGCATAATATACATCTCTACCAACCTCACATCCCCTTCCTCCCAAAACACTGTTGATTGAACCTCAATTGATAGAGATTTATATTGTAGATAGAACTATTGACCTCCAGGGTATCAATGGAAGAAGCACCTTAATAGTTGATGTTTTGCCACTGCTTTGCTTGGCCAAAGTCACGTATCTGGTCTATAATATGGAGTCACTTACATGACCAGTAGAAGCAGTAATGGAAAAACATTGATAATTATAGGCTGCACCCTCAAACTGTGTTCTCATATTAATATCAATGATTTGTTTTATTTAATTAAGGAGGTAAAGTGTTATGGGTGATATTGTAAGATATTGATACAGTACCTCCAAAGTGTGACACAAGACACACAGCCAACTAAATAGTGGCTTCTATGCGCAAAGATTGGAGAAATCACAGGCCTCCAATTCTCTGTCGGCATCAGTATTCCCCCTGATAAGAGGAGATCCAATGCACAAGTGAATATTACACATCTTGGCACAAGATCATGATTCCTCCACTCAGGGCTTCCAAGTCTGCATTGTCTATGTTGCAAGAGTCCCTAATTTAAATTGCTAAGTCACTTAGACAAAATCTAGCAGTTTTAGTAGAATATAGAGTTACAACCATGAGAAATAGAAATATTACTCCCTCTCATGACGCTCAATGTTCAAATAACACTTAAATAGTAGCTAGATTTAGTAAAAGAATTGTAATTTCAGTAACCCTACCTTCATTCTCCTCATGTTAAGATATTTTAGCTTTGTATTTATTTAACATGAACTAAGGTGATACATAGGCAATAAAATAATTCCCCCTCCAATTTACAATACGAGTTACTTGATAGAATTTTTTTTTAAATATACTCTATATTTATTTGAGATATTTAGAGGACCTTTTGATGTTGTCAGGAAGTTGGTGGTCACTATCCTTCACACCATGCCACAAAGCAGCACCTACTAATCTTTGGAGAATACAATACAGTATGTTTCCTGGCATAACATGGAGGAATCCATACCCTAAGATTCTCCAACAATTCATCTTAGGCCTCTGAATTATGTTGTGGTGATTAACAAGTTAAGTATACTATAATAGCAACTCTGATACACCACAGCTTTAATTTTTTGTTACTGTTTCATGATCATTTTGTAATTTTTTCATGATTTTTCCTTGAGTTCCATTGAAAAATGTAACTACAGTAATATTTTTACTTTATGGAAGCAGTGCATGATTTTTTTTCTGTTTCTCTTGCCAAAGACTGTCATACACTTGAGATTAGCAGATAGTATAGAACTATATAATATTGTTGCCTCTGTAACAGGGCACAGCAGGTTAATAAACAAAATGCGAGCTTATCTTGATCAAGTTATAGCAGAATCCCAAGTACAGTATGTTTGTGTGTGTTGATGATGATGTATAAAACTCTGGATTTGAGAAGGTTACTACTACTTAATGTTTTATGTAAGACATAATCTTGCAGTTGGGGAAGATAATCTTAACAGATGTTGTTTCTGTTCATTGAGGAAATGGATGTCTGGTGTTTTTCTGTTTTTGACACAATGTAATTTCTTGATATATATTTATACCAAATGCATTATATTTCTCAATATAATATTTACCAACTACATTATTTAGTAGTACTGTATGTCATATGCAGATGCAACAAAGAGATACAATATTTCGTACTATGTATGAAACCTTATTAAAGTATTCCATTCTCCATACCTTAATACAGTCTTTGATTCACTAACTCCTCACTCCATCACACACAAACTATCTTCACTGAAGGTTCAACATTTCAAGGCCCCAGGTGAGATAAATGACCAAGTGTGAGATAATGTTGCAGGAAAAGGGTGAGAGTGACCTATGTAATTTATTATTACAGTAGTTTGCTTTGTTTTCTGGTACAACTTAAAGAAATCCGTCTCCCTTCATTACCATACCAGTGAGAAATGATGAAAAAAGTGTTTGGGATAAGATTGAATAACCTTATCAATTAATATCATGCCCCATGAAGTTATATTCTAATCTGTAATATAATTACCAGTATTATATACAGATGGGTAAGGACAGGACAACATGGATTAGAGAAGCATGCTAATTTAAAAGATATCATAACTTAATTGTAACAAATGGAGGTCATTAGTGGGCAGGAATTATAATTATAACATATGAATGATAAAAGTGACAGAGCAGAGCTCCAGGGATGGAAGGAGATGCAAACGATGGCATGGTACTGGTAAGACGGCTCCGTTGTTTGTCCATGGAGTCATCGTACTGTTACCATGACATCGTATACACCATGAATGTTCTTAAATATGGCCTGAGATCCCATGGAAGACAGTAATACAATTCTGGGGGAAATACAAAATCAGTGAATTTCACAAGATTTGGCCAGATAGATATTATTTAGTGAATCTACCTACAAATGTACACAAAATGTAAACAAATAAGGTATTATTACAGAAGTGCTGTGTTTATGGCTATGTTAGGGCCGCGCAGTGTTACCACATCTGGCTAGGTCACGGGAATATGCCACAGTCACTTTATGATAATATGCACCAGTTATATCCCGGTAGTTTGGCTAGGTTAGGTTACAGTAGTCTGCTGTGGTCTGGATTAGATTAGGTCAGGTCAGATTAGGTCAGACTAATTTCCAAATTATGTTTGTAAAACGGGGCCCCATCTCCGAGAGAAATACCATAGATGGAAAGTGTCTTAGAATGGTTCAAAATAGTGGGTAATGATACCAATATAAATTATACAATATAGTAAACTCAGTACGTCTGTAAATTTACTCTAATTATGTTCCAGGAATTGCTAACCTGACCTACTTAACCTCACCAGTAACTGCATGGACACTGACAGGTAACAGGGACATGTCAAAATAATAATAAAATAATTAAAATTGACCCGTAAGTTACCTGTCTGTCATTCAATGTTTTGACTTTTGAACATGAGGAAGATTTTGTCTTTTCAACGGCATGTTTGTTTACACTATTATTATAATATGGTGACGGTCCGTATGCAAGAACGTCCGTGGTGTAGACGATAAAGTGGTTCCGATACGATGGCTCTGTTATTTGTCTATAGAGTCGTCGTATCAGTACTACATCCATAAACCAACACCTAATGATTTTACTGTGTGTGGAATGCTTCACACATAAAGGCTGATTTCAAATAGAAAATGCTGCCACAGCTTTAACATCACAAAGAACACAATGAAAAGAATGAGAAATTATACGAATTTACGTGAATGAGGAAGGTAATTACTCTGACATTGACCATACGAGCTTAGAGAGTGATACATGAGAACTAATGATGTCCTTGTATCCTGTTTGTAGCCAATATTGTAAATTTATTATGCCTATTTATTACTGTCATATATCTGCTCAGGAAAGGCTAACTTTATTCTCTGAATATTAGTCAACCTCCACAGGGCTAGAATAAAGATTGTTGTAGGAAGGATATGGCCACTTTCTTTGATCAGACTTTTTCTGTAACATGCTATGTTCATTTCTGCTTCTAATGGTACTTGAGCGATGGCCGTATTCCTAAAACTCGCGATTTGAGCATTAGGTCGAAATCAAGGGGTCTGAATTTTGCCATACTTTCGCCAAGTCCTCGCTCTACTAGGGAATTCATTATTATTATTGTTATTATTATTATTATTATTATTATTAGTAGTAGTAGTAGTAGTAGTAGTAGTATGTTCGTTGCCACCATAGTTCAATGCCTACTTAATATGATTCGCGATACTTTCTTTCTTTATTTATTTATTTATTTATTTATTTATTTATATGGTGGAGTGGAAGGTATATCAATACCCAACCAAACTCAGCAATAAACGTCTAGTGGCAGTGGATACAAATTTTGTTTCTAACTGTACACACCGGCAGTAACATGTTGCGTATTTATCACCAAAAATAACTGGAATATAGTACACTTTAATATTCCAGTTTATTTTAATATATTGCAATAACACACAACTATTTTTTACCATCAGTGTACAGTTAGAAATAAATATATGTTTACTTACTTTTCGAGGTAAACACAAACACAAATTTTTACCATCAGTGTACAGTTAGAAGCAAATCTATTGTACCGTACCTTACATTTAGAGGTAAACACACAACTTTTTACAATCCGTGTACAATTAATTAGTAACATATATATTGTACCGTACACTATCTTACATTTCAAGGTGAGTATATAAACATTACTGTAATTGTCTTGTAGTGGAGTTATAATGTAAAGTAGAGAAAAGAAAGATCGAGTCGAGTCAGACCTTGAAATATTATTGTATAGTCCCCACTGATCATATCTCACACGGGAGTGAATAATAAACGAGTGATGACTGTGAGATGAGGTCAGGTCAGGTCAGGTCAAGTCGAGGGGAGAGAGAGAGAGAGAGAGAGAGAGAGAGAGAGAGAGAGAGAGAGAGAGAGAGGTTGCATAATTCACCGTATAATCACCAGGCAATTATAATCTACACTGGTAACCTTTTCGTGAATTCCGAGGGGGGTAAGTTAATTTTATAACTGTTGTGTGTGTGTGGCCATTTGGAGGCTACTGGTTCCTTCAATGGGAGCCACGATACAGATTACTATTACCTTTATTTGTCTCTTGTCACACTGTGGAGGAATGTGTTGTCTCCAATTTATACAGACAAGTTATATCTTACCTCAAACTCATAACCATTTTTCTTCTATTATTTTCTATTTTTTGTTTGAGGCTACTAATTCTAATTCCTGTAAACTTTACCAAGAAACAACACCATCACCACCACCATCTCCACCATCTCCACGGCCCCCTCCACCACCATCTCCACGACCCCCTCCACTACCATCACCACCTCCACGGCCCCCTCCACCACATTCACTGCAGCGTTCCCCACAGACTTTCACACACACTACACTACACACTCGCTTCCCAGAGTTTAAACAGGAAGGAGGTGCCGCTTCCTGCTGGTCTGTTTCCTTCATTACCGTCTCTCTATTCTCCTTCATGCATCATCTCCTCCTTCTTCTTCTTTTCCAACAAGCTTCTGTCGTCAGTTCTTCCATAATATTTCTGCCTCTCTTCCTTCACTCGTATTCCCCTTTTTATGCACCTCTTCTTATCTCGCCTCCTTCTTCACCTTTTAGTTTTCCATTGCCTCCCTCTCCTCTCTTTTCTCTTACCTCCCTCACGTCTTAGTCCCCCATTTCTTCCTTTACCTTTCTTTCCTCACGTATCTTCTTTCTCTTTTCTTTCTCACCTCTTCTTCCCTCACCTCCTTTTTGGCTAAACATACCCTCATCCTAGCAGACAAATTAACACAGGGAACCCAACCAGCCTCACAAGGACCCCCACCCACCCAGTCTATTGCTATTCGAAGATATCTTGTATTCCATTGTTTCCCATCCACCAAGTTCACCTTCCTCCTCTTCCACATGGCTTCCTCCACCCCTCGTCCCCCTCCTCTTCCACCCTGCCACTCCACACCAACACTCACATTCATCAAACATTTAGTGGTGATGACAACGATGATGGTGATTAGTGTGGGTTGTGATGGTACCTACTCCAACCCCATACAAACACCCACCTCTGAACACCCTGACGAAGTACTCGGCCACCTGCTGGGGAAGACACTAGCGGGGCGTCACCTCCTGCTCGCTCTCGATCCAGGAGCCTCCCACGTATTGGACCTGAAGACGCTGCTGGGGGGACGATGGGAGGCAGCCATTCCTTCCTCCTCCTCCTCCAGCAGCAGCAGTAGTAGTGTGTCGCTCCTAGACGCCCACCACCCCGACCCCTTCCTTCAGGTTGTACAGGGTTATTATTATATTTCTTAGTCTTTTCCATTTTCTCTTCTTCCTCCCCCTCCCACTGTCTTCTTCATCCTTCCCTCTCCCCTTCCTCCTCCTCCTCTGTCTACTCCTCGTCGATACACATCTTACCAACCCCTTCCACTCAGTTGTATGTAAAGTGTAGCCAGTATACTTAGGTGGACTACACACAAACAAATAGTCTTTAGGTTGGATTACTTAGAATACATAGACAATAATAATTATAGTCAACGAACACCATCTGAAAAGATTTTAATTTTATTTATATTATTATTTTTTACAAAGTTGCTTAAATCTTAGTCAGGTGACCTTTGACCTGACGAAACAGTAGTGAAAAACCTTGTTGGTGATAAATATATACTATGAGGTCATCCCTAGAGGGAGAGAGAGAGAGAGAGAGAGAGAGAGAGAGAGAGAGAGAGAGAGAGAGAGAGAGGAGAGAGGGAGAGAGAGAGAGAGAGAAAATAACAGAAAAATATATAAACATAGAAAGAAATTGACTAGTAAAACAAAAACACGAAACGAAACACATATTAGTTTTGTTTGCTTTGTTTGCAGAGTGCCAGGGGTGAGTTCCTTCGTGGTGGGCATTACGTGGCTGTCCTCGCCTTCACCTCCAGTCCAGACCTCCTCTTGGACTCCCTCACTGAACGCTGGAACCCCGACTACCTGGTCCTTCTGAGCCTCAACTCCTCCGTCAACACCACCAGATTACTGATGGATGAGCGGATTCAACGGAGCCGACACATTGCACTGCTGGAAACAGACTCGGCGGTGCTGGAACAAGACAGGACATTACTGGAAAACTCTGGAATGTTACTGGATCAAGACGGATCATTAATGGGTAAATCTGGAACGTTACTGGATCAAGACAAGGCGTTACTGGAAGAAGATATGACATTACTGGAAAAAAACAGAGTATCACTGAAAAGAGCTGGAATGTTACTGGAACCAAACACAGTGTTATCAAAACATGTTAAAACTTCACTAAAACAGAACCTGAGATCAACCAGGTTTAATAAGAGGTTTCAGAAGGGAAGGTTCAGAGTGTTTACCAGTCAACCTTTCACCCCATATGGAAGAGGATGGGGCGTGAAGCTTCCCCTGGGGGCGTGGCGGCAGGGCACCAATTTCACCGACTTCAGCGCCCTCTTCCCCGAACGGTTCCCGACGCTGGGAGGTCAAACGCTGTACCTGGGGTCTTGGTGTGATGACTTCCCCTTCCTGTACCCTAGTGGTGGTGGTGGTGATGGTGGTGATGGTGATGGTGATGGTGATGGTGATGGTGATGGTAGTGGTGGTGGTCATAGTGATGGGGATGGTGATGGTCATGGTGATGGTGATGATGGTGATGGTGGTCACAATGGTGGTGTTGGTGTTGGTGATGGTGAGGGCGAGTCGTGTATAGGGTGTAGTCTGGACGTGCTGGATATGTTAGCAGGACACCTCAACTTTACCTACCACGTGCAGATGGAACCAAAGGTGTGTGTGTGAGTGTGTGTGTGTGTGTGACAGACAAACAGACACATACAGACACGAATAAACAGACATATACATACACGAAAAAACAGACATACAGACAGATCCTTAACACGTGCAATGAGCCTAAATTTTTGGTATACTCTTGCAGGACCACAACTGGGGCTCCAAGAACGAAGAAGACGACCGATGGACTGGAATGCTGGGTGACCTCGTTTACAACAACAAACACCTCGTCATCAACAGCTTCCAGGTTATGGTCATAGAGTCCCTCGTAGCCAACTTCGACATCTCTTATCCTTACCACGTGGAAGATTACGTGTTCCTGCTCTCTATACCCCCTCCGGCACCTCAGTGGAAGGGGCTCCTGTACCCCCTGAAGGCCGAGACGTGGGGGGCGGTGCTAGCCATGACCTGCCTTGTGGTTCTCCTACTCACTTCATGCCTTACACTCTTCCCAGACACACAAGACCCAGGCACTGTTTTTCTCCTGGTGAGTGAGGGATTGAGTTGGTACTGTTTATTTTTCTTCATGTTGGTCAGTAATTTAATTCATTTTGATGTTCATTCATTCTTGTTTTCATATGATTAGTATTGTTTGTTTATTTCGTTCTTTGTATTTACCCTATAGATTTGATTTTTCTCTGGTTTAATACAGCTTCTAGAAAAATCAAACTGTACAATTATCATCATGTGTGTGTGTGTGTGTGTGTGTGTGTGTACAGGTGGTGGGAGCGGAGGTGCGACAGTCAGTACACCAACGACTGGGTAGGTGGTGGGGTCGAGTGTGGGTCGGGTGTTGGTGGCTGGGTTGTCTTATCATCACCACTGCCTACACCTCCAACCTGGTCGCCTTCCTCACCGTGCCTGTGTTCCCGCGACGCATAGAGACCGTCAAGGAACTGGCCTCGTCGGGACTCAGGTTAATATTACCGGTAGTATTTTTATTTTTATTACAGTGATGAGAAATAACTCTACATTCGGAGGGATTATTTGGCACGCAGACAAGGATGTGAAAAGGAGTTAAGGGACCCTGTGATGTAGTCAGACATTTGGAGATAAATGAGTCTTTTAAATATTACCACGAAACACCACCTATATGGAATGAGCTTGTTTTGGGGCATAGTCAGGAGGAATCATGTAGAAGCCTCCAATTTTCATACACGATCACAAGGTCCTTATTTATGTCTGGGTAAAAGGGGGAACATCAATATACAGAGAGAAGCCGCCAGTTCCTTTCAGTTGTGTTGTGGTGGGTCGAATTGTAAGTAGATGGTGGTCTCCTCTCCACGTGGTGTTTGTTCTCCAGGGTGTGTATGCAGGATTACGGGAGTTTTGTGCCTGACGCTCTTAAGAATTCTTACCACGATCCCGACTTACACCACCTGGGGCAGCACCTCGACCTCTTCCCTTACGTCTATCTCCAGTACGACGTGGGACTCTCCTGGGTGGCTGACAACACACACGCCCTCGTCGAGAGTCATTCCTACCTCGCCTACATCGTCAGCTTGCATCACGTCTCCCACAGCACCTACATCATGAAGGAGACGGTGAGGGAGGGAAGGAAATGTTGTATAAAGTTGGTACATGTTGGTTTAATGGTTGGTTGACTACATGATGAGCGAGGAAGGTAGTGGTTTGTTATTGTGTTGCTTCATTATCATTTGAGAGTTATGATGTTAGTGCACAGTTGAGATACTTTGAGAGTAAGTTGTGTAGAAATACTTTAAGGGTTTGTGAGTTTATTCAAAAGGCAGTTTAGTGTCTTGCCACTATGTTCCCTGTAAACCATTCATATATGAATTGAATGCTCACACATCCCAACCAACCACTTACCCCACTAATTAACCATGGCAACAGATATACCCACTAACTAACCATTGCAACAGATATACCCACTAACCAACCATGCAACAGGTCTACCCACTAACTAACCATGCAACAGGTCTACCCACTAACTAACCAACCATTACAACAGGTCTACCCGGGCTACATGTCGTGGGTACTGAAGAAGAATACTCCCTACACCAGCCGTCTATCCCTGGCCTTAACCCATCTGGTGGAGTCTGGCCTCGTTCATTACGTGTACCTCAGACACATGGACTCTTCCTCTTCCCCAAACACCGGAACCGCCACTCAAACGTCCAAGGTTTGTTACTTACACCCGTAGTTTTAAAACATTTGAGGGCCCTTACTGGAGCTCTATGAATTCTCCAAACTACTCCAGGCAACAGATTCCCTATTCGAAACACTGAAGCGTTCTGTGGCCTGGATTATTTGGAGGGTTCATAGAGCTCCAGTAAGGGCCCTCAATTTTTTTTAAACTACGGCTCTTAGTTAATTAGTTAGTTATATAGTGATGCATGGTGCGTTGGTGATTGTTGTGGTTTGATATTTTTCTAACTTCTCCTCTCCTCTTTCCTCGTCCTCTTCTTCCTTTTCTTTTTTTCCACTTTTCGTTCTCGATAATTTTTTCTGTCTCCATTTTCCTTCTCTTCTCCCATTTCTTCTCTGTATGTTTACTATGTGTGTATGTGTGTGTACATGTATTGTATGTGTGTGTGAACAATAGCCTATCTGTAGTTTCTTCTGATCCATCATTTATTTATATATTTTTTCTTCCCTCCTTCGTCAGGTGTCTGCCGGTGACGCCCTACAGATGGGACAGATGCTTGGTGCCTTCATGGTGTGGGGGCTGGGTGTGGGCGTGTCCTCCCTCGCCCTCGCCCTTGAGTTACTTCTTCTGCCTCGCCTACACCGCCACCCTCAGCAGAATCCCTAACCTCTCCACTCCACCTCTGTCTAAACTTAAGGGCAGATTCTCTTTTGGTGAAGGGAGGGGAGTGGGGGCTACTGCTTCCTCCAACCGGTGCCAAGAAACACATCCTCTACTCATAATTGTACTGTACACTCGTGATACATAATTTCTGACCAGAGTGTGAGGAGCAGAAAGCTTCGAATGCAGGGGGTATGTGTGTGTGTGTGGTGCCTCCCGTTTCGTCTCTGGTCAGAAATTACGTATATCATTTCACCAGTGTACTCTATAGGGTGGTTTTTATTTATTTATTTTTATTTTATTTATTTTTTTCCTGCTGGTCTACTTTTGGATAACTCGGTAATACTCCGATTCGATCACCACCAATTATTATAACTGATGCCTTGCAATTCTCTTACAAATCAATATTTATCTCAATAAGTCAAACAGTGAGCTTGTTTCATTGTCCTATACTGTACAGTCTCCTCCACTCCCGCTTTCACCAGTTCAACGTTGCCATCGTATACACCCGCCGGCATCGTGTGAGTTACCAGCAGTTCCGACTCTCTCATCCGAAACACCTGCCATCAACCCTTACTCTTACTGGCAGGTGTTTCGGATGCGAGAGTCGGAACTGGTGAAAGCGGGAGTGGAGGAGACTGTACCACATAAACTGACGAAGATAAATAAGCAGAAATATAAAAGAAAGAAAAATAATTTGGACTACTCAAGCGTTTGCATCTCTTCCCCTCCTCCTTCTTTACACAATCATCTTCTTACTGTAACATGTAATAATATCATAATCACCAGTTTATTAGTGTCATGAAACTTCTTTATCTTGATTCAAATATTATGTAAACCAGGTAAGGTGTGGTATATCGTCCATATTTTCAGGTGGCCGATAAAGAAACTAGATACAGAGGAATATATACTGTATTATACTGATATTATTGTCACATCTGTTGTATGCTATGGCAAAGCAATATACAGTTCTCAAACATGTTGATTGATTGTTTCGTTTTAGAGTTTTTTTTCGTTGGCATTACGATGGAGTGTTTGTTAGGGTGATGGTGGTGGTGGTGATGGACAGTAATTATATCATATAATAAATAATTGTATTAAAACATTCACTCAGCATGTGCACATTTTTTTTTCACATTAAAATCAGTAAACTGTTAGATTTATGATTGTTTCTATCTTTTTTTTAACACACTATTACAGATTACCTCCTGGTGTGTTTTGAACGGTAATGGTAATTAAAGTGAATGATTAATCATATTCTGTTATCAATACGTCAGTGTTATCAGGCCTATACCCAACAACTACTTAATTAAAGAGACTGGGTAGTTGGTAGAGGTGGCGGGAGGGGTTGTTAGATTCCCCGCTCTTCTTTGACCAGCTGGGCTCCAACTAATAAGAGGCTGAGGCCTGAAGGGTATACCCAAGGATAAGAGACACAACAATGTCTCTTATCCTTGGGAATACCGACTGCTGCTCGCGACTGTACTATTGTGGACTGGAGTTCGTTACCACCAAGGCCTATACAGACTAGGCCTTGGTTACCACCCTCCATCAGCCAACCCCGACATGTGGCACCATAGCAATCATGGATTCGAGGTGTGAAGCTGGAAACAATGCTCATGAACCTGACTGATTGATTCGACTCGGGTTCATGAGCCTTGTTTCCAGCTTCACACCTCGAATCCATGATTGCGAAGGTGCCGCATGTTGGGGTTGGCTGGTGGAGGGTGGTAACGAACTCCAGTCCACAATAGTACAGTATATACACACATACGACCGTCACAAATATTGGCATAAATTTGTAGAACAACCTCTTCATAGAAAATTGTTATATATTTTTTTAATTATTATTATATAAAGCAAGATATGTAAATGTTTCCGAGATTATTTCATTTGGAAGATTTCTGTCAAGAGTATTGGTGGCCTGAACTGGCAACCTTTGGCAACTTCACTATCTCACAGACTCAGTATGAGTCAGTAAATAGTTGTTGTTGTCAAAGTTTCTCTGCTGCCAGCTGGTGTCTGGCCGAGCAGCCCCGGAGGTGGACAAGTTAAACTTGATACTCACTGTATCACACACCTTCCTATTCACTACACTCAACTTATTAACTTAAAGGTAACCTTGATCTAATTTTTACCGTTTATATCAATATAGAAATAAGTCAACTTTACGGATAGACTCTACTGAGTATAACCAAACAAACCTCTCTAGCTTGGTGATATGTAATACAATAAGCTACAATTATGGCCCGTACTAAAGGTCAGGAAGGTCTATGCGAGGGTATTTACCTTCGACCATCACCAGCATGGCCCAGGTGTATACCTGGGCCATGGGCCTAAGTATCTTACAGCTCTGATGACCTTGAGTAAAGTTGGTTATTTTCATAACTGAGAGCTGAAATTTTATATTATTCTTTAATTTTTGTTAATGTTTGTGTCTGTTAATTTATTGGATGTGGAATTTCACAGTTCAGTGGACCTTTGCTAAAGTAGAGTACGGTAATAATAGTGGCAAAAGTTGTGTCGCGGTTTTTTTTGTCCGAAGATTAAATGTAACTGGCGAAGCATTATGAGAACCCATGATACAAGGCGGATTATGTTTTCATCACAATTCGTTACACAATTACTACCTGTTGGTGCTCACTATACAATACTTTACAATCACTGACATGTCACCAAGCTTAAAACGTGAACAGAAATAGTTATAAAAGTTTCACAGGGTTGATAATTAAGGAATATTGTTTGCTCGAATTACAGCTATAAATTCCTCCTATAACTTGGCCCCGTAGAAGGGTATTACCTACAGTGATGTGGGCAATACTTTATGGGTTTTAGCACCTCTTTGGCCCCAGTCACTCTCTTTCAGTTCTTCAACTGTCCCTCTTTTCATTTTATTTCCTTTCTGCTTCCTATCACACCTCTCTATCACCTTTTTCTGGCGCTATTTAACCTCTATTTACGTTAGACATAATCATCATTGTTACCGTGTTCATTTTTCCTGACATTTATTTGTTTATCTCCTTCCTGTAAAACTGACCAATATTTAATAATCAATGACAGGTGGTGGTCACAATGGCAAGGTTACTAAGAACTATTAGAACACCGCGCCCTTGCTTCCTGCCGTATACCATAGCCAGGAAAGGTGGGGTTGTGGATGGTACAAGCCTGGCCCGGCACATAGCAACAACAGGGTGGTGTGACTTCTCCTCTGCCATACGACCATGCTTCACCTCCCACCTGGCAAGTCCCCGTCGTACATGCCACAGTGGGTGAGTCTAAGATCGTATACATAGTTTCAGAAGTGATGTGAAGTTGACAGAAGGTCCCGTCTTTAGTGAAGGGGAGATTTTTTTATTTATTTTTTTAATGAGACTATTAATTCCTCCACACTGTTCCCAGAAAACTAAACGCCTCAATGTTAATAACAGTAGATTTGTTTCATGACAGAGTTTGGAGAAATGGGTACAGGTCCTGTTTGCCGTCACGTAACACTTGCGGTTATCTGACCTCAGGGCTCAGGGGACTTTGATAAAATCAGAGACTTGAGGAAATACATACAAAATTCAGCATGTTAGGATGGGTCACAAGATAATATAATACCCATCACAAATCGTGCTGAGTACTTCCATTCAGTAATTCATGAGTGCAGTAAGGTGATGTTTCCTCTCTCTCTCTCTCTCTCTCTCTCTCTCTCTCTCTCTCTCTCTCTGGAATAAATCCCTGATTATGTGAAAGACATGCAACTTTGGTAAATCTATCACTGATTATACTGATATGCACATAAGGTCTAGCACCAAATATTGAAATAATCTATTGGTAGGTTAAACATACGTTTGGCTACGAACAACTTTACCTTAGCTTCAGCTACTCATTGTGTAATATAGTTGTAAAATTTCCATATTAGTATTCCTTAACCACTCTGACTGAGAGCTCATGACCCGTCTGCAGGAGAATATAGCTGTTTCCTGAAACTTCAAGCCAGTCCACATTCCTCCCACCAGAGCCATAGATAGAGAGAGTTTGGCCGGGCAGGTTTCAGTTGAGCTGGTAATGCTGGTAGCTGATTGGTTGAGGAGTCACGTGACACACATGCAGGATCCATGTTGTACACCAACGTCTCCGTCAGTCTCCCTATAGCCACAGTAAAAAAAACCTTGTTGTGCAGCATAGGGTTGTTCAACGCGCCCAGAAATGGGCAAAACAATGCACAGGTTCCCAAGAGATACCCAGAGGAGCTAGGCCACTTTGAGCTGAGTGCCTAGTCTAGCTAAAATTGCCCAGCCCAGAGGTAGCAATGACCAGTGTAACTGCGGCTTAACCCGCTTAAGAGACTGCACTATTATAAGACCATGCTCATGCCAAAATAAAACGTTCATAGTCTCTTGTTACACTTAAAGCCTGCGAAAGCTATAACAGTACACAAACCCCAAAATCGTATATATTATCATGGATCGTGAGTGTCTGATTGTGCTAAAATTATCACACTGTTACAGAACAAATGGAACAGTGCCTCCAGAGAAGGATGTGAGCAGTAATAACCCGGTGACATGGCTGTTTCCTGCCAGTACTATCGCGAAGAGGCTGGTTTATGCCGGGAACTACTCTGTCCTGAACACTGCATGCTCCATCACTCTCAACTCGGCTCATCCCATCCCTGACTCAGCCTTTGAGGAAATGTTACACCACCTAGTCAGGTATGTACAATACAGTTGAAGACAATAATAATCATCCATATTGGGGTGACTCATGTAAACGTTTGTTTGACAGCTTCCCACTGTTCCTTAGCTGAGAAACTTTACAATAAATAGGTCAAGTATCATACCTACCCTCCCACAAAATTAAAGCATTTGTGTCAATGTTTACGGAAGATATCAGACCCGCTGTGCATCCGTATCTTATATATCTCCTCCTCCTAATCCCTCCGTTCCTCCTTCACTTACTGCCCCCCCCCCCTCCTGCCCCCCTCCTGCCCCTCTGAATATAGGCGGAAGCATCATCTTATATGAATATTGGAGGACAAGACAGGATAACAACATTACCATTGTACATACATGCATAAAACACTATGAACAACTCTAACAAGGTTAAACAAATTGACGAATCTAATGGAGAGAGAGAGAGAGAGAGAGAGAGAGAGAGAGAGAGAGAGAGAGAGAGAGAAATAATACAGTATCTTGCCTCCTATAGGAAGGTCCCGTCACTTAGGACTTGCTTTCGTCAACACCAAGACGAACTATGGATCTGCGAACTGCACAAACCCAAAATTGACTTTCAGGTAAGGACACAATATATATATATATATATATATAATTAATCAATCCCCCGTCACAATTCCCAGCTCATACTGGCCGTTTGTGAGGTAAACCATTTCCTAGGTGTACGGTACTGTATATACTTGTACTTACTGTACTCTACAACTCTACTTGTTTTCTATATGTGTAGTAGATAAACCAACACTTTTCATTATTGACTGATGAGGAAAGGGGTTAGTTTAGTATAATTATATTTGGAGTATACTGTACTGTACATTTCAACCACTGTGTACCTACACTGGAAGCTGGTCGACCTGGGTGGGTTAGAAATTAGTACAAGAGCACTGTGCACTTTATGTAGTAGATTTATGACGAGGTAATAGGGAACATACCACACCTGCTAATAATAATAATAATAATAATTGAAGAGCAAGAAAAAAAATATCTAGGGCTAGAAGACCTTGTAGCGTGAGGAAAAAGGAGACGGAGAAGAGGGACAGAAAAAAAAGGGGGGGACAGTTGAAGAATTGAACGAGAGTCACGAGAGGGACACCAAAAGTTTAAAGTACAGTTGGACACAGGAATTCGAGGTACAGCCCAAGTGAAAGATGGTCAATTTCTCCCAATATCAAGTTCCTTAGTGCCAAATAGGAGACACCAGGGACAGAAGTCAGTATTGAGGATGGTAATACAAAGCAACTACCTGATAATAGACACTGATTACTCAAATGGGACAAGTATATTTCACCTGGGCTGTAGCACAATTCCTGTGTCCAACTGTACTTCCCACATCACCTCAGACAATCTTTCCTTACTGGAAGTGGAAGCAACACCTAATATAGTCAAAATAAATTACTCTTTGATGGTTTATATGCAATTAAATACTTTATGGCTATCAAGTGAACAAAGGCATTAACAACTTTCAATCAGACACAAATACTGAACCACATTTTGCTGAGAGACATTCTACACCTTCCTCCTCCTTTGAATTTCATATAATACCACATGAGTTGGAAAAAAAAAAGTGTATATGTGTATAAGAATAGTGCATTTTTGCCGAAGACATAAATTAATGTAGTTATTAATATGATGTGTTTTAAGTCTGAAGTTTTCATTGTAATAGTGATTATAACAATGCTTAAACATCTCCTGCAGAATGTCTGAAGTATAAAAAATAACATTGTTTGTAAATAATTATGATACAGGTGGCTGATGGTGACCTTGAGACAGTGATATCTTCATTGATGAACCTCAAGTACAACTCTGAAGAAGGACCAACATGGTGTGCCCGTCTGCTGCGCTACTCACCCACAGACCCTTGTACCACGCCTGAGTTCAAGTCTACTTTCCCTAACCAGTACACTCTATTCCTCAGTCTCCACCACGCTGCCAATGATGGGTTTTCTCTATATATCATACAAAGTGCCGCCATAAAACTTCTACAGGATGTCCTCGAGTCAGTTCACATTGACGACTCCCAGTTTGGTCGCTTGACCGACCCCAACTACACAATGCAGGTGGAGCAAAGTGTTCGGGAGAAACTGGAGGAAGACCCAATCGCGTTGAACAATATGCTGGAAGAAATGTCCACATTGCAAAATAGTTTCACACCACTTCTCTCTGAGGCTTTTAACGATCCAGTAGTTACACAACCACAAATTAAGACTTTACGTACGATTATAGACCGACCCACCATGGAGTGTTTTCACAACAAATGTAAAGCAGCAGGAGTCTCATTATCCTCCGGTATGAGTTGTGTGTTGGACCGATCCCTGGTGGAACTGGTAAGAGAAGCTGGGGTGCAACGAGACCTGTATCGTGTCATTAGCCGCCATAGTGTTAGTGAACGTCGCTACTTCAGTGAAAACCCGTTCATTGAGTTGGGCTGTTTCCTAGGGGTTATGCCACACACAATGGTAGGCAGTCATAGAGATAGGCAAGAATTTTGGCAATATGTGAAGCTTTCTGGAGAACAGTACCAGGAGGAGCTCAAACAGAAGTTAGTGTACAAGGACAGGATTCTGAAGTCAATGCTAGTGGCGAGAGATGATACCTTTTCTTATGATTCATACTACGCCACACAACCACCTCTTTTATACGATTACTTTATTACAGCTCTTGTTGGTCCTCATTACCAAAAACATGATTCTAACCCGAATAATAAATCACTTAAAGCAACAAATGTTACAATATACAGCAATATAAACAACACTGAATATTCCACTCAACATGGTTTTATGCAAATTCACGACACTTATGTGCACTGTCTACTTTATTCGACTGGGAGAATAACTGATGACGTTGCTGAGAGATGGAGTCAAATGATTCTGAAAACCTTAAAAGATATAACTCAATAAATTTATCCACAAAGAAGAATGATACACAGATGAGGGACAGAAGGTCGAAGGATAGAAAGGACAGGGTCAGAAGGGACGCCAAAAAACTTAATGTATTGTCCCACATAGCGTAGCCAAACTACCCCCAAAAATAATGTATGGGCACTGGATTGGTGCAGTGGTATTGGGTATATAGTGTTCTCATCTCACATGTACGTATACAATTATGAACCATAATAAATATCAAGGTCTTGTTGAAGTTTGGAATTATTTGCCTGACATACCAGTGAACTCATTACAATGCTAATACTGTCTCATACTCGTTGGAGCTATAATAATACTCAATCAGGCTCGATAATTATTTAGTATGCCTCGTGACTGTACCGCCCTCCTGCAACCTCAGTTCAAGCTTCATGACCTGTATAGAGTTCAGTTACATTTTACCAGAAAATGTACAGTCACTCAAAAAAGTAAGGAATCTTCCCCAGGCAAGAAACCTTATAACAAGTGTGATATCTGTTCTGGTAACGTTATACCTGCTAGTACTTTGCAAATGTTACTGGTACAATAACCAAGGAAGAGCATAAGGGAGAGAGGAAGCATGTCCAAACCACCTCAATGTATTACGCTTCACTCTCTACCACACCACACTCATTACCAATTGCTTTCTTACTCATACCACATCTCTCATACACACTCTCATTACTTTCTCCGTCCCACCTTGCAAGTCCACATGCACCTCTCGAGTAACTCGTTTCTACTGCACCTATTCTAGACTGATGAGCCCTACTCCATGTCCAGGGACTCGTGCCCCCTGGTGTTGTGATATATATTTTTTTTTTAATTATATATATATATATATTTTTTTTTTTAATGATTAACTTTTTTTTATTATTATTATTTTTACTTATTATTTGTTTTTTGTTTTTTGTTTTTTTTTCGTCGTCCCCGCCGCCGCCCCATGGCCCCGCCGCCGCCGCAATGCCGCCCCGCCGCCACCGCCGCCGCCGCCGCCGCCGCCGCCGCCACCGCCGCCGTGAAGGAGTGAAGAGACTGTACAGTAATTAAAGATTATAAGGGACCCTGTGATGTACTCTGAAAATTGGAGATGTTGAGTCCTTCAAATATTGCCACGAAACACCATCAATAAAGAATTAGGAGCAACTTGTTTCGTGACATAATTGACAGGAGTAATTAGAAGCCTCAAATTTTCATACTTATTGATCACATGCAGGGTCCTTACAGATATTTAAGATAAAAAATATATATATAAGTTTATAAGGTGCCGTTGTAAAGTCAATATTTCCCATCAACAACATAACCGGAAGTGGAGCTGTCAAGACTGTCAACTGTCATCATGGCTGGGTCCACCACGTGCAACATACCATTAGTTTACATCATGATCATGTTGCCTCCAGGGTAAGCTAACTGTAGTAGAGAGACAGTTCTGGGATTCCTGCTCACGTCCTTATTATTCTAACTATGGTATGTGATGGTATTGGTAGCTAGCGTTACAAATTCCGTGGCTTAGTTTAATATAATAATTGGTAAGGTGAGGTTACCAAGGTAATCTAGTTAGGACGGTCATTCATTGCCTGTATTAATTGTTTCATTGTATAGTTATTGTTTCATTATTATTATTTTAATATTTCAGTGGCCTTTGGTGATTAACAGGTCCTGCAGGTGCCCATTATTTTGAGTATATTCAAAGTTTCTTATATTCTTTCATAAATTGAATTATTTTTTATAAAGCACAAGGGGACCAAACTGCTCAAATTTCACTTGCTACCAATCAAAGAAAACTATTGAGACAATTTTCAATTAAATATAGGGTAATAGTCAAGCGTTTGTCCATAATCTGCTTTCGACTCGAGGTTTTCAGAAAGCAATGTTTTATATTGTTTTGAACGCATTAATTGTTTGTTCACAACCGTAGCAAATTGTTTTGGGAGATATCACCCCCCCCCCCATGCAACAACTCAATCTCCTAAAACACCTGATTTTCGCCATATTTCGTCTGAAAAACATTACAATGCATTAAATAGAATTAGGTACGGTAGACCTAACCTAACCTCCTCAGGGGTAAAAATTTACAAGTGAGCCTCCAAGTTTTTTTGTTTTTTGTGAAATGCCTATAGAAATTCCTTTATTTCATTGTTTTTGTATCCAATGATTTTTGGAAATGATGCATTTTGTTAGTTTTCATTTCCCCCTCTTACTCCTACAATCTTGGGGGAAAGCATTGGGAATTCGGGGTTTTGGGTGGGGGAAAACACGTAAATTAGCTTATTTCGTCTTTATACTGGTTTGTTGACCTGCATAAATGTGAAAAAAATGAAAATCTGAGCCAAGTTTGAGCAGTACAAAAAATACCCCAATATCAAGGGAATTTCTACCCGAAATTCTTACAGCCAGTCTAACCAACCTTTCCTGACCTAACCTAACCTGGATCTAACCCTGGCATCCTTCGGTCCTAACCCTAGCATCCTCTAGTCCTAACCCTGGCATCCTCCGGTCCTAACCCTGGCATCCTCTAGTCCTAACCCTGGCATCCTCCGGTCCTAACCCTGGCATCCTCTAGTCCTAACCCTGGCATCCTCCGGTCCTAACCCTGGCATCCTCCAGTCCTAACCCTGGCATCCTCCGGTCCTAACCCTGGCATCCTCCGGTCCTAACCCTGGCATCCTCCGGTCCTAACCCTGGCATCCTCCGGTCCTAACCCTGGCATCCTCCGGTGTGATATGTATGTTATTGAATTTTCAAATTAATTAAAATATGTGATACATATTAAAATTTCTGGACTTGGATGATGTACTTCATGTCATTATAATACAACAATACTTTTTTACCCATCCAAAAAATATTTTGTGCCACATGTATTCTTCCCACTACATTTGGAATGACCTGTGCCTTGAATATCAGCATACAGCAACACAGAAACCTCATTGACATTTGGGTTAATTAAAGTTAGGACATTTATTTTTTCATTATGTTTCTGTACAGCAGTGGCCCTGTGTACAGGTAAAGTCACATACGTCTATAAATGATGGTAGCAAACTACAGTATATAGTGCTGTTCACTATCACCCTTCACACTGTATTCCAAAAAAAAACATCCCTGTAACTAAAATTGTAGTTATGCTCTCTAAAATGGAACCCTGGTTTTTTATTTATCTGTTGTGCTCTCTTGTATTTCCCTTCTCGTAAGGGGATAGTACAGTGTTAGTAAATCTGGAGCAAATGTTTCCACCACACTATTCTAAACAACAGGCCACTATTATATTTATTCATCAGTCTGTTTCATGGCATACTTTGGAAGAATCAAGGTGTTCTGAGGAACCAAAAATATACTATCCCTTTGTAATAAAGAATGTACTGGATACTGACCAGTGCACCTAAGAAATTACTGACTGAGACTGGTTTAAATACTGTATTGTAGCTATCATATCTCCCATTAAGCATATTTTCTCCAAAGAAGACATTTGGTACTTATTATCAAGCTGCTTATTCAAAGAGCCTCAGTTTGGCTATCATTGTTATATTTAATAATTAATGTATGGTGCTAGTGATTTGTTTAGGGTATATTTTGGGTCAGCCTTTAGTGTTTTATCATAATTTTATAGTGCAGTAATGATTTCTTTTGCCCTTTTCTCTCTCATTTAGTTAAATTGTTTACTTTCACCTTACAGTATTTAATTTTCTTACTTTTAATTAATGTGTATATTTTCTTGCAGAATAATGATGCTACAGTTACCATGGGAATATGAGAAGTCTTCAGGCTCAACATCTTAACAAACCCTTTAGAAGCTCCTAGTACACCTTCAAGACATGCTCACACCAGCAAAATATGGTTAGTCAAATTTCTTGTTCTGTCACACATAAGTACAAAATTCTTTCCCTGTTTTATCAGTGGGCCTTAAGATATTGTTGGTGAATCAATGGCTACTGATTGCTCCATTGTGTGCCATCAAACACTTATACTGTACGTACAGTAATACCTCTTATTATGTCATTTCGACCAATGTCAACTCCAACTTTATACCACTTTACTCTTGTAAATTTTAGATAAGTTGTTGTTGTTATTGTATACCAACTATGTCATACTTAATATTAAAAATAATATCCATGAAAATGGACAACATAATATTAATATATGAGAAGCTAAACACATTTTAAAATATGATAAAAATGTATTATACTGTAAACATAAAATATTTATTGTACTGTACACCCTTTGCTATTGAGAATTCAGATTGCAGGCGACGCCATATGCATTTTTGCTTCTGCTGCGATTGTGTGCTTGATGGGCCTCTCACTGTTATTTTTTGGGACTATAGTATTCCTCTACTATGCCTGTGTTAGACATGGATCCTTAGAAGGATAGTTATAATGATACCAAGTGTCACTGACAACAGTATTGACCATCATTCATAATAATAAATGCATTTTCTCATATATCACTGAAAAAACATTGTCATAAAAGGCTGCTGATGTTTAAGGGCAAATCTGGGTTATGTCACGGCCTATGGAACCAAATTTGGACTTACGGCTGGGTATTACTGTACTGCACTGTGTTAGCCTGTATGCTGGCCTGACTTTAAGGAATTTTGTTCCTGCAATTCTCAAAAGAAAGTACTATAATCAATTTGTTCTTAAAGCTCTGTGTAATGGAAATGGATGTACACTGTACAGAAAAATTTCATATCATTCCATTATTTTTAAGGCATTTGCCCAGGGGAGCTGACTTTATTCCATGTGAATACTAGCCATCCCCCACAGAGCTAGAATAAAGATTTTTGTAGGATCTGGTCACTTTCTAGTCAATCTAGTGGATTTGACAAAATCTACCCACATAGATTAAAATTTTAATCCACGTGAGGTGTCCTGCTAGCAGACTTTTATTTTATTTTTATTTTATTTTTTATTTTTTTTACTGCTGTGTGAACCGCCAGCACACGGGGATGCATTATCCCTTTGCATGCAGCAGTCTAAACTCCCTCCCCTTATGGTCCCTTCAGGACTGGTCTCATGGAAGGTGCTCTTGTGGTAATGTGGACTTGGGCCCGCAGCACTGGGCTGTGGAATCAAACGTTTGAGGCACTAACTATATATAAGGCCACCGAACATCCTCCCTCACTGGTACCATGACAGCTGCAGTATTTGAGAATTACCCTCACTTCCCTCCCTCTGTGGATGGGTACCAGTTTGGAAGTCTTGACGTGTGTGAGTAGCAGTTGGCCTGGGCCATGGTAACGGGCTTGATGAAGCCTATGTCCAGTGTCGAAACATATTAAATTAAAAAAAAAAAAAAATCTCCCTAGTGGTCAGTGGACCCCAGACTCCCTGATCCAGTAAGCTCTGGTCCTATCTTCCTGGGATTTGCTCCGGTAGCCCAGGCATTTAGGGCCTGTCCCTCCTTTATTATTATTATTTTTTTTCACTGACCAGAGCGTACCGGGGGTCTGCGAGATAGAAGGCCATTCTGCCCTGAGAGAATTTTAAAGCCTTCATTTGCCAACTGGGCAGACAGCAAGTGCTTTTTTTTTTTTTTTTTTTCTTTTACTTCTTTTCGGAAGGGATTTGTGCATTTCGTTGGAGTTAAGGAGCTGACAGTCGATTCCAAGCTTTTTACTGCTTAGTTTGTTAAATGATATTAATTTATTCTTTGCTATGTAAGGAAATAATTTCATATATCACATATTTAAATAGGAATTCCTTATTTCTTTAACAGTAGTTTATTTTTGGAAAGGAAAGCAACCTTTTATATTGCATATTGGGCATTTCACATGAACTGTGGCCCACGGCCTTATCATAATGATCTCGTCAGGCCCGAGGCATCAAAAGGTTGCCCACCCCTGACCTACAGGTTACTATGGCACCGTCCACACAATCTTCTGAGCTTTATTCTCACTTTTTGAGCAGTTTTACCAGATGAAGCAGTTCCTGGCAGGCTCCACACTGTCATGCCCAGTACCCATCTACCAAACCTGTGTATTGGAACTGGTTTTGGTAACAATGTTTGCCTTCCAGGCACTGCCCTATCATGTGGATGGGGTCTTACACACAAGCAAGATATTCTTAGCTTCTTTCCTCATGAAGGTTGGCAAAACTACAGGGGCTTCATCTCTCATAACCGTTTCTCTTAGGGGTGTTCCCCCACACTGTCAGTGCTGGCAGGTTCAGGTCACAGTCCAGCATCTTCTAATTGACTGTCTCTATTTTTCCCTTGGTCATCCTCCCTGTTGAGCTGACCTTGGTGAATCCCTTTATGTTCTCTCTCCTGTGGCTCGTGCACTTTTTGCCTCATACCATATATAGCTTTTCTTTAACTTTAGTTTAATCTTTCTCTTAACCTCTTTGTACCACTCCAATGCTTGAGAGGACTGGTGTGAGAGGCAGACTACAACTGAGAAAAAAGAACAGGGTCGAAGAGTACAAGGAAGAGAAACATGAGGAAGAAGTATGCTTGAACAGGGATAATGGGAGATTCTGCCATGACTGACCCCTTGGGGATAGTTATCAGAGCACTAGATAATACGTCATACACTGCAGTTACACACAGCACATATTTACTCTTGTACTGCAAGAATTACTGTGCAAAATTTATGATGGAATGAGAATTAAAAGCAACAAGTATTAAACATTGTAATATTATTATTATAACCATTATATACATTATCAGGTTTCATCTGATATTCACTAGATTAACATATATACATTACAAAATACTGATAATTAATTTATGTACATTAAAACTAAACAATCTTCTCCTTCCAACATTTTTATAATCCAGCTACTACCAATATAATAAACCTTTTTACAATTATATATTTTGCAGACCTGTACATCTCTTACAGTTTTAGACTATCATAAGATTTATGTATATAAACCTTGTGACCATCGTGAACCAACTACAGTTATTTGTAGTCTAATTTGCTTTGGGTTATGTTTAAAAAAAATTATGATTGTATGTATATTGAAATAATTGGTCCACAGTTCTTAAACTATTGTCCTACAATGTAGTGACATACAAGTATCTGCATTAAGGTAGAGAACAACTGCCAAATTTAAACAATAAACTATGAAATTATAACAACCATGTTTCATATACATGGAGCAGCATATCTAATCAATACAGTATTTGGAAAACAAAACCTTTATATTTTGTTATCAAGCATCACACCTCTCTTTGTTACAAAGAAAGTACTTCTTCACTAAGTTATAAAAATACCTTTAAATACTAATCCTACCAATAATATATTTCCAGTCACAAGATCTTAATGACCATTATTTTCCTTTATATACACAGTACATACACTTTCAGGAGGTATTTGTGCATACTCCACTTTGCAATTATTGGTTACTTTTTAATCTGGTATATTTTGTGATTTAAAGAACTTTATACTTGATATCCCATAAGAATTCTACTAATCAATTTTTCAAGTCATGAGTATTTGAGGGGGTAGAGCATGAATGATAAGTAATTACATATTTAGGTTGTAGTAACCTGGCCTGCCTGGGCCTGTGAAGATATTACATCTTTCATAGTGATGGTCCTCCTCCGATCTTTTCTCTTCTCCTCTTTCTCAAACCGCTCCTTCTCCTTTTTTAGTTCATCCAGCAGTGAACCAGAGATGGCCAAGAGTCTGTAGCGTTGCCGAAGGTTTCGTGCTCGGACATGAGTTGAAGATATTTCAACAGTGAAACTACCTGGGAACCAGCCTCGCTCTTGATCTCTGATCCTTTCACCTTGGTACCAGCCTGTTAAGTAAGACCAAAAAATCATGTGAGCTCATGAGATTCATGTGTTATTCAGGGACTATTAGACTTTGACTGATAGCTAATGGAATATTCATGTTGACAGGTACAAAACTGTCTGCAGTACATTGCATATTTAATCTAATGAGCTTTACTGTAAAAAATCTTTCTTTTAGAGCTATGTGGGTAAAAAGAACACCACGAGTACATGGCATGGGAATTATTTTTATATTTGAGTATAGTTCTTATCAGTTGGAAACGTGTTGAGTTCTGTAAAAATAATTATAATAAAACATGCTTATTAGTATGATACAAGCATAAAGAAAACATGCAAATATATATAACATTTCCCAGAAATATGAGTCCATTCATGCATGATAAATCACATACAAGTCTTCGGTGAATCAGTGATCAATTAGAAAGAACTCGTCATAACCCATGGATGATAGTCACTTTACTTTTCCATAGACCAATAACAATAAGAGTGTGGTATTAATAGTCATAGTGTGCTGTCAACCATGAGGTCACTAACTGATCCATACTGTCTGATGATCCAGCAGTCGCAGCTCAATTAGGTAGCTACGCCTCCACTGTCCTGGCCCAGCAGCTATCTAAAGCCGGGTGCACGTAAAACCCTCGAACTAAATGGAAATGAACGCAGGTCAGTACAAACACTACTAGTCTTGTTACTAGAAATTTAAAAGCTTAGTCTTACTAACATATACCCCTTGCACCACTAGTATTGTGTTTACTCAGACAGCCATTTTTACATTTTCCTTCCTTTAGTCACTCAAAAAACATGTGGAGGCCCTGAACAACCAGTACAGCCATCAGCACAATCACTTCAATTTCTACCCTTCCCTATAATATTTTTAAGATGGTGTTAATTCCAGCATCATTAATGGTGTTAGTGTAGAAATTACTGCCTTTATATTCACAACACTAGAACTGAATGGGTTAGTAGTGCTTAATGTCCACATGTTACTGATTTAGTCAAATAAGCATATCATGTACTCTTCGTTTCCACATACTGTACAAATGTTATCATGCCAGTGAACAATCATACAATAAATAAAAAAAAAAAAATTCTACACAGCAAGTTTATAAACACCAGATGTTAAATCATTCTTATACTACAGTACACTGCTACTTCTGTAATTTAAAAATGTCAGTCGGTTAATCAGTCAAATCCCAAACCCTTTCATATCAATTTACCTTCATTTCACTATTCCCACCCTACTCCCTTCTTCCTTGCTTTCACAGGATAGGTTGAAAGAGGGGAAACAAAGAAAAATGTAGTAAAGGTGAGGAATGAGGTGATGGAAGGGAATACAAGAGTGGTGGTACATGAATATGGGAATGAAAAATAGGAAGAAGGTGGGGTGGGGATTGGAACTATCTGGGAAAAGCATGTACAGTACTGTATTAGCCTCCCTTCAACATTTGGGGCACTTTACTTTATCCTGTAACTACCTCACCCTACCCTAAACATACATTGGCAAATTAGTATTGGTTATCATGCAGTAAGCCATTCAATATAATACTTGCTATCAGCAGTGAAGGAAAAGTTCACCTTACTCATAACTATCAGATCCATTTTTATGATTTTAGTAAAAATATAGATAGCTATTTAAGAACTGGCAATTCAGAACTTTGTTAACTACAATTTATCAATACTGGTGAAAGCATAATGAGTTGGAAATTCATTAATTAAAATTACAAGTGGGACATTCCTTATTATAATGAGATTCAATCAAGAACAGTAAATTGTAATTAAAATATTGTTCTTAAAGTAGTCAAACTTTTGTAACTAATTACAGTTTTATTGTAAGGTATACTTTTTCCACAATCAATCAAAACGTGCAATGAGATACAAAACATATCACTCGAGCAAGGTTTTGTTATGGTAACTAAAAGCTAGCTGGCAAATGTTTTTACGCCATGCTGGTTATCAAGCTAATGCTCTCGCAACCGTTAGATGTAAAGGAAACCCTCGCTTCATTATTTTATTTGCAGTTTGATTAAACTGATATCAAACAGTAATTTCACCTATTCCACAATACTATAGTGTTTGCTATCACTATATTTCTATGTAGCAAACCATTATAATGTCCTGAAATAGTCTGAACTTATATTACAACTCAAATATTTTTTTTAATGATAACTGCCATAAAGAAATGAAACTTTTGCATATATTGGTGAGGGTTTACTGAACATTTTGTAAACTACAATAACAGTTCATTAACACTCACCATCAGACATTTTCTTTAAGACATTGACGACATCCGAAACCTCAAGAGAGAGTTCATCTGCTTGCTTTGCTACATAAGGATGAATTGCTTGCACCTGTTGAAGAAAATGAGTAATGAGATTTCAGGTTATTTAGCTACCTCAGTGCATTCTTCCATTACATGCCATAAAGAGAGATACAACTATATAATTACTGTACTTCCCTTGTTGGCAATTACAAATATAATATTGCTCCTTACTGTACTTAATTTCCTAACTTGCCTTCTGCTATTGGCAGTGAGGAAATATGAACAGGGAAAGATGCAAATAACTTTAATGCCTGTTTATCAAATGAAGAATATTTACAATATATACTATATAGTTTTATAGAAAGGACAATTTCCGAGCAGCCTAATTGTTTTGTCCCGTACTTTCAAAACAAAAAGTAGCATCATCAATACTCAAAATATATGATGAATATGGTCTTAATATACATATGTGCTCTGGTTTAAAATTTAAGAAGCATAAAAGATTGTTAATGTATAAATAGTTAATGTCTTTTGAGAATGTATTCTCGGTACACCTTTACATAATATTTTACTGTGCCACCAGCTATAAGTTAATATTAACTTGGCTCCAGTTACCCTAGCTGTAATCAACATTTACTTATGGACAGTATTTTGTCAAATATTTAATGTTTTGCCATAATAGTCCACTACATAAAGCTAAAGGCCATATTAATATGCCTTTAAAATGGACAAGAGAAGACTTCATAGTTTGAAATATGGCAATGATAAGTTATCATATAGTGGAGGTTTCATTCCCAAAGAACTCATTTAGAAACAGAATTATAAATTAAAAGTTTTTAAAGTAGCCTACTCTACCTGAGGGCAATCCCACTCTTCATAGATGCGTTCATCTGGATTGTCAGAGCTACGTGGAGTCACAGCCTCAACCCAACGAGTTCGATCAGATTCCATGGGGCATGATACAATCTGAAAAGTATATGTAGTATAAAACTAATGAACCAATGAGTCAAAACAGTTATGGTGGTACAGAAGTTTTATAATATTTTTGAGATAAACCATAATATTCAATATACAGTACTGTATATACAGTGTGTATAAGAGATGTGGTATGAGTGAGAAGGCAATTGGTATTGAGTGTGGAGTGGTTGAGAGAGTGAAACGTAATACTCTGAGGTGGTTTGGACATGTAGAGAGAATGAAAGGTGAGGAGTTTGTAAAGGTGTATGGAAGTGAAGTTGTGGGACATGGTGTGAGAGGCAGATCACCAGTTAGATGGCAGAACAGAGTGGAAGAGTATGTGAAGGAGAGAAGCATGAGGGGGAGGGCATGTTTGAACAGAGAAGATTGGAGACTTCTGCCATGGCCACCACCTTGGGGGGAGTAACGAGGTGTCAGAGCTATAGATAGATACAGTACTGTATTCAAGTTTACAGCTTATTCTCCCATAAACTCACCATCTCAACAGTTTTATTCTCATGGTTCTGCAGCATTGTCATGATTAAAAGATTTTTATGTCCATCAAGAAGTCTGGCTGGGAAACGGTCTGAAGCATCCAACTCGAGCACTTGTACCATATTTCTTGAGCAGTAGTCCAACACCAAGTACTGGTCCTCACTGATGTAGATGGAATAATAAACATAGTTAGTACTGCAACATTCTTACCTCATATTACCCATACAAGGGTGGAGGGCCCAACCTTAGCTATGTCATTAAAGAGATGGCAGCCTACTCATTGCCAGTGGTGACATGGTGTAAGTGAAACATTTCCCAGCAAGCTTACCGCAGAGAGCTTCTAACTTAGACAATATTGTTCTGAACAGTACTCTAGCCAACTGCTTCATTCACTGAACCCCTTCCATACATAATGCCATTAAGTACTCTTCCTATAATTCCAGAAGTAAGCATTTATGTGAATACAGTAATTTATTACAGAACACACTGGAAATTTAATTTACCTATTGATCTCAAATTATAATAAGCTTTTGGTTTTTCCACACATTTTATGACCTAATATACTGTATTTTATCACTAATGTATTAGTATTCCTACATAAATAACTTGCCTTTTCTTTTTTGTAACAACAAGAAGGTCTGTGAAGAGGAAGAAGTACAGTGTACACTTGGAGATTCTCTTGCCGAAGGTCAACTTGCCATCGTTTTCCCGCCACGTTAATCGAATTAGTTCTCCTTTTTTGACCAACCAGCGAGATGCAGAGATAAGTGGGATGGCTTTCACCTCTCTGAAGTCAAGTTGTCTTGAGAGGATCAGCATCTCTTCCATTCGTTCCATCTTGCGTGCTCCCTCATTGCATTCAGCAACAATCTGGTTGTGAACGAATTTGTAAGAGAAAATAGTACACAAATCATTGCATACCAGATAATTCATTGGATAAAGTGCTTCAATTCTTACAGAAAATCAGATTCACTGAATATACAATGGCCTTTGTTTATCAGCACATGTATAATAATTACTAACTCTTATGTCAGTTACAATCAGCTTTTACACATACATACTGTACTTTAGTAGCAACTGTAATCTTTTACCATATACATGGGATGGAATGTTCAAGTCTTCAAAGCATCTCTCAGTGAGATATAAATTCAAGTACTGTATTTGTATCACACACTTCATAGGATCAATTCCATAAGGAAACACTGACCTTGGTGAGTGTAGCAAGGGCAACTTTATATTGATGCCACAAGGGAGTGCCATACTCAAGACGATGGAAGATGGCATCAACAAGAAGAGGAAGGCGAGTGATTCTTTGCATTGGCAACATGAGGAAGGAGTGCATGGCCAGAGACTGACACACTGGTGACGATTCTAACTGGTTGAGCACTTCCAGAAACCGAGGGTTATTTTCTCTGTAACAAAAATTATTATAAATAAACTCAAACAATGAGCTGTGCATAAAAAAAAAAGTGTAATACTTTAAATAATTACGGTAAAACAAACTGAAGAGGTAACATTATTGTGCTGCCCATGGAATAACATTTACATTATACAAAATACTGTAAATACAAGAACAATTGATACACAACATTCTTCAAAGCATAAAATATAATCTCACTTTAGTTCTTTGAGGGTGCGGTCCTGGTAAATTTGGTTGGAGCAATATTTGACGTAGACTTGGAAGTGTGTAACAGCATGGCGGCAGATGATATCAGCAATGTTGGAGATGCGCACAGATTCCTGCCAACGCTTCTCAAGGTCTGCCAGGAACATCTCTGAACACCGCTTAACTGCAATGACAATTAATATTATTACCAATACTAAAAGATGTCTAATTCAGTATTGTATGACCTTTTATGTATCTTTTTGAAGCAGCTTTTTATGAGAAAATAAATTATATACAGTACCTGAAATAATGTTCTTCAAATTTAATCCTGGACTTAGGCCCTGTCCACACGGGAGAGCTTTACCTTGCAAACTTTACCCGTGTAACATCAGAAATGAAAAAAGCACAAGCTTGAATTATGTCAGAAATGGAGAAGCCGCGTGTTTTCTCCATTACTGACATCACAGCAGGTAAAGACGGCCAAGCAAAGCTCGCCCATGTGGATGGGGTGAAACATTGAAAAGAATTATAAGTTTAAGGATTTACTAAAGAACTGAAGCAAAGTATTGAAGAGAAAAAATGTAAAGAGGAGAGTACTGTATACATAATTTTTTTCACCAGTTCAGTAGCACATGACAAGGGGATGAAGGAAGGTAAATGAATAAGAGTGGACCAAGGCACACACAAGCTGGCTTCTAGTATAGATACAGTAAGAAAGAAAAGCTCATTTGGTACTCTTGAAGTGAGTGAATGGAAGGTAGGGAGAGTTCAACTCTCATGGTTGATAAAGTTTTGCCTTATCATAGTTTTTTCAGTACAGTTTGCAGATCCTATACTGCTGATGCTGTATGGGTTAACAGTTTATGTAAGGAACTCTTCTATTATTTTCCATTCAATTCAGTCTCACCTGGGAGGATATCAGAGAAAAGGATGTGCCTTTCTCTTCTGCTGAGTACTGCATCCTCTCCCTCCTCAACAAAAGCTCTACACTGGACAAAGTGAGTCACAAGCACATTGAGACTCTTCAGGTATGATGCTTCGGACGTGATCATCTCAAACATGGCTTCCTGCATCTTTCTCTCCTGGCTGCTGATCTCATCTGGAGAATGCATCCAGTTTTAGATACAGGTACATTATGAACTTAAGAAAAAATAATCATTAATGAGAAAATTTTATTTTTGTTATAAACTGTTTGATAGGGAACTGATAGAGTATTGTAACTTCAAATCATGTAACTTTTGAAATTATGAGGGTAATATCAACTATCAATAAAAATAAAAAGTAGGATAATAGAGAGGGATGTGGAATACATACTAAGAAGTCCACTTTCAATAACTTCAGGTAGTTCACACCAGAGAGTTCTACGGCCATCAGCTGGAGTAACAAGTTCCATGGCAGAGGGGCGTGATGGTCTCCTACTCCCACTTTCACCTTCATCAGCACGGTGCCCATCATTGATTACCTGTTTTAAATAGAATTACAAACCATGGTGCTTAGTCTAAAATATAATTGGCAGTGTGTAGAAGGTCCATTATATAATTTGGTATTTAATATTCTGATAAAAATAAAGACCTACTATTATATTCCAAAATAACCCAGTGACAGTTCTTCCATCTAAGTGAGGGAAATAAATGCAACTGTTGTCTTACCTCATAATCATCCTCTGAGGAGCAGTCACCTTGGTTCTGTGCTGCCCTCTCCAAGACATTAGCAGTGTAGAACTGGTATAATGGTTCATCAGCAAAGTGAGAACTCACATACAGAGGCTCATCTTGTATCATGGCATTGCAGCTAAAGTCCAGGTAACTATTGTTATCACCATCTACGAGGGATGAAGGCATATGAAGAAGGGAGGGTTTGGAAGGTCTGATGTCTGGTGGTGGTGGGGCAGGCATACGTCTGGCTGGAAGTGGTGGTGGGGCAGAGGCTATATCACCTGGTCTTATGTAACCCTCACTGGAGCCATGTGAACCATATGACCCTGTACTTGCAACAGATACTCTGGCATTTGGTGTATTAACTCTAACTGATCTTGTAACTTCTGATCCCAGTGGCCTTTCATCACCACTTGAGTCTCCACCAAGGTTACTGAGTGTTGCAGGGTCTATGGTAGCATACTTTACTGAGTTTGGCTTGAGTCCAGTATAACCTGCATCATCTGGGTGAACCAGGACGGGTACTGGTGATGTGTCACTGCTGGATCCGTCTGAGGTGCGCAGGACACGTCGCCCTGGGGGAGCGATCGGGCCACATGACAACAGCTGATTAAGACGCCATGCAACATCCTCTTTGCTAAACTCCTCAAATTCCCCTGCACCATCACTGCCCTTCTCTGTAATACAAAGGAAGCATAAATACACCTACTGTTATAAAGGATTCACTTCTTTAATAGTGTAAAATTACAAAATTATTCTCATGTACGGTACTGGATACCTACAACCAATTTCTTTTTTAATTCTTTGACTTTTTTTAGTCCCCTAAAATCACAATGATCAAGTTATCAGCATTACTGACAATAAAACTGTTGCCCTGCACCACAAGGGTTCAAATCCCTGCATGGGCTACTAATGTTAGTCAGTGACATCAGTATCAAGGGTAAATCAAATCTATGGAAAACAACTACGGTAATCTGGATGATGTTTAAAACAAGTCTGCTAACACAAGTGCAGATACAGTACAGTACCTCTAATACTGCATTCAGTACAATTTACAAAAGCTATAATAGAATATTAATTATTCTTAGCAATTGTCAAGAAAATATATAATATACTCCTACTGATATACAGTATGTTCCTCAGTCATGCTTCACTTATTTTCATTAAAACTACAAATTTGAACAAAACTGTAATGATAATACAAGGATAAGAATTAATTAAGTTACAGAAATAGAAAAGAATGAGATTACAGAGTTAAAGAAACTTTGGGAAAGAGTAAAGTGATATGTATCACAGTAAATAGCAAACCTTTAGGTGGTGGTGCTGGAGGAGCTGTGCGAGGCCTTACAGGTGCATGACTACCCATCCCACCAGAGTTCTTCCTTCCATAAGTGACAGAGATGGGGCGGCGTGGAACAACAGGGGGTGGGGTAGGGTCTGGTGCCTGTGACATGGGTGGAACCATGTCAGCTGAACCCTGTGTGGCCAAAGAGGTAAGAGAAGGTGTGCTGGATTTGCGTTGATCTCTGGCACTGGCTGAAGAAACAACACTCTCTGAGTCAGATCGCATCGTGCGCTGTGAGGCATCTGAAAGTTCTCCTGCATCCTGTCCTGCTGCCCCAGCCTCAATAGTGAGGGTCAGATAGAAAGTGGCAGATTCCTTCTTGGTTGGAGGTGTACCATTCACCACTGTTGTCAGAGAGCCCGTCGATGATGAAGACTTGCGACGAAAGTGGCTCTTAAATGACCACTTGCGTTTCTCTGCACTGGTCGGGCTCATATCACTTGCTAGATCTGACAGAAAAGAGGAGAAAATGCTGTCAAGTAAACTTACCATCAAAAGCATCCAAGACAACTAATCATCATACCATACAGATAAAGAGCTAAAAGAAAAAAAAATTATGCAATTAAGAAAGTGGGAGAATGAAGTCAATGAATATAAATATTCTGGCCAAGTACGTGTGTGTGTTCCAGATGAAGGTTATTTGCTGGTGGCTCTATACAAGTATTCAACTCATAATAACTTCTCTAAAAGTTACAGTATAAAATCATTTACAGTATAATACTTTACCCTCCACACCACTACTTATCTCAAAGAATATACTGTACAGATATCTCCAAGTCATCATCTATATTGGCAATGTTTCCAAGGATTTCTCTCTAAGGATATGTAAACAAACTGTCCAGGGATTGTAAAACTATCACTGTTTTAAACTCCAAGAAATTAAAAATTAAAGTTAAAGATTACCATTAACCCATGAGCAAGGGTATAAGGGTATTTTGAGTAATCAAAATTAGTGAGAGTGGGATAGAATATTTTTGTTGTTTCTTTCTATGTGAAGTGACTCAGTCCAGTTATAAACTTATAAGAAATGCAGTTCACAATTACAGTGATGAAGAACAGTCTGTTTTAACCACTGCAGTGGAAAGTATTACAAGGTGAATTGGGCATCAAGAAAAAATACATAGATCTCCTCAAAATACTTACTCTCGGTACTCTTGAGGTCAGAAGCACTAAAAGTACTTTTCTTTTTTATTTTACTCAGTCCTGTTACAACTTCATTCTTCGTCTGAGACCAGTTACGCCGCAGCCTCCTCATACCCAAATTGGCTGCCTCAGCTATCTTTGTTATCCCATGCTGCTGTTGTTGCTGAGGCTGGTGGTCCTGTGCTGCAAGGCCCATAGCTACTGGAGTGTCAGTTGAAGAGGAGATTTCAGACCTTAGGGAATTGTGGTGTTCCCGAGAGATCTGCGGTGGCACTTCATCAGGAAACTGAAACAAACATTTTTAGGGTAAATTTCAGTGGCAGAAAAAAAAAAAAAAAAAAATTGTGAGTGACATCAGATAAAGATTACATGTACTGTACTGTATACTACTAGAAAATTTTGAATGTTCCATAAACACAAATATAGCACTACAGTATAGTACTCTATGATGGCATAGCATTATATACTGATTATACTGAATGCTTAACAGTAAATTAATGTCTTATCTCTAAAAGCACTTGTTCTGAAACTTCCTCACTATTTTATTTATCATTCCACATCATAAGAGGTCTAATTATATCAAATTTTTGCTTTGCTTAGAATAATTGTATAGTATGTCTATTTTTACAATTTTACCTGTGGTCTCAGACGACAATAATCATCATCGGAATCATCAGAATCAAATGAATCTTCAAACTCATTGTCTTCAGGTCGCTGGAAACACTCGTCCTCCTCCTCCACCTCTCCATCCTCTTCATCTTCCTCATCCTCTTGGGTTGGGCTGATCACTTCATAGATTGCCTCATAGTGGCTCCCAGCACCATCATCCTCCTCTTCCTCCTCCTCTGAGTCACCACCTACATTTGGGATAAGCAAATAAAGGTTTCAGACTATACACACAGAGACAGGCAAGCAACAACACACATAGATATTATGCAGTTAAGAAATATCTACTCTATTTTATACAAAAGGCAATAATTTATGTATTATTGTACTCAATATAAAAAGTATAAGAATTCTGTTCTGAATACAGGACAATATACCAAAGCAATGAAATTCCGACTACAGGTACCATCAGTACAAGTTTTAGGAAGATCACAGACACATTAATGTATTGAAAAGAAAGTTACACCCATGGCCTCTTTATAATTGGTGTTCTGAATGTAACTGCATAAAATCAAAGAAAGATAGTTACAACTGTACAGAATTGCAAAAATGAACATGTTATAATCATGCATGAAACATATTGTACTAAAATAAAATACAGTATAGTAACAGCAAAAATCACATGTATCTCAAAAGTACAAATAAAAATTAAACAAAAATATGTAATGAATTAAATGGTCATGCTGAATGTTCAATATTTCAATAATTTTGCTGTAAAATCAATGTTCAGTGTACAGTATGGTTGAGTCAATGAAAAATGTCAGTTTATAGTAGGTGTGTCCAGATTGTCAAAATGTCCAACTACTGTAGTCTCATCACCTGTTGTGTAGGCTACTGTATTACACTACAAAGCCAAGTCAGTCTTGTCACCTGTTGTGTACTGTATTACACTACAAAGCCAAGTCAGTCTTGTCACGATAGTACAGTATGTTAGTCAATTAAAGAGCCCAATACATGTTATGTTGAGTCTCCTATTAACAGTTAAGATTTCAGGGTTCAACAGGAATGGTAACATGAATAAAGGAAACATATTAATGAAGCTGTAGGTCATAGGAGGCTGCTGAATGACTATTCCACTTGGTATCCCTACAAGTACAGTACCAAGTACCTACTCTAATATAATTTATAAAGGTTCACTTTAGTTTTTCATTAAAACTAGTTATCTTTAAATTGTGAATGACTACATCTGACAACATTAATATTACAGGTACAGGTATTTGGTTACCATATAAAGAAAGAAGGGTAATACAGTACAATCCTGTACAGAGCCATGTACTGTACTGACTTGGTGGTTCAGTACTGTATTGTAATGGTTAATACTATACATATGAGCCTCACCATTAATATTTACCGCATATAAAAATGATTATAATTCCAATATATACAGTAAATTAGGAGCGAGTGAGTCATGAACATTGAGTATATTTTAGTACGCAAACCAAATCATCTAAAACGTGTCTGCAGCTGCTTGTACAGATTCTGGGTTGGGAAGTGAATAAGTAAAGTTCTTCATATGATGACAGATAATGATCTTAATGAATAGGTCACACTGGGAACATTACCATTAATAGAGAACAAATACTGTACTTCACTAATTTTCTTCAAACACAGAAAAATTTGAACCTGTAATTAATTTTCTTCAAAATCACTCCACTTTATATAAACAAAGGAAATATCACATAGTTTGTAATGTTAGCTTCTACATTTCAGATTCCATCACCATAATATTAGTGACTGATAGTTCTGTGCAACATCTATAGTCTGTTCAAAATTTGTGTTCCACTAGCCTCTATCTAGCTAGCTATTTCTATCTGTCTAACTATCTCTATTTATATATCTATCTATCTAACTATCGCTCTATCTATCTATCTATCTATTTCTATCTATCTAAGCATAAGAGGCCAAAAGGAACACAAATTTTGAACAGACTATAGTACAGCAATAACAAAGTACAGTATTTTATTATATTCATAATATTAATTTACACATATCTAATTACAATATATCACATAAAATATAAATATAAATATATATATAAGAGGATCACATCAATAAGAAGTGTATATAGGAAATATTAATCAAGCATTACCTTCAGCACAAAAGCCAAACATGCACAGGCAAAATAATGCAATACCAAGCACAACCGGCCACACCTGAAGATGACGACCTGTGACATAATTATTAAGTTAGTTTACCAGTGTTGCTTCCACCTGCCGTATGTACCTCTAATGGAACCTGATGTTACGACAAGTGAGGCAAGGCGGCCACATGAATATAGAAGCAGCAGCAGCAATAGTAGTAGTAGTTGTTGTTGTAGTAGTAGTAATAGTAGTAGTAGTAGTTGTTGTAGTAGTAGTAATAGTATTATTAGTAGTAGTTGTTGTTGTAGTAGTAGTAATAGTATTAGTAGTAGTAGTTGTTGTAGTAGTAGTAATAGTATTAGTAGTAGTAGTTGTTGTTGTTGTAGTAATAATAGTATATAAGTGCAAAACTACTTACCTTTTTTAATAAGGGCTGAGGGATTAGAAGTAGGTCCAACTTGTACACTCACCTCTAAATGTTTAAGTCCATACTACCACACTTCTCATAACAACAAGGACGTCACAGTGTCGTCATTGTAAGGTCATCAACACGTCATCAAAACAGGGGGAGGGGCGAGAACCTTGCTTCGCTTGGATGGCTAGTGAGTGAGTGAGTGAGTCTTGGTGGTACAGTAAGTAGTTGTGTGTGTGTGTGTGTGTGTGTGTGTGTAAAATGTATATGAATGTGTGTGGCTGTTGTGTGTGTGTGTAAAATGTAAATGAATGTGTGTGGTTGTTGTGTGTGTGTGTAAAATGTATATGAATGTGTGTGGCTGATGTGTGTGGCTGTTGTGTGTGTGTATGTGTGTAGGGGAGGGATTACACTGTACTATTTGGGGAGCTAGACACAGAGTGGGTTCTGCCATGTAATTTTTCTCCTACATATGATTCTAATTTTCTATCATCGGTACACCACCCATTACATTACTGAGGCAAAATTTGGAGGCTTAGTACAGTCACGACCAATAATACTAGGCATCAGGTGAATGAAAGAAAGTGAATTATGTGATATCATATTAACAGACAGAGTACGACATCAATAGTTTTAAATAATTTTTCGTTGCCGTTTCATTCGAAGGTGTTGCAGAGGTATTGCACGTGACTGTACTACTCTCCTTCCTCTCCCTTTCACACGTACCCCTTCCCCCCCCCCTTCCGTGCACTGACACACGCACGAACCACACCTGCATCCCTGTGTTGTTGTTTTTGTTATCATCACTCACATTCCACTAAACCTAATTTTGTGCTACCTACTCAAGAGAGAAAAACGACACAGTTAATTTCCAAGTCATTTCTGGCGCCACGAGTCACGTCAGGTTAGTTAGTTGGCAGTTCGTCTCAAGTTTTCTCATCGTTAAATAATATAGTGCAGCTCACTTAGGTTTATGTTCAGAGTCAGAGGTGATTAGTTGTTGGGTGAACCACTCAGTGTGCAGTTGTGGGGAGTTGGGGAGTGGTGGGGGATTATGCTACTTAAAGTGACCCTGTGATGTAGTCAGAAAATTGGAGATAAATGAGTCCTTTAAATATTGCCACGAAACACACACCTATATGGAAGGAGCTTGTTTCGTGGCATGATCAGGAGGAATCAGAAGTTTCCAATTTTCATACATGATCACAGGGTCCTTAAGGGGAGGTTTTCTTTTTGGTAAATTGAAAGGCTACTGATTCCTTCTAACTGTGCCAGGAAACAGACGTCCGTGTTGTTACTTGTAGGAGATCTGTTTCGTGGTATAGTTTGGAGGAATCAGAGACCTTCAAATTCACCAACAAGAAAATATCCCCTTAAGGGTCCACCTATTCTCAACAACTGCACATTTTATTTAAAGCACAGTCAGTCCATCTCCTTCAAAAATGACAAATATCAGCACAAAAACAGACAAATAAATAAAGGACAGACAAGGGACAACTATATGCTCTACTTTTCCTAACGAATGCAAGCTGAATACAATTTAGCTTGCTATAGTGCTTTCCCCTTCGTTCTTCACAAACCTTCAACGTAGAGGCTAATTTCTTGCGCCTCGTTTTCATCGCCCTCATAAAAGATGCTCCTCATCTTGGCATTCTCATAGTAGAGGCTGGAGGAGGTGGTACTGGCGGCGGAGGAAGAGAGGAGAGAGGCGTTGTAGTAACCAGGAGCGTAGGCCACGTCATAATGGTTACTGGCCTCCTCCTCAGATGGTCCAAGCAATATGGTGGACGAGGACGTAACGTAGACTGTTGGGACGGATTGTATATATTGAGTCAAATGTGGGAGTTGTCGATGGGGAAGGGGGATATCAACAAACAAGCATCAACACATAAAAACAGAGAGTAATAAGGGGATGAATAATGCACTCCCTCCCTCCCTACTGCCCTACTACGAAAGCTACCTACCTACCTATTGTTGTAAGAAAGAGAAAATCAAGCAGGGACTGATAAAAATGTAATAAATAAATCTACTCTCTCCCTACTGTTACTACTGTTGACCAAGTTGTTGTTGTTGTTGTTGTTGCAAGTGTAATAATAATAAAAAAATACTTAAAAACTATACGTACCTAACTTTTGCAAACCTATAGCACGAGTTTTACACACCCGACAGTAAATTCCTTCACTACACACGAACAGTTATCACCTTCAACACAACTGACGACCTGTAGTGGTGGTCTCTGTTAGCGGTCCTAGTGACACGCAAGGAATCACAACTCGAACCAATTACGTGAGAAATATATAGGTTTATAATTACACCATTTAATACGAAAAAATACCACCAGCTTGACCAATGACGTGAGAACAAAAATAGATTAATAATTACTCTTAGAAAATAAAGAAGTGTGAGAGACAAACCACTGAAGCCACAACTACACAAGGTTACTACAACAACGCCTGACCAACCAACCCATGGGGGGAAACGATGATGATGTTCTACTCCATACGACCCACTATAAGACTTTTACACCTGAAGGTCACGGTCAGGTAATTTATTGACCACAAGGCTATGATAAACAGTCCACAAAACCAACCAGCTTCCTCACTTCCCTTACTCATCAATAATATATATATATACACCAAGAGTCTATGATGAACAATTCAGACAAACACCTTCCTTACTCATCAATAAACCACACATCAAAGAGCTTATAATAAAGTACAGAAAACCAGCCAGCAGCCTCCAATTTCACCCAAAACAAATGTGGGAGAATTGGAGACTACTTAGCCCTCCAACCAATGCCAGGAAACAGTAGATCTCTTTCTGAGGTGGTCTGTATCCTGGCATCGTTTGGAGGAATGAATCAATTACCTTAAAAAAAAAAAAAAAAAAAAAAAAATACATGACTCTTGTAGCACCATAATATATAAACGAACGGGTGAGTTTTGTGTGTCCTTGGGAGCGGCCAGTCTTCTTTCGTCTCTATAACCTTCCATTGTCTCCCACCACCAACCCCTCTCTTCTTATTCTTCTTCTTCTTCTTCTTCTTCCTGTCTTTCCCTTCCTTCTCCTCATTAACAACCCTCGTCTTGCAACTATTCTTTCCCTCTGATACCGTCCCTCTTTCCTACCTACTAATCCTTCCTTCTCTTGCCTTCCATCCCTTCTTCATTCTTTCTTATACCCTCCCCTCTTTCTACCAAACATCCTCTCTCTGTTTTCTATACCCTCGCTTTTTATTTCTGTCTTCCAGTTCCTCTTCTTACCGTGTCAATTTACTACAAAACCATACAAAGGAATTACAAGCCAATGGGCCTCCTCTTCATTCTCCATAATGTAAACAAAAGAATTGCATGCACGGGTCGACTCAAGGGGACGAGGGCTGTGTGTTGTGGTGACGAGTGTTGCCCCTCAGACCCCGCCTTTAAAACACAGGCTGGGAAAGTCATCATTCTGACCACGACGCAGTAAACCCTCCTACTACACCACCACTAACCTGTCACTACACACACTTGGCTTTGATGCACGTTCACATAGTAGTAGTAGTATTTACAACGTGGTGTCTGTGAAAGCTACGACGACGCCAGGGTATAGTTAAAGAAGGGTACTTGTAGTATACGATAAGGTTAAGGGGGTCGTTGAATATGATTTTGGGTCAATTGGAGGATTACTGATACCTTTATGCTACGCCAGAAAACAGACATACCTCAGTAAACACATTGGGGATCTGTTTTGTTGCATATTTTGGAGTGGTACATAAACTCTAGTTAACACAGAACCATGTATACAAAATGCTTCAGCCTCTCTACACTTACCTAACCTCGATTGTAACTGCTTCTTTCCCAATAATAAACACTATTTAAACCCCACAAATGTGTAAAAAAAAAGTTCAGACATATTTCATCCCACTACACTCGCTGAATACACGAAAAATATAATCACAACACACACACACACACACACACACACACACACACACAGTGATCGAGCTTTATGTGATATCATCGACCCCGAATTCCACTAATATATTTTTATCGTGTGGACAACGACTTTTTTTTTCAGCGACATGTAAAAATCCTCCTGATGACCTGGCTCTAGTCCAAGTCTATCGTTTGGGTTGAGTCAGTGTTACTAGTTTTTACATCATAGACGAAACTAGTACCTCTCTCCTAAAAAAAAAAAAAAAAAAAAAAAAATATAATAATAATAATAATAATAAAAATACTACTACTACTACTACTTTTACTACTACTACTCTACTACTACTACTAATAATAATAATATATCCATTGTCTACATGTTCAAGGTTGAGCAAGTATAGTTATTGGTAGTAGATTGCGTTAATGATAATCCATATAAAGTAGATTGGGTCAAGTACTTTCTAACCGGACAATTAACCAGGACACCCGAACACCAAGTATAAAAAAAAAAAAAAAAAAAAAAATTAAGGGTCACTATTGCGTATGACGTCACATGGTATATATAAATTTATAACTTGATGTGGATTACTATTACTACTATTTTTATTTTTTATAGACACTGAGCCAAGTCATCCTCTCCGTCTCAGTAATCACCAACCTCTGCATAATGTCACACTTTTCACTTCTCGCTTCACACACACACACACTGTCGCTCTAAATGCAGGTTCTCCTTTTACATCCTTTTTTTGCTCGCCTGACTGGCAACGTGTTAAATTACTCACGTTAACTCACATCTCTTTGCCATCTAATTTTCCTGAGAGTTAGCTCGTGTTTCAGTTCCTGTCAAGGTAGCCTTTTATTTACATCAACCCAGACGCGTTTTGCAGAATTTTTAATCAACTCAGACGCGTTTTGCAGAACTTTTAGTAATATTTTCTCACGACGAGTTTATAATTAATTAATATTTATGTGCCAACTCTCACACCACCTCCGAACCAGTTGTTTTATCACCACCAAAGGCAAGGCAAAACTTTCAAACAGGCATGTGTGTGTATACTTGAAGAGAGAGGAACGACGCCCAGAAACCCCACCTGTCAGAGCACCGGTAAATCATTATAATGTGTGTGTGTGTGTGTGTGTGTGTGTGTGTGTGTGTGTGTGTGTGTGTGTGTGTGTGTGTGTGTGTGTGTGTGTGTGAGTGTGTGTGTGTGTGTGTGTGTGTTTTAATGTTTGGTGTTCACGATGTCCCCAGCTACTGAAACTTCCCCTAAACGTTTGCTTATTCGTTGTAATGTTTGATAAGTGTTATATCGAGGAGAGGAGAAGAGGGTGAAGGATTTGGAAAGAGAAGGGGATGAGAGAGGAAGATGGGAAGAGATGACAGTAAGGAAGGAGAGACAATGGGAGGTGGGGAAAGGAAAGAATAATGAGAGAGGAAAGGAAAGGAGAGAGAAGAAATAATGGGAAACGAGGAGAAAATGAAGGAATAAGGAAAATGGAGGAGAGAGAAGGAAGAAATAAGGGGAAGGGAGGAGAGAGGAGAGGGGAAGGGAGGAGAGAGAGAAGGAGAAGTAAGAAATAAGAGGAAGGAAGACAGGAAGGCAGGTTGGCAGGTGACCAAGAATAGGAAAGGCTTAGGGTGGGTCGTCGGGGTGAGGGGCGGACATTGCACCGGAACTCACTAGCTGCCTGGATGACCCCTACTCCTCCTACTCCTCCTCCATTTCTCTCCTTGTCACCCCTTCCCCTCCTCCTCCTCCTCCTCCATTTCTCTCCTTGTCTCCCCTTCCCCTCCTCCTCCTCCATTTCTCTCCTTGCCTCCCCTCCTCTCGTGTCCTCTCGTGTCCTCTCTCCATCCCACTCCCACTCCTCCCGGATCCAACACATCATACCCACCTCTCTCTCTCTCTCTCTCTCTCTCTCACACACACACACACACACACACACACACACACACACACACACACACACACATCCATCCTTCCTTCCTTTATTTAATTTGTCTGCTTTAAACAACAACACTGTCTTCATCTTCATTCCATTTGCATCCTCAGTTCCGTCTCTTAGTCATTGATTAATCCGTTCATATCTTGGCCCCTTTCTCCCTTCACATCCTCCTTTCATTTCCTGGTACCATGCATTTTTGTTTCCCCTTTTCCCTTCACCTTCTTTCAATCACACTCCCAGCTGTATCTGTCTGTCTGTCTGTCTCTCTCTTGTCCACCCACACTCCTATCTCTCCCCCCCAACTCTCCTCCTCTACCCACATTCCCAGCTATCTCTCTATCTCTCTCTCCTCCACCTACACTCCTAGTTCCCTCTCCACTTCACCCACACTCCCAGCTCTTTCTCTCTCTTTCCTCCTCTACCCACAGTCCCAGTTCTCACTCACTACTCCTATAACTCCCACTCTCTCCCCCTCCTTCTCCATCTACATTCCTATACCTCCCTCTCTCCCACACCTACACACCTCCATCACTGCCTCCCACACACCCTCCATTATTTACCACTTGACCCTATTCCTCGTTCACTTTCTTTTGTCTCCCTCGTTCGTTTACTTTATTCTCTCCATCCAAGTTGTTTAAAATAAATTATTGTTCTGCTTGCACTACATCTTTTAATCTCATCTTCCTTTTGTAACTTCCAAACGGATGTAAGCTGTTTGCCTTTCGCCTAATTAAACCACTCACAACCTGATATGGAAATGATGGTCTTCAATTATAAAGTTATCTACAAATTAAATCAGCTGTTCTCTTATCAACAACATGATGATTCGCGCTCCAAGTTTTATATCGACTGTGAACTGTTTTCCACTTCAACCTTATAAAAAAAAAAGAAAACAAGTTCGTGTTGCATGTCCTCATCAATTGTAAAATATCTACTCGTTGTTCTCCCTTTGTGAGTTGAGGCCTTTCTACTCTTTATGATCCGTGTAGTCACCGGGCTATTCCAGTGATTTCACTCTGCCTATTCACTATTCCAGCCACACCCTCAGGTCACACACACATGCAGGCACATCCACAACACCACAAGGCCGGCTCGCTGGCTGGCTTTCTGGCAGGGGACGCAGGAATGACTATGAGAAGGAGCTGGAGGACCACAGATGTTTTTCTTTTCCTCATCCATCATTCATACGGGAACAAAAGCTCAGTCTCGAACCCAAAGGCAACCACTCTTTGGCACGGACAATCAGAGAGAGAGTTACAGTTTTCCCTCACGACCTGTACAACACACATAAAACACACAAACACACACAACATACACACAAATATAAAGGACTGTTTTGCTTTCAACATGGTGTACACGTATGAAAGTAATGACATACATTCTATCACAGAGCTTCATGGAGACGAGTTTCCATATATTCTAAAACTTAACCAATACACCATTGAATACACCTTCCACATAAACATTATTAGCATTATATAATTAACATAAGATACGCCTTGAATGATTACAGTACCTCGGTTAAGGGCCCTATGATCGTGTATGAGAATTGGTGGCTTCTGATTCCTCCTGACTATGCTACGAAACAAGCGCCTTCGATATAGTTGGTGTTTTGTGGCCACTCAATAACCTTCATTTTTCAACCACTGACTGTCTTGCAAGGCTCATAATTCCCAACTTATAATTGTTTTTTTTTACAGTGTTCAGGCTGTGAGTGTGTTGGTGTGAGTGTGTTGGTGTAAGTGTGTTGGTGTGAGAGTGTTGGTGTGAGTGCGAGAGTGAGTGTTGGTGTGTGTGTGTTGGTGTAAGAGTGTTGGTGTGTGTGTGTTGGTGTGTGAGTGCGAGTGTTAGTGTTGGTGTGTGTGTGTTGGTGTGAGAGTGAACTACATTGAAAGGTAAAATAAATAAATAAATGTTTGGGTCACTATGCCAACCGGTGTGTACAGTGTTGAAGTGAAAGGTTTATCATCCATTGGTATTAGACTTGTAGTTTGTTTTTTTATACAACGACACTGAACCTGATGTTGTATTTGGCTGACACTACTACTTATTATAGGTTCAGTAGGACCGGTATTCATAAAGCATCTCAATGAGTTTGTACTTGTTCTAAGGTTTGTGTTACTCCATGACCTCCCCACTAAAATTATTTATTGTTCATATCGAAGCAGTGAACGATTTTCTTCATGTAAAATAATAATAATCAGAGCCGAGTTCCAGTCACATAAATCATTAGGAACCGTTGTATCGAGAAAGGAAAAAAATATAAATAAAAACCTCGCTCCCGTAAAAAGAAAATAATAAATAAATTAATTGATTAAAATGCAAAAATCAAAGTCCCACTGGAGTGAAGACAGTGTGTGGGATGTGGTGGTAAAAGTTGCCTCCAAACTAGACCACCAGGCAATATTTGAAGGACTCATTTACCTCCAATGTTCTGACTACATCACAGGGACCCTTAACAAACACCAGACCATGTAAACTGTTGATGTGATACCCTCCACAAACACGGTGAATATTTACATGTAAAATTGAGGACACAACAGAGCCTAAAACAGACACACCTATAACGGGTCCCTTAACATGCATAAAAAAATACGACGCACCTCTACACACACACACAAACAACGTCCCATCCTACCTACAGTCCACAGTATATATTATTATTATGGACTGTGATCCTACCTAATACTCAATGAGGGGTTCCGTTTCATGTGTTTCTGTTTAATATGTCAACAACTGTATTTTTATGACCCCCGAAGCGGACATGCATGGGAAGTGAAGGGACTTGGACTTGGACTTGTTTATGTGTGGAGAGTGTGTGATGAGGCTGCTTGGGAGTTCCGTGTCCTCTCCTCCCCTCCTTCTCCTCCTTCCTTGCCCCTGCCCTGCCCCTACCCAGCTGACGTCACTGAGTAAACAACACCTACCCCGTTAACATAACTGTACCAGCCTGGGCATCTGCTATGTGTTATTCATCTCTGGTGAAGATGGTGGGCGAAAATGGATGTACCGGTAGTTGCTTATGGAAGGGAGATTCGTTTGTTATATTCGTATGCAAATCACTAAACTTTGGAAAGGAATAGTTTAATTTGTTTGGGGGTCAAACTACAGGGCTACAGGGCTACCGAATCCTGCAAACTATAGTCTCTTCAAAACTTGCGTTCTGCTGGCCTCTTATGCTTAGATAGATAGGAATAGATAGATACAGATATGAGATAGATAGAAATAGAGACAGATAGAAAGATATAGATAGAAATAGATATAGATATAAAGATATAGATAGAAATAGACAGATAGATAGAGGAAAATGGAACACAAGTTTGGAACAGAGTATAGTAGGTCACGACATAGAATCCCTGTTGGTAATACTGAGGTGGTCACTTTGCTCCTGGGGTACCGTAATTTAGGGGAATCTATAGCATTCTAATTTACGTAGAAGGTCTCCCCTGAACCATGTCTAAATTTAATGCAGTCTGTGGAGACGTTTTAGTTGTGTGTGAATCCCAGGGAAGTAACCGGTAATTTCCCGTGTGAGGAAGGAAGGTATAATGGGGCAGGTTGAGGTAGCCTATAGTACAAAAAAAAAAAAAAAAAAAAAAAAAAGTGGTGGTTCATGGGTGTTGTCAATAAACTGGGAGGCTTCAGAATTCCCCAAACTATGCAAAGAAAACAGGCTAACCTCAGCGTATACGAATAGGGAATCTGTTTCATAGCACAGTTAGGAGTAAATCAGTAGCGTCAGCAGGTGCTTCTTGGAGTTTCTGAATCCCCAAACAACATCAACAACAACAAAAACAACAACAATAATAATTTCCCCGGGGCCAGCAATCACTCTTTGGTGTTCCAGTCACATGCAGTTTCGTCAGCCGTATCATAATAGTGTGTATCTTGGTCACAATTTTCTCATGGACTCCATTTAATTTAAGGCTTTTGGCGCCAGGCCCTTCAGACCCCAGACACTCCCTCATTCAATTCGGCAACTGTCTCTCCTAAAGACATCCCCTCCCCTCCCCCAATCCAACCCTGTCCCCCTCGACCCCCATCTCACTCCCCACAGGCCATCCTCGTCACAAATAATTATCTCCCATGAAGCTACACCTAAATTGACACACCACAAGCAGCTGCCTTCTCTCCTCTCCTCGTCCTCCTCTTCTCTCCTCCTCCTCCTCTTCTCTCCTCCTCTACTTCTTCCTCCTCCTCCTCCTCCTGCCCAGACCACCACCAATTAGTACACGTCTTGCTATTTCCGGGTTACATTTTGGCAAACAGAATCAAGGGCCGAGTTTTCACACACACACACACACACACGCACACACGCACACACGCACACACACACGCACACACACACACACACACACACACACACACACACACACACACACACACACACACACACACACACACACACACACGCGCGCACACACACACACACTACCGTAGTACAAGAAAATAATACACCAGGGCCCATTATTTACATGACAAGGAAGGAGGGAAAGTAAGGAGGAAAGAAATTATAGGGAGTGAGCGAAGGAAGGAAGGAAGGGAAGGAACGAACGATGTAAGGAAGGAAATAAAATAATAAGGAAGGAAAGATGATAATATGGAAGAAAGGATGGAAGGAAGGAAAGGAAGGAAGGAAGGAAGGAAGGAAGGAAGGAAGGAAGGAAGGAAGGAAGGAAGGAAGGAAGGAAGGAAGGAAGGAAGGAAGGAAGGAAGGAAGGAAGGAAGGAAGGAAGGAAGGAAGAAAGGAAGAAAGGAAGGAAGGAAGAAAGGAAGAAAGAAAGAAAGAAAGAAAGAAAGGATGGAAAGAAGGAAGGAAGGAAAGATGATAATATGGAAGGAAGGAAGGAAGGAAGGAAGGAAGGAAGGAAGGAAGCCTCACCTCACACGAATCAGCCACCCCTTCCTCACATCAATTATTTTTTTAAAGGTTTCTTCTCATAGGATGGGGAGATAAAAAAAAATATATACACAACAAAACTAATCATCAACTTACACTATATATTAAGGTTCTAAATATACACTATACACTATATATTAATTCTTTTTTGGTACATTGGAGTGCCTTGATTCCTCCAAAGTATGCTAGGAAACAGGACCAGAAGAGCAAGCAAAAAATAATGGTGCTATGTTTTGTTTGGAATAGTTTGTTTGGAGGATTCAGTTGCTCTAGATTTACCAACATAAAATTTCCCACTTAATCTACATACTCTATCACTATCTTTATTATCTATACCTTCACTATTTCACTATCAACCTATTTCCTTTTCTCTATACACCATACATCTATATACTCATACGTTGCTATGTCGACTGCTTCTATATTTGTGTGATAATGAATGTGTATGTGTTTATGTATATGCAGTCTATGTATAAGAAAATGCGTGGATGAACCTTATATGTATGTATATCTAAAAAGTATGTATATAAATGAAGGCCTATGTATGTAAGTATATGTATATGTATGTATGTTATATATGTATATATATTATGTATATTATGTATATGTATGTATAAATGAGTTGCGTGTATGGTTGAGTGCGTGACTTCATCAAGATTACCACATCCCTGTTTGACTTCCACCCACTAGTGTGTGTGTGTGTTCACTAGCCCGAGGGTGAGAGTGGAAGTGAGAGTGAGGGAGGGGGGGAGGGATGGTGTCACTATGAATATACTATGTACAGGCTGATATACCTATCTACCTTGAGTGTGTATGAATCTTGAGTGTATATATATTGTGTGTATATGTATCTTGTGTGTATATGTATCTTGTGTGTGTATGTATCTTGTGTGTGTATGTATCTTGTGTGTATATGTATCTTGTGTGTGTATGTATCTTGTGTGTATATGTATCTTGTGTGTATATGTATCTTGTGTGTGTATGTATCTTGTGTGTGTATGTATCTTGTGTGTATATATATATCTTGTGTGTATATATATATCTTGTGTGCGTAGGCTATGTATCGTGTGTATATATGTGTTGGTAGAAGGGCGTACATACATGTAGTGACCGCGTGAGTGAAGGCCAACAATGCATGACCGTATACAGGCATGATGGACACACACCTGGCTACCAAAACAGGTGTGCCAGAGCAGGTGTGTCAGAGCAGGTGTGCCAGTTTAGGTGTATGAGTGAAGGTGTATAAATGGTGGAGGAACGAGTGAAAGGATTATCAAAACAACACTCATAACACAATATAATGACTGAACTAAAGTGTTATCATAATAAATGTCCCAGAGAAGATTACTACTACCACCTTGATGTGTGGGAAAAAGAAGGACAATGAGACGATGGTAGGAAAGGCAGGGTGAAGGACAACAAGGAAAAGGAGAGACGGAGAGGGGGTGATAGGATGAGGGAAAGAGGAGGGATAGGATGAGGAAGAGGAGGGGTAGGATGAGGAAGAGGGGTTGGATGAATGAGAAAGATAGAAGGGGAGAGAGAAAATGGGGAAAAGGGGGAAAGGAAGAGAAGGGAGAGAAGGAGAGGGGAAAGAGAGAGATGGTGGTAGGATGAGAAGGGAAGGGAGAGGGGAGACAAGGAGTAGGATGAGAAGGAGCGGGGAAAGAGAGAGATGGTGGCAGGATGAGAAGGGGAGGGAGAGGGAGGGGAAGGAAGAGGGCAACATACTTTTAGCAACAGGACAGAGAGACACACACACCACTTGACTGAGTTTAACTACAACCGTGGGAAATGCCTTCGTTAAGAACACTCTCCCCTTCCTTCACCTCACTTTCCTCTCTCTCCTTCCCTCGCACCACCACCACCGCTCACTTTCCTACCCTCTCCTTGTGACACTATCCTCTCTCTCCTTCCCTCGCACCACCACCACTATCACCACTCACTCTATCTCTCTCTATTTCTCTCTCATTCTCTTTTAACTCTCCCTCAACACACTTACTTTCCTCCTCTCTTCATGACACACTCTTCTCGTCTCCAATCCTTTCCCTTCCCTTCCTTCCCTCGATGACACGAAACGAAACTACATCACAATACAAGTAAGGAAAACATTATGAGAGTTACGTAGATACAATTTTTGCACACAACAAAATATAGATCGTAAACACTGATACATATAGATTGTGTTATTAATGTTTGGGTCAATTTTTCAACGGGACTGAATAATAACTAAAGTCCTTTCAGCATCTATATTTTCTCTCTCTCTCTCTCTCTCTCTCTCTCTCTCTCTCTCTCTCTCAACTTCCATCCGGTCACCTCCTTCTCCACTCCCTCCTTTCACCTTCCCTCACCCCCCCCCCCTCCCCTCACTTCATCTTACGAAGTGAACGAACCATGGAGCGAACTGACTTCCCACCGCCCACACACGCACGTACACACACCATCTAAAGGTCACCCCTGAACACACACATATACACCCACACACACATACACACACAAAAAAAAAAAAAAAAAAAAAAAAAAAAAAAAAATGAAGCTCTTATTTGTGCAAATTGCAAGAATATGTTGTTCTTTCTTGTATTTACTTAGTGAAGTCTCCTCCCTGCTAGAGAGAGAGAGAGAGAGAGAGAGAGAGAGAGAGAGAGAGAGAGAGAGAGAGAGAGAGAGAGAGAGTGTGTGTGTGTGAGCTCGTGTGGGTTAAGTCCTTCCGTCAGTTCCGGTCCGGTCACCACTCCTTATATGACACACACACACACACACACACAATTCAAATAAACTATGCGAAAGGATTAAGAGAGGATGTTTGGGAAGGGGAAAGGGATTGGCTCGGGTCCAAAGGGGTATCAAGTCTTTAAAGAATTGCATACACAACTTTGCAAAGAACACCCTTATACTACGGGGATGTTGGGACCAGACTACAAATATAATAAAGAAGGAAGGAAAGAAAGTAGGGAGGGAGGAAGGGAGGGAGGAAGGGAGGGAGGGAGGGAGGAAGGTAGGGAGGGAGGAAGGTAGGAAAGGAGGAAGGTAGGAAGGAGGAAGGTAGGAAGGAGGAAGGTAGGTAGGGAGGGAGGGAGGGAGGAAGGAAGGAAATAGGGGAGGAAGGAAGTAAGGAAGGAAGGAAGGAAATAGGGGAGGAAGTAAATTAGGAAAGAAGGAAGGAAATGAGGGAGGAAGTAAGGAAGGAAATAAGGGAGGAAGGAAGCAAGAAGCAAATAAAGTGTGAGAGAGAGAGGGGAGGTGGATGAGGGAAGAATTGAAAGTGTAGAGAAGAGAGAAAATATGGGTGGGAGAAGAAAGGTGGGTGTAAGGAGTAGGAGAGATACAAATGAGAGGGATGAAATATGTGTGTGTGTGTGTGTGTGTGTGTGTGTGTGTGTGTGTGTGTGTGTGTGTGTGTGTGTGTGTGTGTGTGTGTATAAGGCTGTGGTCAAGGGCAGAAAAACTAACAGCACCGTGAGGACTGAGAACTCATGCGTGCATAATAAATATATACACACTACACTTCGGTGTTAGTGACTTGTACAGTTCCGGACATATGAAGGAGAAACACTGCTTAAGCCGCTGAACGTAAACAATGAGTGCCAGTAAAACCCTTAATAATTATTGGTACAAGAAGGTGATTATCCCTCATAGTCATTATTATGTTTATGCTCAACACTCGTCACCAGAATTAGGTCCAAGTAAAAAAAAAATACTGGCAATTCCAGTAATTATATTGATTCCAATTGTGTTTGTCATTTGTTAAGTAATATTGATGAAATTTGTATTATTTCTTTGTTGAATTTCATCTCATGGCCACTTATAATTATGCTATATGGCCACCTGTTTGGGAACCATTTACTGTTAAGGACCCTGTGATCGTGTTTTAAAATTAGAGGCTTCTGATTACACCTGATCATGCCACGAAACAACCTCCTTCCATATAGTTGGTGTTTCGTGGCAATATTTGAAGGACTCATTTATCTCTAATTTTCTGAGCTGGGAACTGTACAAACATTACCGGTATCACCTCTCACAGTACTTCCATTGGTAAGGCCGTGAGATGAGTGAATAATATTGTGGTGAATAGTACAGTAGGTGGCGTGACTCCCTGGCAGCTGGTGGTGGCGACAGATGGTTCCTTCCCTCCCCACCTCTAGTTCCTTTATGTGCCCTACACTCACTCTGCTCTCCCTCCATCACTCCTCTATACTCATACCTCTCTCTCTCTCTCTCTCTCTCTCTCTCTCTCTCTCTCTCTCTCTCTCTCTCTCTCTCACTACACCACACTCCACTATCTCTCTGTACCACTCCAATATTACGACTACCATTACAATTACTAATACTACTCCTCTGCCACTACACCTTCCTCTCTCTCTTCCACTTTACCATACTCTACCACTATTTCTACCATTACACCATACTCTACCACTAACTCTACCATTACACCACTCTTCTACCACTACACTATCCTCTCCCTCCTCCACTACACCATCCACTCCCTTCACTATACCGTACACCTTTCTCTCCCTCCATTACCACTACTTGACCACTATACCTCTACTTACCACTACACCTTCCTCTCCTTCCATTACCATTACCACAACACCATATATTCTTAGTTCCTGGTGTCTTGTGAAACGGGATGACCCTGTGGTTAAAAAATAATGTGTTGCCAGACCGGACCTTATGATGATGATGATGATGATGATGATGGTAGTGGCGATAGTGATAATATTGATGAGGATGAGGATTGTGATGATAAGGGACTAATTTTTAGGCTTCTTAATATTACAAAATACAGCAAAATTTACTCTCTTTTACAAATGTTAAAACACAGACTATAATAATTATACACTTGCTTACTTATATAATATTATAATTTTGCAAAGAAGGACTGAGAAAGTACATACATACAACACTAATACAAATTGTTACAACATGCCACGTTTATTGATAACTTCATTGAAACACTGTATATATAAAAAAAAACTTCTTTACATTCCTATCCACTAAAACAAAACCATGGATAGTCGAGCAGTTTCTCAAATATATTCGTCCTTTCTGAGACTCGTTCATCCAGCCACATTGTAGTGTAGGCTTTAATCAAGATATTTTATTTTATTTTGTTTACATTTTTTCTTCTTTGTGTGTGTGTGTGTATGTGTGTGTGTGTAAGAGTTAGCCCGTAGGATTACATAAGCGATATCTTTGTTGTCATTAGCATCGGTAAAGGTAAACTATGTCATTGTTATTATTATTATTATTATTATCATTATTAGGCACGGCATCCCTTCCCAACAACATATGTATACAAAACGGTTACCTGTACGTAATGCCTGGACTATTGTGTGTGTGTGTGTGTGTGTGTGTGTTGGAAGAGACTACACAACCCACCTTGCTGGAGGGTTGAGGACAAGAAGGGAACAAAAACCACCAAGGACACAGAGGTAGGGAGGGAAGGGGAGGGAAGGAGGGAGGGAAGTGGAGGGACAGGTGGAGGAGATAAGGGAAGGGAGGTGAAGGAGGGGAGGGGAGGGGGAGGGGGGATAAAAGGAAAGGGGGATGGAGGAGAGAAGGAAGGGAGAAGGAAGGGAGAAGGAAAGGAAGTGGAAAGGGAAAGACGGAGAGGAGAATGGAGAAGAAGGGAGGAGAAGGTAGAGACAGGTATGCAGGCAGGGGCAGGAGAAGGGGAAGCAACACCATCACAACAAATAAGGCAACACCAAAACAAACCCCACATAAACCAAAACTAATCAGCTTACATGCACCAGGCATTTATATACTCCTGTCCCTATCATTATATATATATATATATATATATATTTTTTTTTTCCACTCACAATAATATTATCTTCCCTGTTAACCCCATTTTCTTCCCTCTATATACATACACCATACATATACACTATAACCAAAATAAATCAAGAGTAACCAGAATAAAACAAGAAAAAAACCAGAATAAAACAAGAAAAAAACAGAATAATATAGTAAAGATAAAACTGAACAAAGCAAGCTAAAACCGAACACAAAAAGAGGAGGAGGATAATGTATGAAGGGACAGAAGCAGCATCGTATATAAACTTGAAGTTGGTGGTGGTAAGGTGAGGCAGAGCAACAAGAATGAAAGTCTGGGTGTGGCTAGGTATGAAGTGCCCCCATCCTTCGCCCACCACTCCTATACCAAGGTCACACACACACACACACACACACACACACATAAAATACCAACACTCACTCATTCACACATACACGCACACACAGTAGTACATACACACACAGAAATACATACACTCACACACATACAGAAATACATACACTTACACACTCAAACACAGAAATACACACACACACACACACACAAACCCACTACCTACAGTTTAACTTCACTACCAAAATTTATGTGTCTTTTAACATATTATCTACAACATCCTTAATTTGTATTCCTGCACATCATTCCTCTCATGTTAACCCCGTCATTCAATTCATTCTATTTCATTATTCCACTCATTATCTTATATCAGTTAATTCATTCTATCAATTAATTCATTCTATTTCATTATTCCACTCATTATCTTAAATTTAAATTATATCAGTTAATTCATTCTATTAAATCATGCCACTCGGTCATATTCCATTCATTCCATAACATCATTCCACTCGTTCTAATCACACATATATAGTCCCTCATTCTAACACATATTTCCACTCACCATCCCATCATTTCACTCGTTCTATTGCATCTACTCCTCATTCTATCACACCATTCCATTCACTATCACATCTATCATTATCACTATCACATTCTAACACACCATCCACGTCATTTTATCACCAACCGGACAGAGTAACTGGAAATGTACGACGTCATTCCCCACCCAAAAAAAAATAAAAATAAAAAAAAATAAAAATAAATAATAAAAAAAAACACCCACCCACAAACACACACCAACAAGGAAATAAATAGATAGTTAGATAAATAAATAACCATGTGAAGAACAGGTTGTGTGTGTCCCGGTAGCCTCTAGGTAGGAAATAGTTGTACACGTTAATAATAATAATAATGTTGCTTCACCTTCATTGATACTACATACAGGGTGTTGGTGGACGCTTGGGATGGTGGGTGTTACCTTCTGGGGTACACTGGTGAGGGGGGGATTGAGAGAGGGGACAGTAGGAGGGGGGATTTAGAAGGGGGACATTGAGAGGGTGGACAGTGAGAGGGGGGACAGTGAGAGGGGTGACATTGAAAGGTACACACTGGGAGGACGACACACACAGAGGTACAGTCAAGTTCAATAGTTCTACATCACCTTTGAATGAAAAGGTCTCGTAAATTGATACACAACTATACTCGTCAGTCTCTGTGATTAATAATAATAATAATAATAATAATAATAATAATAATAATAATAATAATAATAATAATAATAATAATAATAACAAAAAATAAAAATAAATAATAATATACCTAAATAATAATAATAATGATAATAATAATAATAATAATATACCTAAATAATAATAATAATAATAATAATAATAATAATAATAAATAATAATATACCTAAATAATAATAATAATAATAATAATAATACTCAAGCTGAAAAAAAAAGGCAACCACAAGAGGAAATACAACAACAATAACAACAACACCACCACCACTAACAACACAAACAACATTAGCCGGGCAATATTTTCTATACACAACTAAGTGGCTTTTCAATTACCGCCTTCCGATACACACACACACACACACACAAACACAAACAAACACACACACACACACACTCAGCATGCATTAAGTGATGGGAATTAGAGAGCGAGCACACCTGTCTGGTACACACACACACACACACACACACACACACACACACACACACACACACACACAAGCTTTAATAATCCTCAAGAGAAAGTCAGGACCAAATTTGCAAAAAAAAAGAGAGAAACGAAAATGAAGAAAGTGTAGGATAAATGATGATGATAATAATGATGAGTGTTTGTTTCTTTTGACAGTCAACAACACACACACACACACACACAGACCCTTCCCTCCCCCTCCCCCTCCCCCCTCCAGATTTGACAGATAAGACAAACCCCCCCTCGGTGAAAATTATACAACACAAACCTGATTCCCGCTTTCAATGGAGGGACGGAGGGAGGGATGGACGGATGGATGGACGGAGGGATGGATGGACGGAGGGATGGATGAAGGGATGGATGGACTGACTGACTGATGTTGCACGAGAGAATTCAACTTTGCACGATGCCCCCGCGAAAGTGAAAACTGGTCATAGAAAGAGAAACTACGCCGCGGGAAAATGAAATGCAAAAAACGAGAGAGAGAGAGAGAGAGAGAGAGAGAGAGAGAGAGAGAGAGAGAGAGAGAGAGAGAGAGATGAAAGAGGGAGATAGTATACCAAAGAGGGTGTCTGGTTGGTTGGTTAGCGCAAGCGTAGTAAACACGACTGGTTTTTGTTTAGTGATGATGTTTCATTTTGGCGGGAAAGTTTATTAAAGTACAGGGGAGCTATGGGGTAAACTTTTAAGGTGGCTTGTGTTTAACGTCGAAGTGTTTATATAGTTTGGGAGGGAAAATTTCAGGTTACACTATCAAGCCGAATAAGCAAATAATTACAGTGTAGGGAGAAATATGGACAACAATATTTCAGTGAGGGGAATTCAGTATGGTTCTATTCCTCCAAAGTATGCCAGGAAACAGAACCAGATGAACAAATATAATAGTGTCCTGTTGCTTGGACTAGTTTGAAGGAATCATTTACTCCAGATTTACCAACACTGAACTTCCTCCTTAAAGAAAATAATACATGTCCACTTCCTCTATTATTGTTATTATCTTTACCTTGGATCTGATTGGCTTGTCTACGACCCTCTGATTGGTTGGTGCTTGTCACTTAACCGCTCTGAATGGTCTGATGTGCATTATTTATCTAACCACTAGTATCCTTCACAGACAAACAAACTCGTCATGATAATTCGTTCTTTTCTTCTATAATATCAACTGCTATAACTTATGGAATGACCTGCTGCCGTCCTAAGTAAATCTCCCCTCGACTTCTGATGATTTTCTTTACCTTGAAGAGACTTACTTGTGTTGTCTGTGTATTGACATTAACTGGATATGGACTCGTGATTTCTTCTTTTAGTTCTTCATTTTCCCAGGTGCAGTTAAGGATTGAGGGAGGGGACAAGTGTGGATCATCATGAGCAGGACTTGATAAGGACTTCGAGAGACAAGACGGATGTGAGTAACTTAGAATTGATCGACTGAATGAGTGACATATATAGAAGAGGTGTGAGAAGTGAGTGAGAAATAAGGAACGAGAAGTGAGGAAGAATTGAGACGTGTGGAAGAGAGACGAGTGAGGCAAGACAAGCTCAAGAAAGACGAGACTACATAGATCAAGAGACAAGAGAGAAGTGAGAAGTGAGGGAGACGTGAGGAAGAGACGACTGAGTGAGGCAAGACTAGATAAAAAAAAAGACAAGACTAGATTATGAGACAAGAGAAAAGTGAGTGTACGATACAACATACGAGTGAGTGAGTGGGAGTGAATGTACTGTAATATGGATCTGGGTCTGCTGTGTCTGCTGGGTACGTTCTATAAGAGGAAGGGCAGGGGTCAGGTTAGGTCAGGTCACATGGAAAGGCAACATATACATAATACAGATGTAGACGGATGGACACAAATGAAAGAGAATGGGAAGGAGATGAACATGAAAGACCCAAGACTAGCCTATTCATGGGTGAAGTGAATGGGAGTAAGTAGATCTCTCATTATAATTATAGATAGCATAACATTGTATTATAGCACTGTTGTGACCTCATTATGACCCCCGCCCCCTCACTCACTCACTCATTCAATAAAGAACTTGTATTGCATCAAGTACAGTATGGCCAGAGAGCTTTTATTATTAGTCTTTGAACAAGGGCTTAAATCATTTGCATGTTTCTAGTACCGGTAACAGTCAGACGAATATTTCTCTAACTAACTGAAGACTTACTGGTTATGTTAATTCGTTCATTACCTTAAGGGGGAAGTACAGTGTTGGTAAATCTGGAGTAATTGATTCCTTCAAACTAGTCCAAGCAACAGAACATCATTATATTTGTTCCTCTGGTCCTGTTTCCTGGCATACTTTGGAGGAATCAAGGCACTCCAATGTACCAAAAGTTTACTCTCCCCTTAATGAACTTAAAAACTTTCTATCTTTACGAAAACTTATACGTAAACATTATTTGAATTTGAACTAGTGATATTATGTTCTATCTATCAATCTATCTATAGCTCTTGATTCCTCGTTCACTCCGAGAACTCCCAAGAAGGTGACCACAACAATAAAAAAATGAAAAATATACACATACAATATATACTACTTTCACTACAATGGAACAGTAAAGGAAAAAATAATTCCCCCACGAACCAATCCCCACCAACAAAGGGAATATGATTAGTGTTGTGTGTAGCAGTAGTCACGACGTGGTTAGGCACAGGGAGGTGTAGGTGTGTGTGTGTTAGGTAGTTATAATTCGTGATTCGACGCTCCCCTTCCCAACTCCATCCCTTCGTCAACGTGGGGCAGGGAGATGTAGGATTGTGTTAGGTAGTTATAATCCGTGATGCGACGCTTCCCCTTACACACACAAACACACACACACACACAAGGTTCGGGGGTGCCTTTCTACACACACCCAAACACACACACACACAAGGTTCGGGGGTGCCTTTCTACTCACATTCAAACACACACACACACACACACGGTTTAGAGGTCCCTTTCTAGACCTCCTCACGAGCTACCTTAAGGACCTCTATACTTTACCCACTTCGATTGGCTACTTTCGCTTCACTCCCTCCACTTTCCTTTTTACAGGCCAAGGAATGCCCCTCCTCCATTTCACATACAAAATTTATACCTCGTTTTCACTTTATCGACATGTTACAAACTCATTATTATTCAACTTTATATAATCCATTTTCCCTGCCTTACCCTTATCTATATCTAATTACATATAGTTACATTCTCTCCGTTATTGTATTGTTTATTTACTTTGAGACTAATCCAAAACCATATATTTTCCACCTATTTTTCCTTTGGTCCTTCTTATATCATTCACATTCACATAAGCCTTTCTTCCTTTCGTTTCAACATGCCCTTCAATATAATACAAGGTGTACTTTCATCTCTGCCACAAACCCCTTTCTTCACTTTCCTTTTTTACAACAAACATGCCCGCGCGACCCAACTTTCCATTTTACCTACCGACAACGCAACGCAGGCACACCCTTCATTCAACTTTACAACTCTCTCTCTCTCTACCCACTAAGTTTGTTATGATTAAGAAGCGCCTTATATACACCTACACCTAATACTGTACGGTACATATATACATACACGTGGTGGTCACTTTCTTATTATGCCTTACACACACACACACACACAGCCCCTCATCCCCGTGGCTCCATTTGTTGTGTTATGATCACTACCTAGGCTTTTTATACCTGGGCCTTGGTTATGATTATGCAGTGCCTTATACACAGACACACATTTATCTATTACTATATACACGTGGCCACTCTCCTACTTTCCACACTGCTCCCATCCCTGTTGCTTCACGCGTTTTGTTATGCAGGAAACTCACGACAATTCATTCAAACTCTGCCTCCATGCACTACCACCCTCCTCCCTCCCTGTCTGTCTGTCTGTCTCTCTGTCTCCATGCACTGCCACCCTCCTCCCTACCTGTCTATCTGTCTCCATGCACTACCACCCTCCTCCCTGCCTCCCTGCCTGCCTGTCTGCTTGCTTGCTTGCCTGCTTCCTCTCCACTTTCCCTTCACTCTAAATCAACTAGAAATTGTACACCCCCTTCACTGACCTATCCCCGCATTACCCACGTCATTATGTGTCCAAATTCAGATCCTTTCGCTGTTCGTCATTATGATTTCTCTCTCTCTCTCACTCTCTCACTCTCTCTCTCTCCCTTCCGCAACCACTGGATCAAATTTGCTTGCCTTTTCCTGCATGGACCTTCCTTGTAGTGTCTCCCTTTCTCTTTCTGACTCTCTTTAACACACACACACACACACAAAGTTAATAAAGAAAGGAGTAGGCTATAGGTGAACATAAGATAGTAATAAATAGCTGAATAACATTTGCACATCCTTCATTTTTTTTTGTCCCTTTTCATTTCACATTCTCCCGTTGTCATGAAAAAAAATAATTGCGTATATGGTGTGTCTGTACTTTCAATTCCCCACCAGTACATTCCATCACGCCCTTATTACCTCTATGAATCACGCCCTTCCCCTCAGGTGTATGTCCGTCCACTCACCTCACCTGTATCTAGTTTATCATAGTTCGTCGTGCCCTCAACTCGACCCCTTCCAATCACACGACCCCCTCCTCACTCATACCTTCATATCCATCGCAAGTCGCAACACTTTCTTTTCTATCTATATCTACGTTATTTCTCTTTATCTATCTACATTATTTATCTCTCTATCTATCTACATTATCTCTCTCTCTCTCTCTTTGACACACACACTCACACTAACACACACACATACACACACACACACACTAACAATCTCCTCTCTCATATCATCTGTACTCTCTCTCCCACCCCAAACAAGTACCAGACAAGAGAGAGTACCCACCTGGTCGAAAGGAAGGTGAAAGTGAACCTGGTAAGCTTTTCAATGAAGGAGAGACACAGGTGGTATGAAATAAACCTTCGTAAACACATTTCAAAGTGACATACATGATGAATATAACAAACACGTGACAGTTTTTTTTGTCTTAATATGACATCCTGATAGTCAAGATGTTTTTATTTTTAAGTTCAACAAGTAAATTCGTCTCTCGTTAGTGGTTAAGTGAAAATAAACAAATAATTTTGACGTGTTTATGGGTAAATACTTTATACCATATGAATGGACGAGTATATGAAGGTGGAAGCTACGGAAGGAAGTGTGAAGGAAGGTGTGAACAGACAGACAAACAAACAAACAAATAGACGGGAGGGAGGGAGGGAGGGAGATAACAAGTCTAGTGGCTAGGAGGGAGGGAGGTAGTAAGGGTAGTTGTTGCGTACGTATGGAAAGTTAGCGAGAGAAAACACGTGTAGGCTAGTGATGGGTATAGGAGGGACACGGGGAGGGGGTCCACAGATGCTGAAGGGAGGAGGGGGAGGGGAAGACGAAAAAGGGGGGAGGGGGTCACAGATGCTGAAGGGAAGGGGAGGGGAAGGGGAGAAAGGGGGGAGGAAAAACATACGAAACGGAAATAGGAGGAAGAAGAGAAACTAGAAGGCGGAAGAGGACAGAGTAGGAGAGGAAAAATTTAAGGGGAAATAAATGAAGAGGAGGAAGTGAAATAGAAAGGGGAAGAGGAGGAAGGGGGTAAAGGAGGACGAAGGAGAAAAAAGACGAGAAGCAATGAAGAGGAAGTGAAATAGGAAGAGGAAGAGGAGGAGGAATGAGGAGAAAGAGAAGGAAGAGAAAAGGGAAGAGGAGGAATGAGGAGAAATAGAAGGAATAGAAACGGGAGGAGGAGTGGTGGTGGTAGTGGGCACGAGTCTGGAGGGGAGGAAGGGGGAGGGAGTGAAGAGAAAGTGAGGCGTGAAAGTGAAAGGTTAGCGGAGAGTAGATGACCCCAGGCTAACAGTGGGCATACATACATACATACATACATACATACATACACATGAAAAGGTACATACACACATACATATGAAAATGTAGACAAACACACATGAATTGGTAGACACACAAACATTTCACTGAATCACAAATGAATAGGGTACACACAAACCACATATTAAAAGGTAGACACACACACACACACACACATGAAAAAGTACACATACAAATACAAACAAATGAAAAGGTACACACACACACACACAGATACACATGAAAAAGTACACAAACAAATACAAACAAATAAAAAGGTACACACACACACACACATATGAAAATGTACACAAACAAATATAAACAAATAAAAAGGTACACACACACACCACATACACACAATGATACTCACATATAAAAAGGCATATGTATGTATGTATGTAGGCACATTTCACATATGTACATACACTGATACACACGTGAAAACACACTCTAGTGAATTTACTCATGACAAGGACGTCTACTTAACCAATTCAATGTGTTCTTTCAACTTCTCTATATCACCATCCATCATTATCATTATCACTACAATCCACCTACCATTATCGTTACCACAAACCTCCTACTACCACCACTACCACTACTATTACTACTGTACTACCAACATCATTATCCTATTCATTACCACAAGCCTCCTACCACTACTACTACTAATACCATCATCATTATCCTATTCATTACCACAAATTTCCTACCACTACTACCCTTACCATTATCACAGCCCTCCTACCCCTACTATTACTACTACTACTAACATCATTACCCTCATCAATGTATCCCTTACCCATTATACTCTTAGTCAGGAGAATAATACGTGTCATTATCTCAGCCCACTACTTTCCCCATCTAAGATCCAGGCTTGTTCATACAATGGCGGAGGGACTTTTATGTGTGTGTGTGTGTGTGTGTGTGTGTGTGTGTGTGTGTGTGTGTGTGTGTGTGTGTGTGTGTGTGTGTGTGTGTGTGTGTGTGTAATAGAAGTACTGTACTGTAAATATGTGCTATGTGCTCTTCGGGGTTGTTGTCGTCGTTGTCGTTGTTGTTGTTGTTGTTGTGTCTGAAGCAGCTAATTTTCTTTATATACTTTATTCAACACATCTTTACTGTTGGAGGTGTTGTCAGGAGCCGCTAACGATGCTCAGGTACTTTTTGTTCACCGAATGTACGTGTTATTATATAATTAGGAAGCCAAGTGAGTCTCTGTCATGCATGGCCTCTATTCTATTCTATACAAGGCCGGGAAGGTACGGGTGTTTACCATATTACTGGCCTGGATGTGGTTGGTTGTCTAAGTGCATGTAGTAGGTGTGATGGGACTGACAAAATATAAGGGCGTCAAGGTGTGTGTGTGTGTGTGTGTGTGTGTGTGTGTGTGTGTGTGTGTGTGTGTGTGTGTGTGTGTGTGTGTGTGTGTGTGTGTGTGTGTGTGTGTGTGTGTGTGTATGTGTGTGTGTGTGTGTTAGAAATAGCAACTGTAATAACCTTCATAAACTGAGTCTGTAACAAGGTTTTCACTAATGTTATTTTATTTATTAGTTAGTGAACATCGTATCTAGACAATCGATCAATGTACTTCGATCAAACTATAAGTAAAATAATTGATGGTTAAAGGTAAAAGATGAAAGGTAAGGGATGGACATTTTTTCGGTCAACTTTTGGCATTTTATTGGTAAGAGAGAGGGGATAGATATACAGTATATAGGTTGGGTTGTGCCATTAGAGCTTATTTGGGGTTTGTTATGGTTTCCACTCTTGGCTTTCACGTGGGTCAAGTGAATGGCATAATCGTACGTGAAACTCTAAGTGTGGGAAAGTGTTGTAAAAATTGATATGTGGGTACGGGAGTGGTTTTAGGGGTGAGTGGGTGGGTGTGGGTTGAAGGTGACATATGGGTACGAGTGTGGGAGTGGGTGTGGGGTATATGTAAGATGTGGGTACGGGAGTGGGAGTGGATGTGGGGTGTATGTAAGATGTGGGTACAGATGTGGGAATGTGGGTGAGGTGTAGTTGACATGTGGGTAGAAGTGTGGGAGTGGGGTGTGGAGTGGTGTAGGTGACATGTGGGTACGAGTGTGGGAGTGGGGTGTGGAGTGGTGTTGTCATGTCAGCAGGTGAAAGTGGTGACCCTGACTACACCTGACCTGGCACACCATGTAAGGCAGCGGCCCATGGTGGGAAGGAGGGAAGGCCTACTCAGTCTCTCAGGTTCTAAGAGTGTGGGGATTGGGGTTCAGGTGGAGTTGCTATGTGGGTGGATGGGGGTAAGGATATACAATGTGGAGAGACTTATGTTGTGAGTTGTGGAAGGGATGTTGTTTTTGTTGTTGTTGTTAATGTACTTCCGGGGATGGGATGTAATGTGTATAGGTGCACGTATACAGGAAAGGGTGTATGCATATTATTATATTTGTGGGTGGAGGGTTGGGCTTCAATCTATATATGGATATATGTCGATGTTGTGCACAAGATATAAAAAATAAATCTACTGTATATTGTAGTAAGGTTCGATGATGTCTAAAACGAACACTGAAGCTCACGTTGTCCCATTTAAATAATACTTGGTCAGTAATATCAGAATGGTTTGGTTCGAGTAAGGAGTGCACCGATTAAGTGTGTGTGTGTGTGTGTGTGTGTGTGTGTGTGTGTGTGTGTGTGTACCGTCGAGTTGTCAGGTGAGAGGAGGGTATAGTTTGGGACAGTGGGTGGTGGAAAATACAATGATCTAAAGTGGTAATTCCTAAAATGAGACAAATGGGTTAGCGTTAGGGTTCATATAGATATGAACCCTGGTTAGTGTGAGGTACCAGTTTATAGTTTATACAACGTCGACTGAAGGGTGAAGGATGAGCAGCTATGAATATTTGATGAGTAACGCTGGAAAAGGTGGTCATGATGGGTGAACAGAGAATGGGTGACGAATGGGGATGGTGTGGGACGAGGAGAGTGTTTTTAAGTGGGTGGGTAGGTGGGTTACAAAACGAGGGAGACTGTGTGTGTGTGTGTGTGTGTGTGTGTGTGTGTGAAGCAAGAATGACTTAGCCTACCCCAGCAGGTACTGTACTAAGCCTGGTGCGAGTTACTCACGAGTAAAAAAAAAAAAAAAAAAAAAAAAAAAATCTCCAGTATCGTAATTCCTTATAGACACATTTCCAACCAACCTCTCCAAAACCTTAACATGTACAGTTGCCAAAAAAGGTATTGCGACAAATCTTGATAGAACTTTAATCTTTTTAATGTTCCGAGTAAAAGTACTGATCTGCGAGCAAACTGATTTAAAAGACGAATTACTATAAACTTTACATACATAGTTCCACAAGAAAATTTGGAAAGCAATACGAGATTAAATTACGTAAAGCTGAAATAATAATAATAATAATAATAATAATAATAATAATAATAATAATAATAATAATAACAATAATAATATAAATAACAATAATAATAATAATAATAATAACAATAATAATAATATAAATAATAATAATAATAACAATAACAATAACAATAATAATAATAATAATAATAATAATAATACATAAGATGATTATATACCTGTGTGAGAAAAAATAATAAGAACAAAAAAATTATAGAGGCATAGTTACCAAACCCCAGTGCTTTCTCTAGGCCCACTCCCACTCCCCAGCCCCACTCCCACTCCCCAATCCACTCCCACTCCCCACTCTCGCCCCCCACGTACTACCACACTTAAACTTTCTTCACTTTTTGTATGAACCATTTTTTTTTTCGTTCCATCATTCCAACCTGACCGCCTCACCCGACAACTTAGTTTGTGTGTGTGTGTGTGTGTGTGTGTGTGTGTGTGTGTGTGTGTGTGTGTGTGTGTGTGTGTGTGTGTGTGTGTTGGTGTATAGTATATTTATGTGACTATGTATGTATGTACTGTATGTATTATGTAGGTGTGTGTGTGAGTACTGTATATATATTTGATGTGTGTGTGTTGGCATATATGTGTGTGTGTGTGTGTGTGTAAACATGATCACTGATATCTATACTTGTACATGCATATATATAGGACTAATATGTACAATCAGGTGTGGCACCAGTCAATCTATATATACACAAGTGTCTCTATCATACATTTCGAAAACAAACCCTCCAGCTATACATGAGTACAATGACCAGAAAGTTGCATATATATATACTGTAGTTTGACAAAATACACAACACCAATATAGAAGTTACATATATATACACAACACCAATATAGAAGTTACATATATACACACTGTACTTTGCCAAAATATACAACAGTAATTTCTTGATCCACAAATACAACAACACTACAACATAAAAATACAACACTAATACTTGACCCACAAAAAACATAAACACTTACGTCGCCCACAAAAACTACAACTACAGCAAAATAAAAACTATTACAACACTTAATTGGCCCACAAAACAACTACAACACCTATAATAAAAATAAACAAGCTACAACCCTTAAGTACTCCACAAAAACAAAATTAACATCAACCCAGAAAAACTACAACATTAAATCACCTCACAAAACCACAAACACACTTTTAATTACCCCCAAAACACACTCTTATATTACCCCACAAAAACAAGAGCTCCTACAACCTCAACAAACAACACTATTAATTATCAGAATGAAACAGCAGCTAGGCAAAGCGACCCAATACATGCAGTCGTACAGTTGCCAAAAAAGGTATTGCGACAAATCTTGACAGAACTTTATATACAATATACAATAACAAGAGGTTCCCCCAATAAATGTCACTATAGCCCTCAGACATCACTATATATTATAACCCTTAGTTTCTGACAGAGTGGAAGGTAGGTATGGTCACGCGCCGCCCAGTTTTTGTCTCGCTAAAGTTTCACCACCAGCCAGCCCTTCTGTGCCTCCTCCCTCCCTGCTCCTCGTTCATTCCCCTGTTTCTCTTTTCCTTATAGTTCTTCCTCTACCTACCCCTCCTCCTCCTCCTCCTCCTGTTATCTTTCCTTCGTCTTCCCTCCATCAACTTTCTTTCCTTTCTCTTCCCTCCACCTTTATTCTTCCCTTCCTTAATCACTTCTTTTCCTACTTCTCCTCCTCCTCCTCGTACACATTTTTTCCGTCTTTCCTCCCTACCCAGCAACCATCCAACCAACCCCTACTGTCCGTGCCTGCCCCTCCTTCCCTTTCTCCTCCTTCCCTTCAATGACAAGTGTGGTCTTATAGGACTTTCATAAATGTCGATTCACTCCTTCCTTTCACACACACCTACACACACGCACACACACACGGTTTCAGAATAGGCGTGGCGTAAGAAGACACTACTCCAGCACTCAGTTGCTTGATACAACAACAACTCCTGAGGGCGTAGTTGGCAAGTATTTTTGTTTTTTTCTTGGGTCACTCGAGACGTATTTCCATAGTTAGTACTGTAAGTGGGTCACACGAGTCGTATATATACTTCCTTTCATCTTGCCTCATATCACACAACACCCCTTGGCAGTATATAGGCTACTACGTGCTACTGGCTGGTTGGTTGGTTGGTTGGTTGGCTGTGAATGAATGACCTCCACTTATAATCTGGTAAATCTCTGTTGACGACGAAACAACACAACCTGATACAGACCAGGTTTTGTAATGTTGTGATGTTATATTTCTACACACACACACACACACAGATAAACATACAAACAGACAGCACAATAACTACACGCCATTTATATATGATTTATTATCCATTATTTTACCTCGGGAAAATGTACCGGCCCTCATAAAATGTCTAGGCAATAATATCTGCATCTCTCCCTACCATAGAAAAGAGAGAGAGAGAGAGAGAGAGAGAGAGAGAGAGAGAGAGAGAGAGAGAGAGAGAGAGAGAGAGAGAGAGAGAGAGAGAGAGAGATCGCTATTCCCACATCAACAACGGAGATCTACGAGTTTTACGAGTATCTGTTACAAATTTGATAACTACATTCCACTCGTCTCTATTTAGCAACTACGAGACGAGTATATATAACTTTCCCATCCGTCTATACATCCGTCTGATCCCTTAACTCTTCAAGATCGAACATTCTCTCTCTCTCTCTCTCTCTCTCTCTCTCTCTCTCTCTCTCTCTCTCTCTCATTTCAAGTCACTTCCCTTCGACCACAGCTGTCACTTCCTCGCACACGTGTTTCTGTCACAAGTGTGTCATTAACTACAATATTCACCAACAGGCAATCATCCGCACACTTGTATAGTCCACGTCAACATTTCCGTCGCCACTCTGGGAGGTAAACGAGTCCTTCAAATATTGCCACGAAACACAATCTACATAGAAGGAGCTTGTTTCGTGGCATAGTCAGGAGGAATCAAAAGCCACAAATTCTCATACATGATCACAGTGTCCTTGAAATAATATTGATACGTGATTGCTTCTTCTGTCTGACTGTAAACCATGAACATAAAAAGTCAGAAGTAAACATTAGACCACTACAGTACTTGGTCTGCAGAAACACACTCTCACTCAACCTTGACCAAACTTTTTTCACAGACGATGAAACTAACTCTGCCCAACAAACGTATACTGAGAAATGCTTGCCACTATAGCTGCCCTCAAAAATAAATAACAAAATAAATAAGTAAATATAAAAATAACAATCACAAGTCCTTTAAGAAAACAGAATAGTATGTCCTTCCCACCCATAACAAGAACAATCATTACAATCACAACGCAACCAACAACACTCTATCCAATGCAACAACACACAACTCTACCTGACACATCCTGACTAAACCAAATGTCTGTTACGGTACTAAAATTTCGATGTTAATAATCTTACACCTAACTCTACACTATTATAGATTAAAGACATGTAGATACTCTCTGAATTGAAAACCTCATTAACACTTACAAAATATTAGTTGAATAAATAAATCTCCAATAAGTAAGGACATAAGAAAACATATTATAAAAGATAAATGACTTAAGGCAAGAATGTTAAGATTTGTAACATTTGTACGTAACTCTAACCAAATCTGACCTGACCTGACCAAGAATAATCGAAAACATTACACATAAATTACCTTCTTGCTGGTCACTTGTATTTTCCTCCTCCTCTCCTTCTTCCTCCTCCTCTGTGGGGATGGGCGTGGCGGAGTCTGGAGGCGTGGGGGCGCGTGGCTTGTGGTAGGAGCGGGAGGAGGACGTGGAGGAGAAGGAGGAGGAGGTGGAGGAGGCGCGGGAGGAGAGGGAGGAAGGGGCGTGATGGTGGTGGTGGTGATGGATGTGACGTAGGTTCATCCCCCCCACCTCAGGTCCTGATTGGTCATTGTGTTATTGATACATACATATAAATAATAGAGATAATAATAGAGATAATAATAGAGATAAGAATAGATATAATGATAGATAATAATAATAGATAAGAATAGATAATAATAGAGATAATAATAGATAATAATAGAGATAATAATAGATAATAGATAATAATAGAGATAAGATATAGACTCCAGAAAAAGGTGATAGAGAGGCGTGACAGCAGGCAGGAAGGAAATAAAATTAAATGGGAGACAAGATGAGATAGAATAGGTAGAGGTGGGTAGGAACATTAATAGATATACATATAGGATGGGTAGAAATAGATACGTAGATTGATAGACAGGAAGATGGGACAGGTAAAGGGGTAGTGGTACATTGATGGACAGGTAGATAGGATAGATAGAGGTAAATAGGAACGATGATAGACTGTTTGATAAGATAGATAGATAGATAGATAGACAGAGAGAGAGAGAAATGTAATCCCATGGGAAACTCATTATGAAACCTATTAATAATACAATAGAAAAACGTAATGTTGCCATATATTGCGTGTCTCGTTGCATTGCCAGAGTTACTAGACGACAGCCAATGATGATGACACACGAACTAGAAGGCTATATATAAACCCACGACTCCAAACTATGCCACAAAACAGACCCAGCCAGTACCTAATAAGCGAACGACGACACCAGCGAGTGAAGAATATGTTTTGTAGCCCAGTTTGGTGGAATCACTTAGTAGCAACCACACACACACACACACACACACACACCTTCTTTTAAATTAACCCAAATATCAAATTAATAATAACAAATTAACCCAAATATCACAACTACGCTTTTCATTATTTTCCATAGATTACTTCACCACCAATACTTAACTATCCTCTTATATCCTTCACCAATCCTTTACACAGACCGTTTTTCGATTTGTAATGAATGTACAGTCACGCCCAATAGTCCTGCTACAAGCCATTCACTCATTTGGTTCACTTATATTCATACATAGATGATACAGGACTTACAATGGTGTCTGTACATCCTCCTCTTCTTTCCCACAATACGACGATGAAAAAAGCCACGTCAGTCTCAGTCTAAGGGTCTTTAATTAAATATGAGGTGTGAGAGAGTCAACGAAGGAGAACGGTCTTTGTAGTTAACTGTATACCATCTTCAGCCTCGGGGCCAAGACGGCGGTATTACACACACACACACACACACACACACACGAGGAGCCAAACAGCACACACACACACAGACAAGGAGCCATAGAACACACACACACACACACACACACAAGGAGCCATAGAACACACACACACACACACACACACACACAAGGAGCCATAGAACACACACAGACACACACACACAAGGAGCCATAGAACACACACAGACACACACACACACACACGAAACGAGGAGCCAAAGAGCCTATTGTTTACCGACACACAGAACTCATCTCGCAACGACAACAACACACAATGAAATGAACCTTCCACCACCACCACCTTCACCACCAGAAAAAAAAAGACCCACACAATCTAAAGACAAAACCCACAATGAAAACAATAGTGAGTTTACAGACATATGGGTGATGGTAAATGGCACGTGTTTGGTATGATAATTCTGGGGATGTTTCTGAGTATAAATATGTATGTATATAATAATATAAATTAAATAATAATACTGTACAAGACTTTATAATATATATAGTGTTAGGCTGAGTTATATGCTATGTGCTAGCTTTAAGCACGTCTTCTAGTATGTCTATCACCAAGTTTTACATACACACACACACATTTGTAAAACACATAAAACATTTCTGAGCTAATAATTCTCACTAAAAATTTCTCAACTGAAACTCGAGATAAGAATCCTTCAAAGAAAAATAAACATATCAAGAAACTAAAAAAAAGATGGAAATAACTTCAAATAAATGGTATTCCCAAATCTACAGGTTTCGTCACAGGTGTTTTGAAAAAGGAGTAACGGTTCCCTCCTGGCAAGTGTGACATAAACTGACGACACAGATACGAAGAGACAAGTCACGTCCTTGTCACCAACTGTAGAGGGGAAGGGAAGGGAAGGGAAGGGAACGACACTCTCACTCCTCCTCCTCCTCACCCTCACGCGAAACGCAACTGGACTTATACTTAAATCCCTAGCCCACTCTCCTTCACACAAAACAGACTTGTACACAAATCCCTACTCACCTTCACACAAAACTAGGCTCATACAGAAATCCCTAGCCTACTCTCCTTCACATAAAACAGACTTATACACAAATCCCTACTCACCTTCTTACAAACCTAGACTCACAGAAATCTCTACTCACCTTCACACAAACCTAGACTCACAGAAATCCCTACTCACCTTCACACAAACCTAGACTCACAGAAATCCCTACTCACCTTCACACAAACCTAGACTCACAGAAATCCCTACTCACCTTCACACAAACCTAGACTCACAGAAATCCCTACTCACCTTCACACAAACCTAGACTCACAGAAATCCCTACTCACTTTCACACACCACACATACACACCAACAGACTCGTACACATGCAACAGGACTGTCAACAGGATATTACCAAGTACAACAACACCTGGCCAAACATATATATATTATACCTTCCTGGCCATGAACTCACGGAAGCACCAAGTTGTGAGAAGTGCACGTCGCGTCGTGAGGAACATAATGAAGGGATGTGACGCCACCACAGACACACACACACACACAGACACACACACACCACAACCCACCACGGACCAACTAACCATCAACCTCAATAATGATTCAGCACTTCTTGGTTCACGCCTAAATATTATAAACGCCTCTATTTTTTTTTTTTTTTTTTTTTAACTTTACTTTCCCTGGCTAAGTGGAATAATAAGTCCTCTTTCACACTCGTCATATTTACAGCAAGACTCTTTTGTTGGAAGGCAAGTGATTCCTCCAAAGTACGCCAGGGAAAAGATGACCTTAGTATAAATAATTGAAGATCTATTTCGAGGCATAGTTTGGAGGATTCAGTAGCCTTTGAATTCACCAACAATACGTCAAGAAAGAGCAATATATTAAAAGTTTTAAACCATTGATTAACCCATCCAAATAATCCCTACGATGTATTATTCCCTTCATATTAAGTCAAGCACGATCAATAAATTAAAATACGTATTCTAATAACCTATCTAAACGGTCACTACCATCCATCCACTACCTTCACATTAATTAAGTCAAGGAGGAACAATATACTGAAGGAGTCTATATATACTGAAGGAGTTGGTTCTCTTCTATACCTGATCATAGAGGAGTGAGTGACAAAGTGTACCGAATGTATATAGAGCTGGAGGCCGGACAAGGTTACCAAGACACTCTGCAAACTAGTGAATGGATTGAGATTGTGCTCAGTCATCACTCCACACACACACACACACACACACACACACACACACACACAATGAGAGGCCAGCAACATTCACGGTCACTATGTTCTATTTTATTATTTCGATCAATACTGACTTCTAAAAAGGTACTATTGTTCTTCTTCAACACCCTCGCTATCGATACCATTTTATTCAACCTTACGACTAGGATGCTCTAAACTTTATTCAAACATAATTTTAGTCGAGTAAACAACAGATTATTATTTTTAATTGTGAAAACCTCGAGTGATAATGTACAGTAAACACCTCCACAGGGTATATGGGACAAAATCTTAGTCTGCTAAATAACAAACTACTCGATTTAATTAAGGAAAACTCCAGTGAATATGTAAACAGCTAGGCCAGGGTAAATGAGACAACATTAGTCTCTCGTAAACCATAAATGACTTAACTTAACTGTAAAATGAAAGTGTGAACAGACAGGCCAGGGTATGTTGGACACTTTTTTTTATAGTTTAGTCTTGTAAACCACAGTCCACTTAATTGAACTAAGGAAAACCACGAGTGAAAGTGTAAACATCAAGGGACTAACTAGGCTGTTGATGATGATGATGGTGTGTGTGTGTGTGTGTGTGTGTGTGTGTGTGTGTTGGGTGAATCATTATAGAGGATCAAGCTACACACCGCCGTAGTAATAATAGTAATACTAATGCTAACAACCGATGTGTTACTACGTGTATGTGGTGGTTGTCATTAAATAGAAACGTGCCTCGAGGGTTCATTCACACTGTGTCAAGGAGGCACTAAAGTATACACAGACACACACACACAGACAGACACAACATGCAATAACAAATAATTCATCCATTCATCCATCCATCTATCCATCCGCCGAGTGTTTTGTGCATGTGGTTGAGGTCATGATCACTCGTCGCTCTCTCATTCGTGTCCAATTATCATATTAAGGACCCTGTGATTGTGTACAGGAATTGGAGGCTTCTGATTCCTCCTGACTATGCCACGAAACATGCTCCTTTCATATGGGTGGTGTTTCGTGGCAATATTTGAAGGACTCATTTACCACCAAATGTCTGACTACATCACAGGGTCCCTTAATTAAAATATATCAAGTTTGTATCCTTTTCCAGAGAGGGCATTTTACTCGATAACAAAAGTTTCACCCAGGATAATATAAATATAATATCGAACAAACACATTCAACTTAAAACAATAAAATACCCAGTTTACAAATATATAAACCCTTGGTGCTTTAATTCACGAGCATGGTAAGCTTGTGTTGTTTTGTTCGTGACTGAACGATACGATGATTGAAAAAAAAAAAAAAAAAAAAAAAAAGTTAAATCATCTGACTCCAATTATATATATATATATATATATATATATATATATATATATATATATATATATATATATATATATAAAAAAAGTTATAACCATCTGACTCCAATTATAACCAAAGATCATGTTGTAATGTGTTTGGTATTAGAGAGCGTAGCCAATGTCGTGAGTGCACCACGACATGTGTGTAGGGCAGAAGGGCGAGGACACAGAAACAACTTGGGCCCTCAGTAAATATAATAAAGGTTTCATTTGCCTCGGGGTAAACTGAAGAGCTATTGATTTCTCCAAACTATCCCACACAACGGGTCATATTAGTATTATAAAACGATGGTATTTGTTTCGTTGCATTGTTCATATGATTACGTAGACTCCAATTCGCTCACAACAAACGACCCCCTTAATTATGACCCCCTTTGATCGTGTATGAAAATTGGGGGCTTCTGATTCCTTCTGACTATGCCACGAAACAAGCTCCTTCCATATAGGTGGTGTTTCGTGGCAATATTTGAAGGACTCATTTACCACCAAATTTTCCGACCACAACACAGGGCTCCATAAAAATCGAGTAGGTTTTAGTAATGCCAGATGTTGTTGTTAATAGCCAGCACCCACCCTGCCCTTCACCCACTTCTCCCTCACTGGCTCACTGAGACGCACTGATACCTAACTTGCACCACTCGGCACTCGCACTCGCACACTTCCACTCCCCTCCCCCCCTCCCCATCTCTCTCGCTCCACATCATCAACTCTCTACTCACATATGCTCTATGATGGAATGAGTGGGATACTGGTACTAACAGGTTACCAAGTAGTAGTAGTAGTATCAATGCAGCTTTGTTGGAGATCTGCTTGTGTATTTTATTTTACCTTGCTTTCAATAGGTACGAGTATAAAATTTTCTTTCAACAGGGGAAATAGCGTACATTGCTTTTGGTGGTAAATCTGTGGCAACTGATTCCTCCAAACTATTCCAAGCAACAGGCTACCATTATTTTTGTTAAGCTGGCTCAGTTTCCTGGCATACTTTGGTGGAATCGAAGAACTATAATGTACAGCCATGGCTGATAGTGCTGGACCAGGGTCCAAGGAGTGTTGGAGAGTAACTGAACAGAGTTCGGAAAAGTGAATCTTTTAAACCTCTCTCAACGTTGAGAATGGTTTGGAAAATTCACTTGTTCGAACTCTGTTCAGTTGCTCACCAACACTTCTTGGACCCATGTCAAGCACTATCAGCCATGGCTGTACCTAAAGTGTATTTCCCACTTAAACAAGTAATGGGACAATCAAGTAACTTTTTTTTATTATTTATGGGTAAGCCAACAGAAACAAGGGAAGATTATCTATGTCTAGAAAAATTAAGAACGATATGCAAGTTCAAAATATCCAAGTAAGTTTCGATATAAAAGTCTACTACATAAAGGATGGAAGGAATGTGGTGAAGGGGAAAATACAGAGGACGTTGTTGGGTCATTCTATCATTTTTAAGTTGAGATTACGAACTGTATATATATTTTTAAGTCCAGATTACGAACTGCATAATATATATGCATCATTAACAGTAATAACTTGATGCATTACGGTATTTACCTTATGAACTTTATGCTACGTCAATACCAAATTATTCCTATATAAACCAGTATACATACACATTCACAGAAAATTCCCATCTTCAGTATATATAAGCAGCATAAATGTAACTTTTAAATTGGTGGCCACATTCACTACAGTAGCATCACATAACAACAACAATGGCCCGAGTATAGAGTACAATCAGTGAGTACAAGGAAGGTGAGGAGACAATAAGGTTTGTTGTTGTCACTCCCTTCACTCAAAGAACTTCCCAACCAACCAACCAACCAGTCAACCAACCAACCAGCCAGCCAACCAACCAACCAACCAACCAACCAACCAACCAGCCAACCAACCAACCAACCAAGCAGCCAGCCACCTCATAATTCCCGCAAAACCTAGCTCCCTCCACTCTTCCGCGTCGTGTGAACTCGGCTAACCCCCACCACAGGAAAAGCTTGGGAGAGAAAGCCATGAAGCCCCGTCGACTCTTGTGTTTCTCTTCCCTCCTCCCTATTTATTTTTCCCGCCTCCAGGGCAACACGTGGTGGCAACACTGGGTAGGAACGCGCGGCACAGAATTTGGCGCGCACAATGCATGATGGGCCAATTAACACTTCCTTTGTTGTTGTTGTTGTTGGTATGTTTCTTCCCAAACCATGTGGCATCGTAATATCAATATAGACTCGTAGTAAACCAACACTGCACCACATAAATTAATTTAAGTGAAAGTATATAAGTATATAACAATTAAGCTATGACACATTAGGATGGATATTTCGTTGTGTAGATTGATAATTTATTCCATACTTGAGTTCACCTTTGATGACGCGCCCTCACCAAAAAGAAACTACTGTATTACTCACGTTTACAAAAATTCTGCCTTTAATGGCATCTCGTCTTACGAAATTACACTTGAGGAAAAAAATAAAACAGTGAAATTGCCGGAAAGTCAGACGCACACACAAGCACGAGCAGGAACACACACACACACACACACACATGTTTGGACTACTTCACACATACTTCAATCGACCATAGAACACACACTTGCTTCGACAAAGGACACACTTCATTCAACTAGACTCAGCACACACACACACACACACACACACACACACACATCTCAAAAGCCGGGCATCACCTTACAAAACCAACAGGAGAGCGTCGTAATGGTGGGGATAATTCCTAACCCCGCATGGCACACAAAAAAACACGAGGTAAATTTGTCAAGAGGTCGACTTTCTCTACGACCTCCTGACAACACACACCAACAGTGACACACACGGCCTTATTCACTCACTCACTCACTCACTCACTCACTCATGCAAGCACTCACTCACTCACCCACTCACTCAAGCAAAATATATTCACAAGATAACTTAAAGGAGCCAGTGATGTAGTTGGAAAATTGGAGGTTAGTGAGTCCTTCAAATATTGCCACAAAACACCACCAATAGGAAGGAAGGAAGGAAAGGAAGGGGAAAAAATGGAGATAAATTGGGGGTAGGGAGGGAAGGAGGTAAAGAGAAAAGGGAAGGAAGGAAGGAAGGGAAGGGGAAAAAATGGAGATAAATTGGGGGTAGGGAGGGAAGGAGGTAAAGAGAAAAGGGAAGGAAGGAAGGAAAGAAGGAAGGAAGGGAAGGGGAAAAAATAGAGATAAATTAGGGGTAGGGAGGGAAGGAAGTAAAGAGAAATGGGAGGGAGGGAAAGATGGAAAGGGGGGAATAACTGGAAAGAGAAATTGGGAGGGAGGGAAAGAGAAATGGTAGAGCAGGGAGGGACAAGAGGGGAGGGGAGGGGAGGGGAGGGGGTTGAAGGAGGAGGGAGAAAGGGGAGGGTTGGGGGTTGAAGGAGGAGGGAGGCAGGGGAAGGAGAAACGCAGGAATCATTTGCATATTAACCTGAGGACGGGGAAAACTGCCTAATAACAGTAAGCCTATGTGGTGGCCTGGGGTAATGAAAGGGACACACACACACACACACACACACACACACACACACACACACACACACACACACACACACACACACACACACACACACACACACAATCAAACCCAAAAATACACACAATCAAATACAAACATAATCACACAAACACACACACACACAAAATGGTACACACATAATCAAACACACACACACACACACACACACAGAAGCGAGTAACGACGAACGGAGGGAGGACGAAAGAGCGAAAATCCGTAGGTACTGGAAAAGAGTTATTGATGGAATTAATATGATTACCAGAATTATTGAGCGATAGATGACAGGCCGGTGCAGATGATAGGGATGGGGGGAGGGGGGGGAGGGGGAGGGAGAGGAGGGGAGGGGAATGTGAGGGATGAAGTGGGATGGTAAGACGGAAGGATGAGGTATGGGGAGGGATGAGGAAAGGGGAGGAATGAGGGAAGGGGGGAGAAAGAGAGGGAGGGGTAGGTAAGATGGGAGACTCACTGTGTAGCCTAATTGAGGGAAACGCCTTTATTGTGGAGGATAGAAGAGAAGGTCTGTCTGCCACAATGCAGTGAAAGTTAGACGAATAAAGAAACGACGGGGCTTCACACACACACACACACACACACACACACACACACACACACACACACACACACACACACACACATACACACACACACACACACACACACACACACACACACACATAATCAAACCCACAAATACACACAATGGTATACACAATCAAATACATACATAATCAAACACACACACACACACACGCACACACTAGACATATATACACCATGATAGACATACACACACACATTCATTAGGCACACACACACACACACACGAGAAAAAAGAGAAAGCATGGCCTACGTGACAATATTCCATTAACAGGGACAAAAACACCATTGGAAAGTGTGGAGGAGAAGGAGGAGGAAATGTTAGGGATGTGACTAATAATGTGTTGTGTCTAGTGGTGTGTGTGTGTGTGTGTGTGTGTGTGTGTGTGTGTGTGTGTGTGTAAACAATAACGTCGTGGATGTCATTAATATACTATACGGTGGTTTGCCTGTAGTGTTAGCCGACCATCTGTACTTTATCCACCACCTCCACCTCACTACCTCATCCACACCTCCTCCATTTCCATCTCCATCTTCACCTCCTCCACCACCAACACACCTCCTGGTCACGTTCACATCAACTCATTCAGTAAATAATAACACCTCTATCACTGACCACTTTCATACACTTTCATTCAGCATTAAAAAAAAAAAAAAAAAAAAAAAAACAGACATACGCATTTTTAAATAACACTTGCTGATGTCCACTTTCATTCACCAAGAAGATATGAAACAAAAACTTAACTTAATACAACTCGATTCACTGTATTTACCAAGCCATTTTAAATCGACCATTGCAATATACGATACGAGAATGAACATCCATTGAGAAAATTTTACTTATGTTTCTTCACATTTAAAGATGCTGTGGTGAAACTGAAACTGGTGTATACGGTACTTGATGTTAATGTTTTTTTTTATAGTGTTTATTATGCAAATTCAATGTTTATTTTGTTTATTCTATTAGGTCTATATTTTAATACCGGTAAATAGTCACAGGGAAGTGTACCGTAACTCCTTAAATAATAATAATAATAATAATAATAATAAATAAATAAATAGCGGTAAATAAATACAAATAAAATAAAAATAACTCTACCTGTGCTGTAGGAAGTTAAGCCCGTCTGCAGTTTAAAATAATAATTAATTCTTTCTACACTATAAAACCTACCGGACTGACTACTACACAGTTGGGTACTCTTGACAACAACAACAACAACAAAAACAACAACAACTACATCAGCGACAGTCTGGGCAGCTGACAAACACACACACACATACACACAAACTGTTACCATCTGCGAGGCTCCCAAACCAACCAGGCCTACCAGACCCTCAGGCCAAAGCTCTCCAGGTCTCACTCAGTTCAGATACCGATACCTAAAAATACATGTACCGTAGGTCTATGTATAATTTGAGGCCTACCCGGTACCACGTCCAAACTAACACTGGTGGAATGACGAGGCCTAAATTATTCACAGTCCATTCCAAGCATTGGTTGGTTAGGGAATAAGAATCTAGGTCACCTTATCATTGTCATAGTAGTCTGTTAGTGCTGGGGAAAATTAATGAGTTGCCTATACAGTTGACTTTAGTTGACCACATACTGATATATATATTTTAATGGTAGTTTTACGTGTACACGATGGAGGGGGTACACACACACACACACATTGAGACAGCAACAGAGAGAGCGAGGGAACACATACAAAGATCCGAGACAGCGACAGAGAGAGCGAGGGAACACACGATGGAGGGGGTACACATACACACACACATCTAGAGACAGCGACAGAGAGAGCGAGAGAACACACACAGGAATGCCACAGGTTAGAGGGGTTGCCTTGGGCTGGAGAAATTTATGAATGCTCTATAACATCCGGCCTTGAATTCTACCGGTGGGGCGCAAACACACAGACAGACAGACAGACAAGACACAGGCATACAAACAGACAAGACAGACATAAAACAGACACATGCACATACATATAACAAACACACACAAACACAGACATCAGTACCCTTTCACCGACCAGCCCCGTACCCCCTCCTCAATACGTTGTTACTATGGGGGACCGTATACTCATAATAACTGGACCCAAAGGTAAATACAGGACAAGGAACTGCATCTATATATACTCGTGTTTTGGTGGTGGTGAGGAAGGTACTGAGGGTGAGAGGGAGTGAAGGTGAAAGTACAGTGAGAGGGAGTGCAGGAAGCTGATGCTGATGATGCTGATGAAGAGAGAGAGGTAAAGGAATGGAAAAGTGAGAGGGAGTGAGGGAGAGAAGGAGGAAGTGCAGTGAGTGAATGATGTGTGAGAGAGAAAGAGAGAGAGAGTCGCTATATCAAATTCATGAGTCCATTAAACTGTAATTTCGTGTAGTATAAATTATTATAATATCCACGTCTACCAAATTAACCTGAACACGGATGACAATGGTAAACGATCGAAAGTAACAATAAAAAGTAACAAGGAAAAAAAAAAATATTTGTCTTGACACAGTAATTTAAAATGTACGGAATCCCTCATTTAAGTAATTATTGTTATTTTTCGGTAAATATAATGTAAGCAAAGACGAAATTCACCCCATAAAAAAATAATAACTAGGCCCTAATCACTTCTCTACAACCTATATATACAAACACTAGAATGTAGGCGAAACTTGTCTTTTAAAAACCCTGTGATCGTATATGAGACTTGGTGGCTTCTGATTCCTCCTGACTATGCCACGAAACAAGCTCCTTCAATATATACAGTAGGTGGTGTTTCGTGGCAATGTTTGAAGGACTTACAAACCTCCAATTTATTGTCTTCCTACAACAACACGGGGTAGTGCTTAAGGTCATGCCACCACTTATGAAAAGGGAATTGGTGCGTTTCCTCCGGGATGAAAAATATAAACAAACCCACTAGAGACACAAACGACCTGCTCTTTAAAATGAGTTTATGGCCAGTCACCTGTGGCGTGACAGAGGTTAGGGAAAGATACCGTGATTGCAGAGGGAGAGGGAGTGGGAGTGAGAGGGGGGATGTGGAGGGTGGGTGTTGGGGGATGTGGAGGGTGGGTGTTGGGGGATGTTGGGATGTGGATGGGGGTGTGGTAGGATGTGCAGAGAGGGTACCTAGTAAGGGAATGTAAAGTAAATACCTGAGTGTAAACAAGAGATATGGATATGACTGAGGGTGAGAAGGGAGGAAGTGAAGTAAGGAAGGAAGTGACGTTGGGAAGGGAGGAAGTGAAGTTGGGAAGGGAGGAAGTGAAGACAGCTATACAATATAATATTATACGGTACCTACATACTGAAATATTTTAGTCTAGAAAATAGAAGTTAAAAAAATAAGAGAAATTATAAACAAAAACACACAAAACAAAAACAAATAATGAATAAAGAAAATGCCAAATCAGAAAAAAAAAAAAACAGACATAATCCAGACAACAAACAGACATTAGAAAATAGTGAAATGTAAAAGTCAAGTCAAGGAATGTAAAATGCCAGGAGTAAATTGAGCGAAGATAAGAGTCACGAGGAAATACAGTAAAAAAAACAGGCAGGGTGGGGGCCAAGGTGGAAAGAACGTGTAGGTGGAGAGAACGGGTAGGTGGAAAGAACGTGTAGGTGGAAAGAATGTGTAGGTGGAATGAACGTGTAGGTGGAAAGAACGTATAGGTGGAAAGAACGTGTAAGGTGGAAAGAACGTGTAAGAGCTGGAGGGTGGGGCTCGAATTCTTGCAGGGTCGACCCCAAATCAGCCACAGGGGGTCACTTGCAATTGCCTTCTGGTCTGATACAAGCAGGTATAAATAACATCAGTGGTATGCAATGGTTGATAAGGGTGGGGTGGGGTTGGGTTGGGGTGGGGTGAGGAAAGGCAAAAAGAGGTAGATGGGTTGTGAGAGGTTTCGACTAAGGCAGAGAAGGAAGAAGAGTAAGTTTGAGAGGGGTTGGGTAAGATGAGGAAAGGGTAGATGGAATGGGCTGAGCAAGGCAGAGGGAGAGAGGGAGTCAAGATAGGTATGTAGGGAGGTAAAGTAAGGTTAAAAGTAAGGCTAAGGTAAGGTAAGGTAAGGTGAGATGAGTCAAGGGTACATTCAGCCCCAGGTGTATAAGCAAGTGATTGGTTGAGGTGGTGAAGTGAGGAAGTAAATGGGAGAGACACAAGATGAATGAGGCATTGTTTTGGTGAGGAAGGGGGCGGGTGAAGCAGCTATGGGGAGGGGAGGGGAGGGGAGGGGAGGGGAGGGGAGGGGAGGGGAGGGGAGGGGAGGGGGGGGGGGGGGAGGGTAGGGAAGAAGGAAGGTAAGAAAATCATGGGTAGGAGAGGGTAAAGAAAGGGTCAGGTATTAGGCAAGAGAGGGTCGAATGGGAAGGGTAATGGATGTACACTCGTGACACATAATTTCTGACCAGAGTGTGAGGAGTAGAAAGCTTAGACTCGCCTGGTATTGCACATTTCCCCACCCAGTGCACATAATTATAGAGTCTTGAGTTCGAATGCAGGGTGTGTGTGGTGCCTGCCGTTCGTCTCTGGTTAAGGATTACGTATCACGAGTGCACTGTAGGGTTCATTCGTCCGGGTGTAAAAGGAGTAGGGAGACTGGGGCAGTTATAAGGGAAGGATGTAGCAACTATATATTAAGTAGTATGAGTGAATGAGAGTGTATGGGTGAGGGAGAGGCTGAGAGTGAAGAAAAAAATAAGATAAAATTATATAGATACTGAGTCCAAACGAGGTGGTCTGGCCTTAAATATACTGCTGAAGAAAAAGAATAAAATAAACACTAGACGAGAGATAGAGAACCATACAAAACAATGCAAGGGGATATAGATAACTGTAAAAACGATGCAAGGGTAAAACACAGGAAAACAGTCATCACGAAGAAGCAGGCAAGCAGGTACAGTAGGCAAGTAGGCAGCAGGTAGGAAGGTAAGTAAGAATCAGGCAAGTAGGCAACAGGTAGGAAGGTAAGTAGGCAGCAGATAGGAGGGCAAACAGGCAGGCAGGCAAGTAGGAAAGCAAGCAGGCAGGCAGGTAGGAAAACAAGCAGGCAGGTAGGCAGACAGGTAAGGCAGGAGGGGTCAGGAGAGTCAAGGAGTGGGAGTGACACCTGTATAATGGCGATGACTGTACGAGGAGGAAGAAGAAGAGGTGGAGGCGTGACACAGACAGAAGAGGGGGAAAAGATGATGATGATGGAAGAGGAAGATGATGAGGAAGAAGAGGGGAAGGAAATAGAGGAGGCGAAGGAGGGGAAAAGAGATAAAGAAGAGGAAGTGAGAGAAGAGAAAATGATGCCTGGATGGAGAAAAAAAAATGAGG
>JAWZYT010003364.1:0-24347 GCA_034508575.1 Petrolisthes manimaculis
AATAAGGAAGAAACTATTACAGAGGATCAGTCAGTTCAGCTTACAAACATAGAAACATCTCTCCATTTTGTGTGTGTGAGTGTGTGTGTGTGATAATCTCATTCATTAAATCTTACGGTTCTATTTACTTCCCTCTTGACCCCCCCCCCCCCTCTGCCACACAAACAGTCTCTCTCTCTCTCTCTCTCTCTCTCTCTCTCTCTCTCTCTCTCTCACATTCCCATCTCTTAACTTCCCTTGCCCTCACTCTCACTTTCCGTATCTTACTTCCCTCCCTCACTCTGCCTCTTCACTCTCACTCCCCTCTCCCTTACTTCCCTCCCCTCACTCTGCCTCTTCACTCTCACTCTCCCTTACTTCCCTCCCCTCACTCTGCCTCTTCACTCCCTCTGCCTTACTTCTGGCATTCCTTCCTGTCTTCTCCACCAGTTATGAGACTCTTATGTCAATCCTAGTAACACCATCACTGTCAGTTATAAAGTCACCCTCTATATACTACCACCATCACAAACATTTTACCACCATCAACAAACATTCTACCACCATCACAAACATTCTACTACCACCACCACTAAATACATTCTTATACCACTACACAACAACAAACATTCCCCTACAACCACCACCACCAACACATCAACAACAACATACATTCCCCTACCACCACCACAACAACAACAACATCAACAACAAACATTCCTCTACAACAACAACAACAACAACAACAAAAAATTCACCCCTCTCAACCACTACAAAATCTTCCCTCTAGGACCCTTATTATCCTCACCCCCTCCCATCAACCAGCCAACTCTCTCTCTCTCTCTCTCTCTCTCTCTCTCTCTCTCTCTCTCCAGACGAGTGAGACGACCCAGTACCCTATTTCATATCTTTCTCTCTCTCTCTCTCTCTCTCTCTCTCGTCGTTCTAATTTCCTTCTTTATTTCCTTCATTTGTTCCTTCCCTGTCTTACCTCATCGCACTCTAGCGGCTCTCTCTCTCTCTCACTTTTTATAGGCATCCGGAAGAGCTTTGGTGAGGTACGAGGGAATGGGTGTAGGGAGGAGGGGGGTGGGGGTTACGAGCTGGCAACTATATGAGGTTTTGTTTACATTCTGGCGACCCGACTGACTCTAACTAGGAACGGTCGCTCATAACTTGTGGAAATTTCTGTCCTATCAATATACGAGATAAAAGTAGTCGGAGGAAATCAAGGAAAGTTAAGACCCAATTTTTCACACATAATACCGTTTTTTTTTTTTTTTTTTTTTTCTTTTTTTTTTGAGCGGAACTATAATAGCAAAAGCGGCCATCTGTCATGCCCCTGATTTTGGAAAGCTTTTTGTCCTGGTAGTCAACTTCAGTTCCTGGGTCCCTGATTTTGGAAAATGTGTGAACCAAATTATGAGCAAGTTACTCCACAAATATTGATAGAACTTTAACCCTAGTAATATCCACAACTATTTGTAGGGACTATAAGTATGTATAACAGAAGGAAATATACATCTCCTTCTGTAATACATACTTATAATAAATCCCTACAAACAACTATGGACATTAATTTATTTAATGTTGTATCAATAGTTGTCGCAATATCTTTTTTGGCAACTGTACCATTATAGACCACTATGCTAGTATCTGTGAAACAAGGACTCCATCAACCAGACTATAATCCCCTACTCCCATACCCCCTTAATTGACATAAAGTAAGATTTGCCGGCAGTAGCCTAGCTAATATTAGGCTTGGTGGCGTCTCTGTATTTAGACATACAGTATATAGGATCGTATAGGGAAGGTGGTAGCGCGGCGGCCACTAGCGCCCTCTTGTAACCTACACTATTCGTAAGGACAAGCTACATGACCAACTTACACACACACACATACACACGCACACATATATGTATATATCTGAGTCACCCAGGACGTAGGATGGAAAACGAAAGAAAGGCTGATAATATATTTGACAGAAATTGGTGAATGAATGGAATACCTCGATGTATGTGTGTGTGTGTGTGTGTGTAAGTATGTGTGTGTGTGTGTCCTGTTCCGAGGACCTTCTGCATCGATTGTCTCACTGCTGCTGCTGCTCTTCCTCCTCCTCCCTCTTTCCCTCCTCTCCTGTGTCCCTCTTTCCCTCCTCCTCTCCTGCCTCCCTCTTTTCCTCATTTCCTCTCTCATGTCTCTATTTCCATCCTCCTTCACTTCTCTCTTGTCTCCTCTCCCTCCCATTCCCTCTCCTCTCTCATTTCCTCCTCTCATTTCCTCCCCTCTTGTCTTCCTCTTTTCCTCCTCCTGTCTCCCTCTTTTCTCCTCCTGTCTCCCTCTTTTCCTCCTCTCCTGCCTCTTTTCCTACTTAAATTCTTCTTCATTTCTTCTTTCTTATTCATCTCTCTCTCTTTCCCTCTCCTCTTATTATTTCTCTCATATTGGTCTCTTCCTTATGTGTGTGTCTCTCATCCGTATTTTTCCAGTCACTCCTGCTGTCCTCCCTTGCCTCTCACTCAACCCCCCCCCATTCCTTCTCTCTCTCTCTCTCTCTCTCTCTCTCTCTCTCTCTCTCTCTCTCTCTCTCTCTCTCTCTCTCTCTCTCTCTCTCTCTCTCTCTCTCTCTCTCTCTCTCTCAACCCTGCTTTTCCCTCCACTCCCTCTTTTTCTCTTCATACATACACACACACACCCATCTTTCTTTTCCCTCTTCTATCTCTCTCCTCGTTTCTCTTTTTCCTTCTCCCGTTTTTTACCTCTCTTCCTTTCCCTCCCTCCCTCCTCCTCCACTTTCCCTCTCCACCTCAAGTGATACTCAACTCACAACGAGAGAGGCGACCTTCCCTTCCCCTCGTAGTCGCCTCACACACTTACTTCCCTCTTGTTTATTTTTGTATCTAAGTCTCCCATCTCTCTTTATTATTTTCTTTATTTCTCTTTACTTACCTCTTGTTTATTTTTGTATCTAAGTCTCCCATCTCTCTTTATTATTCTTTATTTCTCTTTACTTCCCTCTTGTTTATTTTTGTAACTAAGTCTCCATCTCTCTTTATTTCTCTTTGCGTGTTTATATTGGCCTTGTAATTCTCCTCTAATGTCTTTTTAGGGGATGGTATATACTTTGGGTACATTTATATAGTGCCTTGATTCCTCCAAAGTATGCCAGGAAACAACACGACCAGATTAATAGAATTTATGGTGTTCTGTTGCTTGGAATAGTTTGGAGGCATCAGTACTCCAGATTTAGCCTACCACCAACACTACACTATACCTCCTTAAATTTTGTTGGTAAATCTGGAGCAACTAAATCCTCCAAACTATTCCAAGCAACAGAACACCATTTTTTTGCTGTTATGCTCCTGTTTCCGGCATACTTTGGAGGAATCAAGGCACTCCAATGTATAAAAAAAAAAATTACCACCTCTCTCTCTCTCTCTCTTGTACCTCAGCCAACCAACTCTCCCTCCCATTCATTTCAAGCCCGAACAATTAATTTCCTGCTACTGTTCGCTTGTAACCTTCACTGTTTTCTTTCCTGAACTTCCTACCTCGTGTATATTATATAATATATATAATATATATATATATATATATATATATATATATATATATATATATATATATATATATATATATATATATATATATATTAAGGGGAGGTATTATACAGTGTTGGTGAATCTAGAGCACCAGATTATCTCCATACTAGTCAAGCAACAGTACATCATCATCATCATCATTTGTTTATCTGGTCCTGACTGTTTCCTGATATACTATGGAGGAATCAAGGTACTCTAATGTACCAAAATCATACTATCTATCTCCTTAATTAAACGAGCCTTCCTTTTATTTAGGTTTACTCTCAAACCTCCAAAGGAATTCGGTTTTCGATTGCTAGTTACAAAACCACATGGTATTTATAGTGTTGTACAGAATTCAGTGTTCACCGGCAAGAAACGTTGGGATTAATTTCCACTTTGTCCCCGGTATGCCAGACGTATGCTGCTGCTGCTGCTGCTGCTGCTCTTGTATTAATTTATTTCTTTGTCGTTTATGTGTAGAATATTATTGTAATCAAGATCAAGAGACTCATGGATACTCTAGTCTCTTGGTACCGGTATTGATATTGTACAGTACAGTCGCCGACCATAGCTATTTCTCTCACCTTGAGGTACACTGAACCAAAAGCAGAAGCTTTTGTTTCCATACTATGATCATTTTCATATAATTAATTTAAAACCTTCCCCCACACTGAATCAGTGGCTGCGGATTTCGTATGGGTCAAGGTGAGGGGCGTCGCTATTGTCGGCGACCGTACATACCTCCATGCAATGTTTGAACACCAAATTACACGTTCCCTCTTTGTTTTTTCCCACCAGAACCGTAAAGATGATTGAAGATGTGGACCGTCCAGGGTTCTTCAAGGACTACCACCGAGCTGTCCGTAAAGCCACCACCAATGACCAGTTCAACGAGTTCTCTAAGCTCAAGACGGATGAAGAACGTGTCCGTTTCTGCTTCAATCTCCCAGCCATCCACGACATAGATATCAAGCCATACTTCAAGGGGAAATCGGAGAAAGAGGCGTTAGATAAAAAAGAGGCAGGGAACAGGTGTTTTGGAAGGAAGAACAATATTGAGGCGCTTAAGTTATACAGCCAGGCGGTGGTAAAGGCTCCTGTGCCTTCGGGTAAATATTGGAAGTTAATCAGTTGAGTAACAATGCTCTGGCGTGGCGTGGATTCTCCCTCAACCCTCCACCATTCGCTCGCTCGACCACCTCCCCCTCACTCTCTCTCTCTCTTTCTCTCTCTCTCCTTGGCTGCGAGCGAGCGAATATTGAGTGACGTCATCTGGCGCGGAATGCAAACAATATAATGTTGGTCCGTGGAAAGGCAACTGACAGACTGACTGACTGACTGGTGGTGCATGGTGCTGGAAGAACTATGACTGTCTGTGGAAGACTTGTGTGTAATGTACAGGACATAATAAAAACATAATTGGCACCCTTACAGCACTATACAAGGGGTCGTATGTAAATACATCAGTGGTGTTGACGATGGTTTGGTACCGGTACGATGGTTCCATAGACAAACAACAGAGCCATCATACTGGTACCACACCATCGTCAACACCACAAACGTTCTTGCATAGGGTCCGTTATGCTACACCACAAATCATTCTCAATCATGTATAGTGCTAGTCAAAAATAATCATCCATATAGGGATTAACTTGGAAGAGTTTGACAGCTTCCCTCAGTTCCTTAGCTGATAAACTTTCCAATAAATAGTTTAAGTACCATATATTAATTTAATACAAGGGCTACTTACTACTTAAAGCAATAACATTATAATATTATGTGAACATGAAACCATTAGACAGCAAATTGTTTGAGATACATATGTGGAGGATTATTATTGACCATAACTGTACAGTTTTCACACTGTCTATAACAGTGCTCATTGTGAAATGTATCAGAGTATGCTTGGGGTACCAAATATATTTTTGTATGGCCTGTATATTAGGGGGTTAGGGGGGTGCGGGAATAGGGGACAAGCTTTCTACCCCCTCCCCCCCACCCACCCCAAGCCTGTCCCCCTACTCCTGCACCCCCCAAGCCTGTCACCCTATTCCCACACACCCTTAATTTAACTGATATAGTCTTCACTGTCATGAAGTTTTGAGGAATTGGTGCCCCATCAATGTGTCAAAAGTATATTACTACATAAAGATAATGTTGACTTTGTAGGAACACCTTACTGACTCTAATCTTATCGTAGTGTAGTAGGTTATTTAAGAAGCTGCCATTTGTGTTTATAACATCTGCATTATTTTGTATGTTTAATGTTTTTTGTTGCCTTCTTTTGTGATGTACCGTACACTTACAATTGTCTTCTGTTGAATGTTATTTTTCGTTTTACTTTTCACCAAAATAATCAGCTTTTGTTGAGTTAGCTTACAGTAAAGCACACTACAACCACTAACCAACCCAACCAACTAATAGTCTGTAGAAACCCAATTAGGTGATATAAACAGTTATGGATATAAAGTGCATTCTACTGTAAATATTTTAAGACACCTTTTAACTTATTTTTTATTTTCGTATAATTTTAGTTCATTTTATATTACTGTACTATATTTTAGCAATATGTATGGTAGTCAGGTCACACTGAAGAAAAGGTAAGCTGAATATTATGTCATTTGTCCATCACAACAATGGGCCATATTGAAGAACATTCATGGTATATACGATGGCGTGGTACCAGTACAATGGCTCTGTTGTTCGTCTATGGAGCTTTTGTACAGTACCAGTACTACACCATCGTCATCACCACGAATATTCTTGCATACGGCCCAGTGAACTATAGTATTACAGTAATAGAGGAATAAGAATGTATCACTGAATATAATATTATGTAATGATGATGATGTTATATACCAGTTAATTTATGCCTGGTAAGAAATATTTTTGGGGTAAATTACAGTAAGAACTAATCAAAACTACAAACAAAAATTATGATCAATTATTTGGATACATAAATAGAGACATGTATGCTTCACTCACTCTCACCTCTGGACTTTGTGCTTGTTCTCATAATAATAATAATAATAGTACTGTAATTATAATTAATAGTAATTAATAATAATAATAATAATAATGATAATCACAGCCACTCTCACCACACCTACCACTAACCCATTCCCTCTTGCTTTTCCCTACAGAGGAATGTGCCGACCCAAAGAAGATGACTTTGTATGCCATCTGTTTGGCAAACCGTTCGGCTGCACTTTACCACCTACGGGAATACAGGTACTGCGTCAAGGACATAGATGAGGCTCTGGAACACCATTACCCCAGGGTGAGTTGACTGCACTACTCATGGTGTGGCAGACAGGGAAGGAGTATTATATTGTTTGATTAAAATTTTCAGATCCAATCAATTAATGAATGCTCCAGTGTGCCAAGAAACCCTGTACAGTATCCCAAGTCTTAATATGGTACAGTACAGAATGAGTGCCCTAATTACCCAAATGTATATGTAGCATTCTCACAATGTTTTCAATTTAAATAAAATAATTGAAGCTATTATAACATATTCCTAACTACGGCTATATTATCAATTGCAGTATACTGTACAGTATTATATCTGATTGTATTACTGTACTGTACTGCCTTTAACATTGAGTTATTATTCTATTGGTTTGTTATGTGATCAGGAGTTGAAGTACAAGCTGTTTAAGAGGAAGGCTCGGTTGATGTCACACATGAAGCAACACATAGAGGCTCGTGATGCCTTCCGTCAGGCACTCAAATGGCTCGACTGGGCCAAGATGGAACGGGAGAAGCGCATCGATATCCAGACAGAACTGCAAAAATGGCTCAAGTTGTACGAGACTGGAAAGGTGGTCAAGAATTTGGGTGAGTCAAGAAAGTCAAACATTTGGTGACACATGAAATATATTATCTATTTAATATATGATGAGAGAATCCTTCAAATCAATGGTTACAAAATATCCTAAAGTACCAATTGCTGTACTATTTTTGTTGCTTTAATTGTAGCTGGCCACATTCATGATTCTGTACATACTGTAATGGAGTGTTGATGTTATTTTTGTCATCCTAGATATCCTAACCTTCTTATGCCTGTGTAGACCTCTAATATCAGCATAGTTATAATCTGTACTAAACTATTATTCATTTTATCCACTTGTTAATTAAAAAATGCATAAATATCTAGTACCAGGACACACAACATTTTGTACTACCATTCATCTTCAGAATAATTAACCAGACCTGTTTGTTTAGTGCCTATGTCAGTCTCAATAACCTTTATATACAGTATCAGTAATGTTAAGGGGAGATTGTTTTGTTGGTGAATTGAAGGGTTTCTGATTCCTTCAAACTACAGTATCCTACAAAACTTATCCCCTATTAATATCATTGAGAGTGTCATTTTCTGATATGTTTAAGAGGAATCAGAACCCTTTCAATTCACCAACAAGAGAATCAGAATCTCCCCTTAACGCTGTACATCTTCCATCTTCAGATATCCCTGAATCATTGACTGAACCTTCCCTCATGGTGCCTGTGTTGACCGATGGGAGCAATGAGCTGTTCCCATCCCTCAGTAAGAAGGTGGAGGTACACTATGACAACAACATGGGAAGGTTTGCAGTGGCATTGGAGGATATAGAGCCGGGAGAGACTCTGGTTACGGAACTGCCCTACTCCTCCGTCCTAAACAGGGAGGAGTACGGTACACATTGCCAGAAGTGCTTTAAAATGTGAGTAGATATTATTATTATTATTTTTTTTTTAACCACAGTGCTTTTACCAGTCCAGAAGTGCTTCAAAATGTGAGTGATTTTTTTTTTCTCAGTGATCAGATACTCCAAGATGGAAATAATGGTAGTTGAGTTTATCAGTACTGTATATACTAATTTTCTCCCCTCATAGTGTATTTGTTTTTTTAATGGCCAGTTCAGTCAGTCAAAATGAGAGAGGTAGAAAGAAAGGAGGTATACTAAGCATTGAATGTACAGTATGTCAAGGAAAAAAGGAATTATTTAAAGCTGAGAGTGATGATTGACAGAGGATTAATATTGTTTGACTTTGTTTATACATTATCCACACATATTTATACACAGTAAACTACATTGTATTGTTTTGTCTATTCTCTTGTAATGCAGCACCAAAGCTCCCATCCCTTGCAAGAAGTGTTCAAGTGTTTTGTTCTGCTCGGCTGAATGTCGACAGGCGTCCCTCTTCCACACCATTGAGTGCCCCATCTTGGACCTCTTGGTTGGGTCAGGCATGTCCATCAACTGTTTCCTTGCCTTCCGTGCTCTCACACAGAGTCCACTCTCCTTCTTCCTCAACTTAAGGGACAAACTGACTGAGGAAAATCCAGAGGTACGTGTTTATACACGGTTCTAAAAAAACATGGCATTAGAGTGCCTTGATTACTCCACAGTATGCCAGGATCATGGACCAGATTATCAATTATAATTATGGCCTATTGATTGGAATAGCTTGGAGGAATCAGTTGTTCCAGATTTGCCAACACTACAGATGAGAAATAGCTAAAATTTGTTTGACTAATATATAGGTATAATTTTGAATGTATTTGATGTGTACTGATGATGGTAATGTGTTAACAGGAGACGGCAAACAGCAAAGAAGTGTACGATCCAACAGATTTCCTACGGTTCTACCGACTGGTGTGTCACTCTCAGCACCGCACCCCAGAGGACTTCTTCCATCGTACCATTATGGTTTGCTTCTGGCTCAAGGCTCTCAAGAAGACCAAGTTCTTCGAGGGTAAAGGATCAGGCTCCAGTAAGTGTCTTTGTCATAAAAATGTTTATTCTCCAATAAAGTTTATCAACGATAATATATTTCACAAGAGTAAAGTAAAGGATTCCAGTAAGTTTCCTCATAATGCTAGCAGAGGAGAGGTTGGATTGTGTAGGTCAAACGAAAATACAACACTGTAAATGTTGAATAAAAATATGAAAGAATACTAGGCTAGGAAGACCCTGTAGAACAATGTAGAAGAGGGTATAGAAGTGGGATAACAAACATGTAGAAAAGAAAAGAGGGACAGTTGAAGAATTGAAATAATTTGTGAATGACCCTAAAGATTATGTGAGATTTGTATTTAAGTATAAACTATAGTATAGATCTTCTCAAATAACAAACTTACAGCCTCTTTTATTCCCTCTTGTGGTAGCATATCCATTATTTAAGGACAAAGGTTGGTTGATAATAGTTTGTACAGAACTAATATATCCTGTGATTCGTTGTTGGATCATATAGCCTTGTGTCATTACTGAAGCACTAAAAGTTTAACCATATAAAGTTACTACAACATTTGACTTGAAGAAAATGTTGCATGTGAATTTAGGGAAAATTTAAGTAAAATGGTTCATTCTATACTATATATTATTGACCATTAATAGGTTGGATTGGATCATAGGAAGAAATCAATACTGAATGGTAATTGTTGGCAGTTCTTATATTACACTGAAATTATATACGGTACAGAAGTAATAATTTATTAATATCCTTTATCTTTCCTTAAGGTGACAAGATCAGTGATGTTGAAGCTTTCATTGGTGGTCTTTTGTTGAGGTTCCTACAGGTATGTGTATCAGTGTTTGTTCAGACCTTGGGTGAATATAACTGGGTATTGAGATGTGTAACATGGTTTGGCTTCCCTCATTTCAGGGGATGAAAGTCTAGTATATGTATAATAATAATGTGTAGTATAATCTTGTACCTAGTGTGTTAGAAAGTTTGCATTAATTTTAGGGCAATTTTGTATAACCAGAACTTAGCTAATTTTTGCCAAATGTATCCTTACTGCTAAAACTTTGTTGACTTGAAATTGGAAGCATGTACAGTTGGGGAACAAAGTATCTGAACACTATAGGTGTCTTCTGGCAACAATTCCAAGAGTAAACACATCAGTAAGAGAAAATAATTGAGTTGAAGGAAAACATTTGTTTCAGAGCCTGTGGTTGGACGACTTAATAAATAAAAGTAGTTTGTACACTAATTCTCTTGATTTCCAGTTGATCCAGTTCAATGCTCATGAGGTATCAGAGTTTATGTTGAAGGCTCCTAAAACATTAGATGAATCTAAGAATGAGTCCCTGGGAGCAGCCATCTACCCAACCCTGGCTCTCTTCAACCACTCCTGTCACAGTGCTCAAGTCAGGTGAGGCAGTCAGTTGTATTCATATCAATGTGCCTTAGTAACACATTTGTATTTTCTGAGTTAACATTTTATTTTATAGCTTTATTCTGAACAAACTTACTTTCAGATATAATACAGTATATATTTTGCTCAGATGTAAATAGAATACAGTAAACCCTCACTAACTCGGATCAATTAAGGAGAGACCTTTGTTGAGTTATCCGAAGACCCTCAAAACTACATGTGCTTTCACTCATATCTCTATCTATCTATAGATATTCCTTGGAATAGTTTGGAGGAATCAATTGTTCCAGACTTCCCAACACAATACTTCCCCCTGAAGCTCATATATTGTGTTAAACTTGCAGGTACTTCACTGGTATCCAAGTTGTCACAAAGTCCATCAGGAACATCAAGAAAGGAGAGTTGGTGCCTGAGAACTATGGTCAAAGTTTCACCTGCAAAGACAGGAGTAATCGTAGAATGGAGTTGGCAGACAGATACTGGTTTGAGTGCAATTGTGAGGTAAGAATTAATTGAGTACAAGTGTGAGGTAAGCCTTCATTGAGTGCAAGTGTGAGGTAAGCCTTCATTGTGTGCAAGTGTGAGGTAAGCCTTCATTGAGTGTAAGTGTGAGGTAAGCCTTCATTGAGTGTGTTCCCAAAGTTTTTATTTTTTCTGACCAATATGATCAATACTGTACTGTACCCCATTTCCTTATTTTCCAGGGTTGGGGAAGCTCTAGCACCATGGTGTGCTGGACCCTCAACAAGCATGGGGTCCAGCTCTGGGGCTATATGAGCTTTTGGGGGGGGGGTTATTGTTAGAGAGTGAGGACCCCAACCCTCAGCCCCCCCTCTGTATTTATTGTAAAGGATATGAGGCTGACTACACCATTGCAAGAATGGTGGGTGATAGGTATGCCACTTCCCTTCACCAAAATTCGCCAAAATTTCCTAACCACAGTCCAAAATCTAAATAATTTACTGGTTATGTGTTTTTTGTTAACCTTCTGTACATAGAGTTATCCATCTTGCAGGCATGTCAGAATGACTGGCCTTTGTACAAGAACATGAACAACACATCTATGAAGTTCAAGTGTACTAAGTGCCAAACAGTACTTCCCATTAACCCTGAGACCCACTTGATGCCTGTTGCCAAGTGTGAGAAGTGTGGTGAGCATACAAACATCATGGGGACTCTAAAAAACCTACAGGTAAGTAGTCTGTACATTTTTGTTAGATTTTATTTTTTATTATAATTTTGTATGGATGTCAAGGAAGTATAGCCTGGTGAAGCCGACACTATTCAAAATATATCACATACGGCAGTAAAGGTAGAGGAGGAGGAGGAGCTGGGGTCAGAAGGAACTGCAACGTGGGAATGGGGATTAGAAATATCATCTTGGGAGATTGGAAGAAAGTTAGAAAAAAATATTGAAAAAGCCCAGGGGAGAATTAATAAAGGAAGTATAGATAGTTCCATTAGAGTGTACTATGGCAATTTAAGGAGTCTGTTTAACAAGTAACATTGAAGTCACCTGTTTTCCCAATGTAGTTTATAGGAACCTATATTTATTGTATATAGTATCAAGGATCTACTGTACTGTCTTTTCAATCTTTTAACAGAACACCGAGCAGACATTCAAGGGTGCTTGCAAAGAGATGGAAGCCTTTAATCTTGAAAAGGCCGAGTCACTTCTGGTGGAGAACTTGAAGCAGCTGGAGACTAGCCTTTATCCTCCATACAGGGACTACCACCTTACACAGGAAGCCTATATGAAGGTCTGTTTGTGTCAAGGTAATATAAGGATCAAAACTCCCAAAGTGGAGGAATAGGTATGATAGAATCTATAATGTGTGAGTGGAGTGGTAATAATAATAATAATAATAATAGGCTTCATCATAGCTATAAAAGTAACTCCATCCATGGTTGCCAGTTTTTGTTTATTTCTTCTTCATGGGAGTAAATTTGGAGTGTTTGCGAGTACATTGTTGGCTAATTTAAGTTGAAAGCCGTGGTTTGTATACATGAATACCATCACTGTATAGTCTTGGTTCCCTTAAAAAAAACAAAGAAACTTGCAAATACAAAATACATGTCACTGACAACCATAAACAAGAAAAGCACTGAATTGGGATCAGTATCATGGAGAAAATAAATAGCTAACTAATAATTACTGTTTTCAATGATGCAGCTATAAAGTATACAGTATATATAATTATGAAGAGTAAACAAAAACTAAGAATTAATCATTATAGTTGGTCCACTATGAAAGAATAATGATGGACTGGGCAATAGCAAGGAATGGTATGATGTAGATCCTTGTTATAACACAAATACAGTACAGTACATATTATAGGCCTTCAATAATATGCCAGTATGTATCATATAACACAGGCCCATTAGATCACTTAGCCTGTATGGATATGAATGATAGAAGCCTGGGGTAACATCTGGTGGTCTTCTGTGAGGGACAGAGTGTAAAATGAAATTGTGGTGGATACAAATATTTATTAGCATTATATCAAGTATCCATCAGTTCATTATACACTCACTCTCATTGGAGATTGCCAAATGTGTCCTGTGTCATTCATTTTCATACAAACTAATCAGATCAACTGGTTGACAAGTGTTGATATATGTTACATGTATATATTTTGAATGAATGAAAAGGGTTAGAAAGAAGACTGCTAGTCCAGAAAAACCTCATATCACAAAAGTGAAGAAGACACAAAAGAAGGGATTGTGGAAGAGAAGAGAGATATTGACTAGAGTCCAAAAGGGTATCAAAACCCTTAAAGTATTACCTCTAATGTTGGTATTGAGATTTTATTGTATCTATGTATAGTATTGTAGTGTGTATGAGGCCACCATACTAGTCATGTTGTTGTCTAGTCCATAACTTAACTTTCATATGATCCGACATCAGATTCATAGGGTATTCTTTATTCAGAGTAGCTAGTTACAAAAATTAAGCTGTTAATTAGTTACATATATATCTATCTACATATGAATATAATAATTATTACCATAGAGAACAGTGTGTATACTGTAAAACTGTTGAGATGTCTTGTTTTGAGATATTTATTATTCTGAATGCATTTGTAAACTGTGCATTTCACATATTTATGAGATAAATTAGTATACAAGCAGTGTGTGTCAGACTGATAGATTTCTCATTTAGATATTACGGGGCGTTTGATAATGCAAGTAATTTACTGGGTCTGTTAAATGCAAAGTGTTAACATATTTAACATAATAAATGATCAAGGGCCAACTGTACAATGGTAAGTAGCTTTGTCATTGTAAAGTGTTAAGGGTGTGTGGAAATTAAGGGACAGGCTTGGGGGGGGGGAGGGGTAGAAAGTTTGTCCCCTATTCCCGCACCCCCCTAACCCCCCCAAGCCTGTCTCCATACTCCAGCACCTCCAAAAAAAACCCAAGCCTGTCCCCCTATTCCCACACCCCCTTAATACTGGTGTTCGTAGCCTTGTGTCATCAACAACTTGAATGAATATTTGCTAACAAAATTTTGGCAGCAAATCTCCCTCCGTATGTAAAACAATTCACAAGCCAAGTAATGAGATTGATAGGTTTATGAGAGAATTCTTTGTAAATGCCCAGTACATGACTTGTCTTGAGTTTAAACCCCTTGTTAGTAAATTGGAGGAAGCACAAAAAGGTTTCAATTTGCCAACAAGACTCTCTCAATTGCCCTTCCAGCTTTATACTTTAGTCAAATGATATGGTTGGTAAATGATACTGGCAATGAGAAGCTGTGTGTGTGCTGTATAGAATGTTTTAACTATATGGATCTTAACATTCAGCAGACATGTACTGTATGAAACTACAAGTGAAAATTGTCAGTTATCTTGACACCTGTTAGAACTATACTGTACACAAAAGTGGTATATACATTTTAATAATGTGATCATTATATTGCTAATCCATCCAAGTGTTTATATAATATATAAATTTAACATTTGTTGTCATAATATGTATATTGATATAAATGCAAAATTTATAAATTTTCAGTACATAACTTCTATATATACACATAACCAAGAGTTGTGGTCTATGGATAAGCCCATTCTCAAATGCTACAGTCTTTTGGAAGGAAAATAATTCATTACACTTTGAACTCTCCTTGCTTGCAGTTTCTTATATGGGTGAGTGTTGACTTGAAGCTTTCAGGGAAATATGTGTATTAAGAAATGGTGTCTAACTCATTAGTAGTCAGGTGAACTTGGGCTGTATATACATTTATCTTTGAAGTTAGAGTCCAGGAGAATTTTGCATTTTTTTTTCCCAAGTATAAACTAATTCTAGTAGAGAGCATGAGAATGATGTTTATTCTGTAAAGTATATACTTCAAGTTTAGCCAGACATATCGTAGTTAAATTAGAAACAATGCTGTGAACATCTACGGTTAACCTTAAACAGATTTACTTCACATCTCAAATTTATGTACTATTTTGTGTTAATCACTCGTGCTTAATGCAGTTTGAATCTATAATGAGAAAATTCACAGCTATAATTTCTACTCATTGCATATAACATATTTAAATCATTACCTCTCCACTTTCTCTCCTCCTTTCAACCCTCCCTCTTTCTCCCCCTCAACTCTACCATCGCTCTAGTTATATAAAAACTGAATCGTTTTGTATTGGTCCACACAGCTTTAGTATAATTTTACAATACTGTACATACTTCAGCTGTGAAAAATGAAGGACCATATGAATGAAATACAATATGGCTAATTAGTCAAGTACTTTATACATTTATATTATATTCTGCTGGTGGATATGTATAGAACTGCATACTGTTTGGAGAAGATTGATTTGAGTTAGTTAATTTGCAGTTCTTCTGGATGCGTGCCATATGAATATATACATGTATTGATTGACTCCTTTGATAAAGTTTTTGGCTTTTTCAGTAAATAAAATGCACCCCAAGAAAAATTTTGCCAAACAATTACTCAACGAGGCACTTATCTGCAACTCATAATTGCTGGAATATAAGAGAAACATACATCTCGGGTCATATTAAAATTGTGTTTTTTCACTTGGGCACACACAAAAAAGCCTCAATTTGCAGCGTGTGTTATACTACTAATGTGGTGCCAACGTGATACTGAGATTTGGAGTAACTACTTATAGTTATAACTTCACATCACTGGACATTTCATAATGACTTAACCAGTGACAGTTTATTATTTTATCACAGGCCCTCCATCAAACTTTCATATACTTGGGAAATGTGAGTGAAATGCTGTGCATTACATATTTTTGGAGGCACAAAGAAAGTCTTACATCTTTGACACAGTAGTACTGTATAATATGCAGTCTGAATCAAACTTACTTTGTCAGTAGCTAGTGTTAGTGCTTGCAATATTAATATGAAGACAAATTTCATATAAACTAGAGCTCTTGCTTTAATGAATTTAAGTTTAAATTTCCAAATTAGTCTGGTAATGTGAAGTTGGGTGGGTTTTTTAAAGTAATACTGTATAATGGTTGTTCAGCACAAGGTCAGTAAACTTCATAGTATATAATATTATAAGGAGTTCAGTAATACCTGTATAATTTAATAAGCTTGGAAATAATACTGTCCTAGGGTTCCTCACTAAACTGTACATTCTTATTATATCTAGCCTAATTAGTGCCAAATACTGTATTTCCTTTTCTGCTCATGTGCAATTTCTATGTGTGTAAGATATGTAGGACTGCTGAGGCTGAGGCTTGCTTTCCTGTACTGTATGCTGCTTTTGTAGAGTAGAAGAATCATAAAGATATAAATAACACTACCAACAATTTTTGGTGTTGAAATGAAAATGAATGCAATGAGCTATTATAGGTGACAGAGCCTTACTGATGTTACAGGTGGGTACTGCCCCTCCTTATAGAAGAACTGGTCAAGGCCAGTGGTCTGAGAATCACTCAAGCCTTAATTCGTTCTGATGGAATGATGTAAAGTACTAACTGTAAATACAAGTTCTGGAAATACAGTATATTTATATTCAGCTTGAAAAGTTGATACATTGCTGAAATGTTGACCTGTACAGTAATGTAAACACATTTTACTCCAGAATCCATCCACTAATGAAGAAATGTGAGAAGTGTTCACATTAAGGAGAGAATCTCTTGTTGCTGAATTGGAGAACAAATTAATCCTCCAAACTGCCAAGAAAAAGAATCCCTCACTATTGCATAAAGGGGATCTATCTGTTTTATGGTATAGTTTGGATGAATATATACTCCTCTAATTTACCAACAAGACTTTCCCATTATGTGTATTTCATATCAGATGTTATAGAGTAACATGGGAAAAAAAAAGAGATACTGTGTTTAATATCTTGACATTCAAAGTATTGGTTTGTTATTTTAAGTGTTCCTCCAAAGCTCTTGATATTCCCAGTGTGCATGAGTGTGTGACTTTGTACAATGCTGTATGTTAAAGTAGTGTGAAATAGGTAACTCTTATTTAAAAGAAGTTGTTTTGATAGGAGATTTTTTTAGGATCAATTTCAATATACTTAAGTCAGATGTAGTTGTAACAAGTGAGAAATAAGGGGCACTATTTTCCTGCAGGAGGATATTATGTTTATCAAGCAATTGTTAATAGCAATATAATTTCTGGGCACTGGAAGACCTCATTATACAATGTATTGAAGTTACAGGCAAGAAAATATAGCATTGTGTTTATTATTGAATGTGTCATGATTAATGTAAAGAAATCTGTGTCTCTACTCAATGGAATGTAGCAGGTTAAAGTCACAAATTTCCAATGGAAAGCAGTATGAATTTAGTATACTGAAATATTATTGTGCAACTATAATGCCACTGTGTGTATACTATACTGAGAGCCATACTGTATTTGAATAATGTATGGCATAATTTTAGCCATATTTACAGAGGGAGGAAATATGAGGGCCATATGCATGAACATTTGTGGTGTTTACAAAGTGCTCTGTACTGTAGTATGTGTGGGGAATCAACTTACCTGTACCTCACCATCATTAACACCATGAATGTTTTTATATATATATATATATATATACAGTAAGATCTCGCATCTAACGAATAATAGGTGCCAAAAAAGGTGCGTTAGATACGAATTCGTTAGATGCGAATACATAAACATATGGGGAAAATTATAATCGGTACCAAAAATACAACTGAAACTCAATTTTCTTTCTTAATTAACATTATTGGCTTGTATTTACGGCATACAGTAATTAAAAATATACAAGAAATGTGTAAAATAATCAAGAAACATGTAAAAAAGTCCGTTAATCCGACCACGGATACTCCGAAAACCCCAATAGTCCAAATTTTTTAAAGTGGTAATAAAAATGTCAATTTTGGTGGCCGAGAGGCCTATGCGGGATTTTCCGGGTGTATCGTGATCGTCACATATGCCTACATGATTCGCGTACAGCTGGGCCATCCACTCTCCCAGCTATTAGGCGTACCTATGCGCAAATTAATATTAAGTTGAAGTGATTTTTCAAAGAAAATTACCAAAATTAATTAATACAAACTAAGGAATGTTTGTGCACGAATGAAAATTCAATGAGTTTTAGTGATGACTGAAATTTCCTCCCCACTGTCACTCACGCTGGCTCGATACACTCGTCATAAGCCTAAACCCTTTATAGTGAACTACTTTTCAATACGGGCATTTTTCATACTTTTAACACATATCCCGGTACAGACATTTGATATGGTGAAAAGTGCAAGTGATTGTATGAGAAAATTACAAAGAATAATTAATATGAACTAAGGAAATGTGATTGTATGAGTAGAAACTCATGAATTATTGGTGTTAACTGAACTTGTCAACTCATCACGCACTACACACGCTATTCGGCCTAACCTTTTAGAATGAACAACCTTTAAAACCATTCATTTTCCATACTTTGGGCTCGTGTTTAGAATTATTATTAGTCATTAGCTGTATTCGGTGGCAAAAATTCAACTTGAACTGATGGGTGACGACCAACTAGGTAACGTGGCCGATATCCAACAGCACAAGAGACGTAATCCACCACCACAAAGAATAACATCACCACTACGCGCCTGACCATAAGGGTGATAACACTAGGACTGAGGCGGCAAGCGTCTCCGAGGCGTGTAGGCGGGAGCAGTGTTGCCAGGTGCAGGGAAATTTCTCTGTTTTAGGGAGGGAGGGAGGCAGTCGGGAGTGGCTGTTTGTTCGGGATTTTTCGCTGTTCATTTAGGATTTTTTCGTTAGATTTGAAACTATACTCGTTAGATGAGAATATAGGTAGATGTCCAAAACGTCGTTAGATACGAATTCGTTAGATTGAAACACGTTAGATGCGAGATCTTACTGTATATATATATATATATATATATATATATATATATATATATATCCATGAAAATCACAATCTCATGAATATAAAATAATAAGAAAACCCCACATAACCTTGGAACATTTGTGTTATTTTATGGATGTACAGTACCCAACCCTTTGAAAAATATTGATGATGATGACAACAATATTTTGGTCTGACTTGGACTCTCTTTTAGTACTGTACTGATAATATTAACTGCATACAGTACTTGTTAATATAGTACCTGAAGATGGCTCAAATCCAGTGGAAACATTGTACAATACATTTATAAAATAATTATACATGTGTTTTGAGGTTGTGTGTTTTTCCTTACCATGTATAAAGAGGGTTTCCTGTACCCTATTCTTATTATATTTAGTTTTCAACAGATCTTTACTTTATGTACTTCTTACAGTTTAGTAGCTGAACTGGATTTAATTTATTGTTTTGAGTGATTTCTGTAACATAGTAGAGTTCTTTAATGTACATGTCATCTTACTATTTCCACATACATATTACTCAATGAATGAGGCTCAGTGACTTTACTCATGTACAATACAATAACAGCAATCTATCTTGCTTCATTTTCAGCTTTCTTGTACCGATACAAAAATCTCTTGCTAATGTTTGAACTTGATTGTAAAATTTTACCATTATAATATAATCGTTTCAGACATGCTGTATTAATTTGTTTCTCTTTCAGTGTGTAAATATACTGCATAACAAATACCAGATATTCAGGAACACACATAATTAGTCATTTTAAGTGACCTGATTCCCTTTGTGTACTGTATTTCAGACTGTATAAAGACTTGGCATTGTCAAAAGAGTACCAGAGTGATCATGAACAGGCTATAATATATAATCTACAGTACAGTACTTGGCGGCAAAAATTGGAATAGGGGAACTAAACATGGAAGAATTTTCTCTTTAACACGAACCATTTTGTCTGGAACATGAATATTGGTGTGTCATTGGAATACAACAACCAGTGGTACATTGGCAAGAGATATTCTGTATGGTATTTGTCTCACTCTCTAGTCATACTGTGGCATTTTATCATCATGTCATACATTACTTTGGATCATGTGTAAGGAAAGTGATGTGTTCAATGATGGATGGTTGTGTCCAGTAGGATAATACTGTATTGTTACTTTATGGAGTCAGTCAGTACATCAGTCATAATCATCATTATTTAACACAGTTTTCTTAACATATGGCCCTTTGTTGCATAATGGTGAATGTTTTCTGTGATTAATCATAATCACTCTTGGTTTCAGTGAAATACTTATGAATTATTCTAAGGAACTTTTTTATGCATTTGGTAGTACAGATTCTCATTAGTAATAATTTGCTTAAATTTTGTTGTATTACCAAAAATAACAATGAAGTTTGTTAAGTCCCAAATACAGATTCAATTTTCAGCAGTTATAATGTTGATTTGAATTTAATTATGCCTTACATAGTGCCTTTTGTACACTGTACTACTGCCTGACTAAGATTATTATAAAAAAGTTTCTGTTTAACCATTTGTTTAATTCCTGACCTTTGTGTGCTTGAATAATGATGCTTTGGAACAAAATGTTATGTTTAGATAACTCATTATATCATCTGGTATCAGTGAAACTACCATAATACATATAACCTGAAAACATAGTCATGTGCATGAACAAGAAAGCTGTTTTTTATATCAAGTTAAAAACAAACTTTTCAAATATCAATGTAACTGGTGTAAATCTTCAAACAATGCAATAGCAAGACATTGTTTACTAATACAGTAAATATCAAGTTAGGATTTGGTTTGCTTTGTAACCAAGGAGGAGAAAGTCTTCCTTGTATATATTAATGATCTCCATCATTAAGTCCCGTGGTACTTCCTTAAATTCTCTTAAGTCTTGCTCAAGTTTAGTGGTCCTGGTGGTAGAACCTTGCTGGTGTATATTGGTTGGGGTCTGTTTTGGTCTTGTGATGGGATCCTGGTGTGGACTGGTGGGGTTTTGTTTTGGTGTGGAAACTGGGATCTGGTCAGGTCTTTGGGTACTGCTGGAATCCTGCTGTGGTTTTGTACTGAGGTTGTGGTCCATCCTATTATATCCTCTCTCTTTGTCTGAGCGGTTCTTGCTGGGAAGGGTAAGGTTATGAGGGTAGCCAAGGACAGAATGAAGCAGATGGTGCAGTTCAACATCCAGGTGTTCAAGGTGAAGAAGGTAGTGTAGTGAGGTGGAGCAGGGACGGCAGTGGCTTGAGACGGCCATCCAGTGATGGTCGGGGACTCTATATTTATGTGTCCATAAGACGTGATGCAAAAACTCTGTTAAAGTGAAGTTAACATTGGCTAATGTAGATTGAGGATGAACCAGGTTGAGGCCACGCTTCACAGCATCAAACAAGCCCCAATGGTTGCCACTTAATATCATATGAGTAGCTATGGTCATTTCTTCAGGGCCATAGTAGATTACTTCCTCAGCGGGTGGGAAGGCAAGCATTTCCCCAGACGTAGATGAGAAATAGCGTGTCAATATTCTATGAGAGATTCGCAGATTTTTGACCAGGAGGCGAATCACTCTGGACTGACCAGCCAGCCGTCCGGTAGATACGAGGGCCGGAAGCCAATACAGGTAGAGTCTGTTGATCCAGGTGTCCTTACTGCCAGTCACTCGTTGCCAAGATGGTCCATATTGACCCAGGGCTGCACCACCAAGATACTTGTCCCTTGTAATTGTAAGGAGAACAAATCCCAGACATAGTTTAATATTTTTCTTCTGGATTTATCCACCGATATTACCTCCTAGCACGAACAATACAAGTACTGAACAGTAATGTATGGTCAGCAGCATAAGTTTGCTTCATTTCCACCTGTGTCTGTATTGGCTATACTGTAGTAGTGATGTAATACAAACGTAATGCAGAGATGACAAGATATAGTTCTCATATGGTAAATTACGTATGTTGGAATAAAAATAGGTTGGAAAATGCAACAATCTGGTCATATTAGAAATACTAAGTACTGTACATGTGATGGAAGCGAATTTATGCCGTTGGTTGTACATTAGTAAACATACCTATAGGCTGAGAGTAGTCTAAGTAAAGGATGCCTGGCCACCAACACATTCACTGGATGTGGACTGGTTGGCTTCACTCCATTCATGACTTCACCCAGAGCACGGAGGGAAGTTGTGGCCACCTACCAAAAAAGTTGTGAAAGTTAGTGTAGCTAACAGTAAAATATTTTATAATTTATAAGCTATACAGTATAACAATATTTATGGGTAAGGCAACAGCAAGACCAAACCTTAACTTCTCATTGTTGTGCCTGGAGAAACGGAACAAATTACTAGCCCATATCCATACAATGTTGATACACATTTCTATTCTCAAATTGTTAGTGATCTGTATTCTTACTTTAGGTACAAGACAGAAGGTGAGTGGTCCAGGATTTACTGTGAGGATCATTTGTTTATGCCAAGGCAGCAGTTCTATTTGGTTTAGTCTTTGGCATTGATGCTTCAAGTTTTCCATTCGTAGAGACAACACAGCAGTCAAATTTGGGAACACTCCTGAGTTATCCTCACTGTTCCAATTCTCAGCAATATTTGATGGAACTGATAAATCCAAACTGTTCAACAATAATTCTGTGACAGGAGAAGATGACGACTGACTGGTATGTTGTTGTGATGAATGTGTAATGCTACTTATATCACCAGTGTCAATGATGGGGGTAATCAGTTTCTGGCTTGTTGATGATCCTTCTACTGTAAATTCTGTTTTGAAGGTCATGTTGTCCAGAACCACCTGCAAAAAAAAGGAAAAGAAAAAAATATCCTAAGTATTTTCTTAGACTCTGTTACTCAGGATTATAAAGAAAAGTGAGAAAATTGTCTATATATTCTGTCATACAATGAGGGTCAAGAGTCGTTAAGTTTGTTGTTTTGCAATCACTGGGTCACTTGGTAGACCATTCACTGCAAAACTTCCAAAATAATGACCTCTCTTTCCATAAGGCCTGTGTAAGAATTCGTGTGGCCAACAATACCGTAGAGCCTACAGTAGAGTACTCACCAGACACACACCAACAACACAGTAGAGTACTCACCAGACACACACCAACAACACAGTAGAGTACTCACCAGACACACACCAACAACACAGAGTAATAGCAGTGTGAGGAATGTTACTGACACTCCTTCCTGTTTCACTCTCCTCAATCTCACACAAACCATCTTGTATCTGGCTCACTCCATTTCTACTCTCTCTCACACTCCTTTCTACTCTCCCTCACTCTTCCTTTCAGTCCTTTCTCCCTCACTCTTTTTTTTTAATCCCTTCACCTTTACTCCTTTTCTATTCTCTCACTCTTCCTCCCAGTCTCTTCTCCCTCACTCTCCTTTTCTACTCTCCTTCACTCTTTTTCTCAGTCCTTTTTCCTCACTCTTCCTCTCAATCCTTTCTCCCTCTTAGTTATTCCATCATTTTCTTTATTTTACTGAACATTCTCCTTATCCTCCCTATCAGTTTTATCTTTTCTACTCACACCAAATGTAAACTCACAAACAGTTACTCTCCACCTCACTTATGTCTCCTCCACTTCACTCTCCCTCACTCTGACCACTTTCTCTCCACTCCCATAATCAATTCTCCTCCTCTTCTCTCTCCCCCTCCACTCCTTCCTCCTTCCTCCACTGACGTCAACTTTCCTCTTCAGATCAATATACAACACAATATTTGTTAACTTTTCCTGTTGCTTGCCTGCTTGGAACGTACTGTATTATTCATCTGTGTTTCCTGGTGGGATGTGGAGGGTTAGTTTTGCAAAGTTTTATTTTTTTTTTTCCTGGATTAATATTTACAGTTCAATACACCTGCCAGTCCTTAAGGGGAGATTATCCTCTTGTTGGTGAATTAGAAGCCAACTGATTCCTTCAAAGTATGCCACAAAGACAGACGGGTGGGGGTGAAGGTGAGGGTGGGGGAAGGTGGGAGTGAGGGTGGGTGTATAAAAGGAGGGAAAAGAAAGAAATAGAGTGGAAAAACTCGAACGCAAACACCGAGAAAATCTAATTCCAGGACTTTCCAGGATAACAGTTCCAGGCAACAACAAGGTTTGAGACGCCTCCAGTCCCAGCGGACCACAGAATACAAAGGAGTTCCCTGCCCTTCCCTTCCCTCAACTCCCCCTTCCCCCCTCCTCCCCAACAGCAAACCCCCCCCCCCCCTCCCCTCCCTGTGTCACCTCAACCCTCAACACATCCCTTCCTTCCTCATGTCACCTCTTTCCATCCATCCCCTAATCACCTCC
>JAWZYT010003365.1:0-132403 GCA_034508575.1 Petrolisthes manimaculis
CTGTTGCTTGGAATAGTTTGGAGGAATAATTTGCTCCACATACATTTACCAACACTGTATCCTTCCCTTAAATACACTTGTAACAGACAAGAGAAACTTTGATGATGAAACAAAAGAAGAGAGAAGATATCGTCTGTAAGCGACCTTCACCCAAATGAGAGAAGGGAGGCAGAACAAGGAGACAGAAGGGAGGGAGGGAGGAAGAAAAAGGAGAGGAAGAGAGGGGGGAAGGAGTCAGAAGGGAGGGAAGGAGGAAAAGTGGGAAGAAGACAGAAGTAAGGAAAAAAGGAGACACAAGGGAGGGATGAAGGAATAGGAGAGAAAGTGAGAGAAGGGGGGGAAGGAGATAAAAGTAAAGGAAGAAGGAGATAGAAGGGATGGAAGAAGGAGAAGGGGGAACGAGACTGAAGGGAAGGAATAATAATAATGGGAGGAATGGAGTCGGGGAAAAAGAGAGAGAAAAGAGAGGGAGGGAGGTCAAGATGAGGAATTAAATGATACGAGAGAGAGAGAGAAAGAGAGAGAGAGAGAGAGAGAGAGAGAGAGAGAGAGAGAGAAAGATAGAGAGAGAATGAGAAAGAAATACAGACCAAGAGACATAAAGAGACATTAAAGAAAAGAAAGGAGAGGGAGGTTAAAGAGGAGGTGGATATAACTGAGAGGAGAAGGAGGAGGAAGAGATGGAAGAAGGAAAAAGAATATTAGAATGGGAAGAGGCAAAAGAGAAAGTATACAAGGTGGAAGGAGAATAAATATATGCCTGTCAGAGCAATTAATCAAACACACACACACTGAGAGAGAGAGAGAGAGAGAGAGAGAGAGAGAGAGAGAGAGAGAGAGAGAGAGAGAGAGAGAGAGAGAGAGAGAGAGAGAGAGATGATATGACTGCCTGAATGGGGGAGGGTAAGATACGAGAAATGAGGTGGGAGAAGGAGAGAGGAGAAAATTGAAAAGGTTACGAAAAATGAGATGTGAGCAGGATATGGGAAAAGGAAGAAGGGCAGGATATGGGATTATGAGGTACTGACAGAGAAGGAGAGAGAAAAAGGTGAGAAGAAGAGAGGAATGGGAGAGAAGAGGAATGGGAGAGAATGGGAAAGAGAGAGAATGGGAAAGAGTGAGAAGAGGAAAGAGAGAGAAGAGGAAAGAGAGAAAAGAGGAAAGAGAGAAAAGAGGAAAGAGAGAAGAGGAAAGAGAGAGAAGAGGAAGAGAGAGAAGAGGGAAAGAGAGAGAAGAGGAAAGAGAGAAAAGAGGAAAGAGAGAAAAGAGGGAAAGAGAGAAAAGAGGGAAAGAGAGAAAAGAGAAAAGAGAGAAAGAAGGAAAGAGAGAAAAGAGGAAAGAGAGAGAAGAGGAAAAACTTAGAAGATGAGGGTAAGAGGAGATGGTGTGAGAGCTGGAGTAAGAGGAAGGGAAGAGAAGTGGGTGAGAGAGCTGGAGGGTGATGGGGGGGAAGAGGGTGATGGGGGGGGAAGAGGGTGATGGGGGGGGGGAGGGTATACAATGGGAGACAAACAACGATACAACCAAAGACCTTTCGTGTCTCAGTAACCTATTTATATTGAGTTATGGTGACGATAAAAGAATGTTGCTTATTACTGGGAAAGGCAATGGATGGGATGAGAAGGGAAGGGAAGAGATGGGATGGGATGGGATGGGAAGGGATGGGATGGGAAGAGAAGGGATGGGAAGAGAAGGGATGGGGAGAGGTGGGATGGGATGGGATGAGATGGCAATGTATGGGAAGGGAAGAGAAGGGATGTGGAAGGGAAAAATGGAGGAAAGAAATGGGAAGGGAAGAGATGGGGAGGGAAGGGAGGAAAAAGATGGCGAGGGAAGAGAAAATAGTCAAGAAATATGGAGGGTGAAGATGGAAAGAGATGGGAAGGGTGAGCTGAGGAAGAAATGAAACGAGATGAAAGGGAAGAGGAGAGAATGGGAAAAAGGAGAGGTAGGGAAGAGAAAAAAGGGTGGATGGGTGAGAGAGGAAGAGAAGAGAGAGAGAGAAGGGTCGATGGGTGAAAGAGAATGGATGGGGGAAGGAGAGGGGAATAAAGTGAAGTGAGTGAAACGAGACAAGGGAACTAGAAACACTGGACACAAAGAAGAGGGAGAATGTAAACAAACGATGAACCTGTGTACTTTTAAAGGGTAAATCTGGATCAACCCATTCCTCTAAACTATTCCAAGCAACAGAACACCATTAATTTTTGTTCATCTGGTCCTGTTTCCTGGCATACTTTGGAGGAATCATGGCACTCCAATGTAACAAAAGTGAATTAAAGAACTGATGATTAGGAGGAGGGGTATAGGGGGAATGAAAGAAGGTAAATAAAGAGAAGGAAATAAAAGAATAAACAGATGTAATGAATGAAAGCAAAGGGACAGAGCGAAGGGAAGACCTGGCACAGAAAATAGGGAAGGAAAGAGATAATAATGGCTTTAGGTTATATACAACACATCCGCTACCATGATAAGGAAACAACACACACCACTACTCCCCACTACATCGTCAACACACACACCACTACTCCCCACTACTTCATCAACACACACACACACACACACCACTACATCGTCAACACACACACACACCACTACTCCCCACTACTTCATCAACACACACACACACTCACACACTTTTTTCACTGTACCCACGTCATGCCACCATTTATACGCCAAGGTTCCATTTTCACAATCAGAAAACGTACGTAACTCATAAAATCATTCCAAGGCTCACTGCATCACAACACACACACACACACACATACATCACTCCCCACAACACACACACACACACACACACCACTCCCCACAAACACACACACTCACACACATACATACATACATACACACCACTCCCCACAACACACACACACACACACACACACACACACACACACACACACACACACACACACACACACACACACACAACACCACTCCGCCACACATCACACACACACACATACCACTCCCCCACTACATCAACACACGCACACACACCATCATAATCAACACACACATTATCAAACACACACACACAACTTCCCACTACATCAACACTTTGCATCCGGGTTCATGACACACACACACACACACACACACGATAACCCAACTAGAACGCCATTAGAGAATTACACACACAAACAAACACTCACACACACACACAGGCTAACATAATTTTGGTACACACACCACGTAACACAATCTTAACCAAATTCCACGTACACTCCTCACTCCACTCATCCAAGCTATTCCAAACACGTACATACCACAAACATACACACGTACATACATATATATACACACAGATATATTACTCTGGCCGCCACAAAACTCTCTCTCTCTCTCTCACACACACACACACACATACGAAATTTACACCACTCACTAACATGTACACACGTACACACACACACACACACACACACACCAAATTTACACCACTCACTAACATGTATATGCATCTGTAATCACCTGCACGCACACACACACACACACAACACACACACACACACACACACACACACACACACACACACACACACACTCACACTCACACTCACACACACACACACACACACACACATTCAAATTCAACTCCTCATACATCATTTTTTACATTCATCGTTATCCTAGTGTCCATTCATCTGTATAATTTCTCATCATATTATCCCATCTATTTTTATTTTCTTCCATACGTACCGAATATTATCATGTTCATGTATTAATTTGTGCAATTTTATCAGCCTTGTGGCAGCTATATCAATAAAACGTTATTATTATTATTATTCACATTATTATTTCTCTCTCTCTCTCTCTCTCTCTCTCTCTCTCTCTCTCTCTCTCTCTCTCTCTCTCTCTCTCTCTCTCTCTCCCTGGGCTACACACCACAAGAGGCCAACACGAGGGAGTACATTATTACACTATATTACCCAGCATTACATTACATTACATTACATTACACCACATGATAACACACCATATTTCATCATTAAACGTGCAATATGTCATCACTTTTACTGCACACCATCAATTTATGTGACTACCTGTAACATCATTATTTTAGAGGAAGTACTGTATATATAATGTTGGAAAACTGGAGCAACTGATTCTTCTAAACTCTTAAGTACTTTATACATTTGAGGTGGTAATATTTATTTGGTGAGGAATCAGAGTATAGGTGGAACATCATAGTAGAGGGACATACATTGATACAATCTTTCACCTACAATGATGACACCTTAATTCCCCACACAGTGTTACCAGCTCAGATGACAAACATTTGGGGACGTGGTTGCGAATTTACGAGCTCGAGTGTATATGTTATGGTTATTTTACGAAATCGGTCATTTTGCAAAGTACCCGATCATTTTGCAAATAAACCAAAATCGTGGTGTTTGCAAAATCACCGAAGTTGTCTGGTTACTTTGCAAAAACATGCAATAAGGATATTTTGCAAAAATGTCTGGGTACTTTGCAAAACAAACCAAAAAGTTTGGCAAAGGCGGAGGTAATAACAACACTACTATTCATTTCTACTATTCCGTCTTCCCCCCCCCCCCCCAAACAACTTGGTGAGGTAGAGGTACGGTAGTTTTGTATGGTGACGGTTAAGTCCTTCACCCCCCCCCCCCCCCACCACCACCACCAACACCAAACAAGCTGGTGAGGTGGTTTGGGATGGTGACGATGTAAACAGTGGTGAGGTCGGGCTGACTGACTGACTGACTGCTATAGGTGTTGTGGTGACTGTAGCTGCCCCAGTGAACCATTGTGCTTCTCACCTTCTCGTCGATAACATTGGTGGTCCTGTGGTGTAGAGTGTACACTTCTTTATTATACAACGATGGATGGAATGAAGAAGTTGTTTTTACTCAGTGGTGTCTGAAGCACAGGAAAAGAAGTCATATAATGCAGCTAGTTTGTTGAAAATGTGTGAATGCGAGGAAATTGTTAATCGAATTAAAAAACTTAAAAAACCTGAGGTGAAGAAGACTCAAAAGAATTACCGGCTTTTAAGAAAATACGATATCATGGAAATATCTGTTGTAGGGATGATAGTGCAAAAGCTACAGTAGTTTAAAAAGGAACTGTTCTTAAATACGTCTGTGCTGAAGATCTGTTTGATATCATTAAAGTTGACCATCCTGCTAACGGACATGAAGGAAGGAATAGTGTTTCTAAAGCACTCAGTGAAAAATATGCAAACATAACTATAGATCTCTTCCTACAATTGTGTGTAGCATGTCAACTAAAAATATCCAGTGAACACCATGACTTCAAGGTATGTAAAACAAGTATGGGATTCTCTCTCTCCCTCTTGGTGCCTGAATGAACCCTGTGTAAACCAACATATATTAGTGCATATTATATATTACACGTTGACTTGATTGACATGTAGTCATTTTTTGCAAAATATCCTTACTGCATGTTTTTGCAAAGTAACCAGACAACTTCGGTGATTTTGCAAACACCACGATTTTGGCTTATTTGAAAAATAACCGGGAACTTTGCAAAATGACCTATTTCGCAAAATAACCGTAACATATACATAACTGCCCATAACGTAACGTACCGGTATACTGCGTCGCTTTATATAAATTACGTACATAAAACACATTAAATAAATTCCCCAGGACGCGTGTGAGAGTAACAAAAAACATCACAACTCTGGTACTTTTAATGATTATAAGGTGTTTGTGTTAATTAATACACTCTTAACCCAGACAGGCCAACAACCTACTGAAGCAACTTAATTGAATTACAGCATGTGTGTGTTTTTAGTGGAAGTATGAATGTACCCCACAACATCATTACACACACACACACACACCATTACACACACACACGCACATCATTATACACACCATTATACACACACACACACACACACCACTACACACACACACGCACATCATTATACACACACACACATCACATACACATCATTATACACACACACACGCATTACACCCCCCCCCCCATTACAACACCATTATACACACACACACACACACACACACAAAATAACATACATATATTAATACATATACAAAATGGGAGATACCAGGTTGAATATGCACACTTTTTAAAGATCAAAGAAAACATACAAATACATACATACATACATACAAACATACACAATTAGGAAGCGGCTGGAGTAATATAATTTAGACCACACACATCCACTTAATTAATGAACACACACACACACACACACACACACGGTCGAAACAGACACTGAAGTAAAGAGAAACTGACATTCGTATGAACGCAAAAGGAGACCAACCCAATTAAATAAATGAGGAAGAGAAAGAGAAAGAGAAAGAGAAAGAGAGAGAAAGAGAAAGAGAGAGAAAGAGAGAAAGAGAAAGAGAGAGAGAGAGAGAGAGAGAGAGAGAGAGAGAGAGAGAGAGAGAGAGAGAGAGAGAGAGAGAGAGAGAGAGAGAATTATTATTATTTAAGAAAGATAAGGGAAAGGAAAACTGTATATGGATGAGAGATAATGTGTGTGTGTGTGTAAGAGAGGAAAGTGTGTGGAAGAATTAGAGGCAAGACGGAAGTAAGATAAGGAAATAAGGAGAGTGTGAAATAAAAGGTGTATGAGAAGTGTGAATTAAAAGGTGTGAAAGTGTGAAATAAAAGGTGTATGAGAAGTGTGAAATAAAAGGTGTAAAGAAGTGCGAATTAAAAGGTGTGTAAAAGAAGTGTGAAATAAAAAGTGTGTAAAAGAAGTGTGAAATAAAAGGTGTGTGAGTGTGAAATAAAAGATATGTAAAAGGAGTGTGAAATAAAAGGTGTGTGATGTCAAGAGGCAGCCGTGTGAGAAGGAGAAAGCTCAACCTGTGTTCTTATAAATACTACTGAATCCCCCCCCCCCCCATACTCCCCATCTCTCTCTCTCTCTCTCTCTCTCTCTCTCTCTCTCTCTCTCTCTCTCTCTCTCTCTCTCTCTCTCTCTCTCTACTCTGCCATCATCACACTCAACTCTTACCTCCTCCTCCCCTCACTACCCGTATATATATTATTATAATTATCTCTGTATTTACATCATAATAATATTCCACTCTGGCGCATGCTTGACTCAGTGCGTCATATCATCATCTATTAGTGTACAGCTGTTTTCATGTTACTTTAAATGTGCTTAATAGGGGACAGGCTTGGGGTGGGTGGAAAGCCTGTCCCTTATTCCCGCACCCACCTAACCTCCCCCACCCCACGCCAAAGCCTGTCCCCCTACTCCCACAACTCCCACAACTCTGTCCCCCTACTCCCGCATCCTCTTAAGACTTAAGGAGTGTCTTAATTCCTCCAAAGTATATGACAAGAAACAGGCCCAGATGAACAACAAAAAATAATGGTGTTCTTTCCCTTGCTTGGAAGAGTTTGAAGGATTCGGTTGCTCCAGTGCATGTAGGTTGGTAGGGAAGGAAATCTGTCCAACCCAAAACCACCACCAAACATTGGAAACTATGATTGTGTCCCAGTAGAAACAAAAAAGATAAATGTAGGTTGATAGGGAAGGAAATCTGTCCAACCAAAAGCCATGATTGTGTCCCGGTTAAAAAAAAAATAGAATGATAAATATGTGTGAGAGTGAATGTGAGAACAAGACTGAGCCCACGACAACAAGGGTCACTCCACCACACAGTCGCCAGCCACCACTAACTAACTAGCCTACAGTCAGGAAGAGGCTGGAGGGAGTCGGTCCTAACTGGGGTCCGTGTGTGTGTGTGTGTGTGTGTGTGTGTGTGTGTGTGTGGTGTGTGTGTGTGTGTGTGTGTGTTGCCTCTTCAATTTATTCCCCTTTCTCTCCCCTTTAGTAGTGTCTCTTTTCTTTCCTCTCTCCCACTACACTGTTCCCCTTTCCTCTCTCCCTCATTTACATTGTTTCTCCCTTCTTTCTCTCCCTCCCTCCCTCCCTCTCTGTCACTCCAGGGATGAGGGGAAAAAGGAGAGGGGAAGGAGTCTGGGTGAGGGTTGGAATGGAGGATTAAGAAGGTAAGGAAGGGGTCGTGAGGGTGGAGGAGGAGGGAGGGTGGAAGAGTGGTAAGAGGGACTGAGTGTAAAGGGAGTGTGGAGAACTGAGTGGAAAGGGAGTGTGGGGATTAAGGGCGAAAGAAGGTGCAGGGGCTGAGTGTAAGGGGCAGGGAGGGGGGGGCTGAGTGTAAGGGGGGAGATGCGCCCCTCGGGAGTGGGTGGGATGAGCAAGATGAGGACACTGGACAGACAAGAGGTGGAGGAGGCCAGGGGGGCGAGAGTCGAACCCATCCAACCAACCAACCAACGAGAGAGAGAGAGAGAGAGAGAGAGAGAGAGAGAGAGAGAGAGAGAGAGAGAGAGAGAGAGAGAGAGTAGACACAGTGGCACCGACCAAGGAGGGCCCAACACTTCCCTTCCCAATCTTCTCTGACCACATTTTATTTCGTTGGTGTATTTTGGAAAGAGGTTCTGTGAGTGGGGAAGGGAGAGGGTAAGTACAGATAGAGGAAGGATTTATTTAATGGGTGACAGTGGGGGGTGGGGGGGCATTAATATAGACGAAGGGGAGATGGGAGGGAGGGAGAAAGAGTAAGAGAGAAAAATGATCGTGACTGAAATTGTGAAAAAGTGAAGCAGAATAAAATACGAGAAAAGATAGAAATGAAGAATAGAAGTGAGAGATGAATATACTATATACGGCTGTGTGTGTGTGTGTGTGTGTGTGTGTGTGTTAGGGGCAGGTGGTGGTGGTGGTGGTTGGGTAGTGGGAGAAGATGCGAGTTACGTTGAAAGGATTGGAGGAAAATATAAATACTGGGAAGAAACGTGATGTGTAGGGGGGGGAGGGGGAAGGAAAGAAAATAAAAGGAGGGAGAAAGAAGATTGGAGGGGAGGAGCGAGAGAGAAGAAACAAGAGAAAGGAATGTAGAGAGAGAAGAAGTGAGAGAAAGGAATGTAGCGGAAAAAGCGAAAGAAAGGAGTGAGGAAGTGGAGTGAAGAGAAGGAATGAGGGGAGATTATGAGCGGGAAGGGAGAAAGGAAGTGAGGGGGATGGGGAAGGAAGGGAGAGAGGGGAGGAGAGTTGGGAAATGACAAGAGGTTTAAAAATACACCTGAGAAAGCAAAGCAAAGAAGTATGAAGGAAGTAGGGGAGATAAAGAGAGGGCTGTCAGAAAAATATTTAGTTAAGGTGGGAGCAGAGAGAGAAGGAAAGCAATGGGGATATGACAAGGAAGGGGAAAGGAAACTGAAAGAAAAAAAACACAAGGAAAGAATAGGGGAAAAACAAGAAAAGAGAAAGGAAAATAGAAAAAAGGAAAGATTGGAGTAAAAAATAATTAAGAAAGGAAAAAGGAAAATTTGGAGTAAAAAAAAATAATCAAGATAGGAAAAAGGAAAATTTGGAGTAAAAAAAAAATAATCAAGATAGGAAAAAGGAAAATTTGGAGTAAAAAAAATAATTAAGAAAGGAAAAAGGAAGAATTGGAGTAAAAAAAATAATTAATAGAAAAAGGAAGAATTGGAGTAAAAAAAAAAAATAAGAAAGGAAAAAGGAAGGCTTGGAGTAAAAAAAAATTAATAGAAAAAGGAAGAATTGGAGTAAAAAAAAAAAAATTAAGAAAGGAAAAAGGAAAATTTGGAGTAAAAATATAATCAAGAAAGGAAAAACGAAAATTTGGAGTAAAAATATAATCAAGAAAGGAAAAAGGAAAATTTGGAGTAAAAAAATAATCAAGAATGGAAAAAGGAAGGCTTGGAGTAAAAAAAAAAAAAATCAAGAAAGGAAAAAGGAAAATTTGGAGTAAAAAAAAATAATAATTAAGAAAGGAAAAAGTAAGTAAGGAAGGAAAGAGGGTTGGAGCCAGGAAGGAATGAGAATATTACCACCTGCAGCTACACAATCACCTAAAATAGAAACAATACTAATTTCACGACCTCGTCCCCCAAGAATCTACCTACCTACCTACCTACCTACCTACCTACCTACCAACCTACCCCAAGAATATACCCACTACCTACCTACCTACCAACCTACCCCAAGAATATACCCACTACCTACCTACCAACCTACCCCAAGAATATACCCACTACCTACCTACCTACCTACCAACCTACCCCAAGAATATACCCACTACCTACCTACCAACCTACCCCAAGAATATACCCACTACCTACCTACCTACCTACCTACCTACCCCAAGAATATACCCAACCTACCCCAAGAATATACCCACTACCTACCTACCTACCAACCTACCCCAAGAATATACCCACTACCTACCTACCAACCTACCCCAAGAATATACCCACTACCTACCTACCTACCTACCTACCTACCAACGTACCTACCTACCAACCTACCCCAAGAATATACCCACTACCAACCTACCTACCAACCTGACCCAACCAACCAACCTACCAACCTGACCCAACCAACCAACCTACCAACCAACCTGACCCAACCATTTCCCATCACCACTATCACCACAAAACTTACATTAGCCTACACCATCATCAAATATTTACAACATCACACCAGGACTACCACCACTACCAAAACCACAACATTAACACCAACAACACCACCAACACTTTCACTATATCACAGAATAACACTTACATCATCATCACCACCACCAATTTCACCACAACCACGACAACACTTACATCATCACCACCACCACCACTTTCACTACATCACAAAACAACAATCACCATTTTCACTACTAACACAATACGATACAACCTTACCACTTACACCATATCACTATCACAACACCAGAGTACCATCATCAGTTTTTCCACCATAACATCACCACCACAGTATTATATAAACAATTTTCAACACAAATTAGGCTGCTGCTTCCCCCCACCCGACCACCACCTGTGCCCCCATATTCCTTCACCCCCCTACCTCACCCCACCCCCATCCCCATCCCACCATCACTGTTCCAGCCTAAGAGTGCCCCCATTTTCCTTCACCCCCCTACTCCTCCTCACCCCCACCCCTACACACACACACACACACACACACTGCCTCACTGTGACCCTGACCTGGCCCTCTCATTTAATTACGTCAACTGGCAGCCATATTTTTTCCTTCCAGTAACTTTGGACCACGCACACGATAAAATAAAAATAAAAACATATATATATATAAGTAAAGGGGCCATATGAAAGAGTTTATGGGAAATATCATATATGTAGAGTATATATAACCAAACTATACATAATAGACCTGATATCTCATTATACAGGGGCATCATACGACATTATAAATTGTCAATAACATACGGTAAATAAGTATTCCACAGTGTATGGGAAAGATTGTATGGAAATATTGAACAACATACAAATAAAAACAAAATTATTACCAGTTGTATCAAATTTCTGGCAAAACACATGTGTAGCAGTGTTACCAGAACACACCACCACCAAACAAGGTATATGAGACGCACATGTGAGTATATATGACGCACATGTGAGTAAATAGGACCCACATGTAAGTATAGTATATAAGACGCACATGTGAGTATATAAAACGCACATGTAAGTATATAAGACGCACATGTGAGTATATAAAACGCACATGTAAGTATTTAAGACACGCATGTAAGTATATAAGACGCACATGTGAGTATATAAAACGCACATGTAAGTATTTAAGACACGCATGTAAGTATATAAGACGCAAATGTGAGTATCTAGGACCTACTATGAGTAATATAAGACGCACATATGAGTGAAAATAGCCCCATAGGTTTACTTTACTATATTCAACACTACACTACAACTTTTACGGTACCTCTTTCCTTCCCTCAGGTGGGGCACTTCAAAGGGCTCAAACAACTTACCTGAAAAGGGAAAAAAGTAGCATTAATAACAAACATGTGTGTGTGTGTGTGTGTGTGTGTGTGTGTGTGTGTGTGTGTGTGTGTGTGTGTGTGTGTGTGTGTGTGTGTGTGTGTGTGTGTGTGTGTGTGTGTGTGTGTTTGTTTATGTGTGTGTGTGTGTATGTTTGCATCACATAAGCACTCAATTCTGCAACATATGTTTCTTCTATATAGTCAACATTTTCTATAATATAAATGTATATTATTAACACATCAGCATGATACCTTAAATATTACTTAATAGTTAATATCTACCATTATATTTCTCTCTATACAATAATCCACTTATAACCACTTGGACAAATCAATCAACCATTGCTTTACCTTCTGTATGTGGAGGGTTTATTGTTAGAACTATATTGATGGTAGTGGGAATTCAACCCAAAACTCAATAAGGAATACATGTAACAAACAATATATCGGGAATTGTTTACATATATATAATTTAGAGAAAGAAAAAGAGAAATAGAAACAGATAGACAGATAGAGAAAGAGAGAGGAGAGAAAATGTGTGTGAAGAAATATTTAGCCCAGATCTCTATCTTGCACAACCTGTGTGTGTGGTGTTTTTTTTTCTTGCCAGCTGGTCACTCATTCATCTTTCAGCTCATACAAAGACGTGCTAGCACGCTCACTTCTCTCCATTCTTTTTGTCTGTCAGTATGTATGACTATCTCTATGTCTGTCTGTAGGTCACCTTGTCTGTCTATGTCTGTATGTCTGTCTGTAGGTCACCTTGTCTGTCTATGTCTGTATGTCTGTCTGTGTGTCTGTATGTATTTCTGTATGTCTGTCTATGTCTGTCTGTGTGTCTGTATGTATTTCTGTGTGTCTGTATGTCTGTCTACACTTGGTCACATACAACTGCTAATGGCAATACAATTTTCTCCTTTACCTACCAAGTTCAAGATTCTGGAAGGGAGCATTTACCAAACATTTCTTTTTACTGAATGAGGGTCACTTTAATGACACTCAGGTGATGTTGACGTTTATCTGTGTGTATTATATTGTGTGTCTCTTTTAAAGGTAGGCTATATTTTATGACAATACAATACCTGCAGTACAAATCAGTTGTTCGTCTGTATGTATGTATGCCTATTGAAGTAGGCACGGGTAAGATAATCATGGGCAGGGGAAGGAGAGGGGTGAGTACGATAAAAAGGAGAGGATGAATGGGAGGGACCTGTGGTGACGGGAAATCCTCTACGGTACAGTGTAGACGTAAAGGTTATATTTAGTTGATGGAAGCAAAGTACTTGTAGAAGTAGGAAAGATAAGAATAGGTACAGGGGTAGAGAGAGGAGAGAGAGAGAGAGGGGAGAGGAGGGGAGAGGAGGGGAGGGGAGGGGAGAGGAGAGGAGGGGAGAGGAGGGGAGGGGAGACGAGGGGAGGGGAGACGAGGAGAGGAGAGACAGGCAGGCAGGCAGGTAGGGGTCGTAAAACTTGTGATCTCGACTACACATTTACTCAGTATTTTTCATGTGTGTGATGCTTTTGAAGGTTGGAGTAAAATATATATATATGTGTATGTGTGTGTTTTATTAAGGTTAACTAGCGTCTTCTTATCATCTCCTGAAGGTGACTTACGATGTACTTGTGAGTAATCTGTTGGGTAGAAACTGGAGGGCTATTGATTCCTCCAAACTATATCAGGAAACAGATTCCCTCAGTGTCAGACTAAAGGGATGTGTGTGTGTGTGTGTGTGTGTGTGTTTTATAGCAGAATTTAGAGGGTTGTGAAGGATGCAATTTGTTCACAAGAGATTATTTCTTCGCTTTATGTGTTCAACTTCAACTTGTGGGTTCGTAGAGCTATCTTGAGAGAGAGAGAGAGAGAGAGAGAGAGAGAGAGAGAGAGAGAGAGAGAGAGAGAGAGAGAGAGAGAGAGAGAGAGAGAGAGAGAGAGAGAGAGAGAGAGAGAGAGAGAGAGAGAGAGAGAGAGAGAGAGAGAGAGAGAGAGAGAGAGTAAAAACAGACTTTACGTAAATCATGAAAGATTAAAACAAACACGTGTACTCTATAACATTCTACCAATAGCGTACACACACACACACACACACAGGAAACATACACACACACACACAAACAGACTTAGGAAACATACACACACAGGGAGAGACTTTTAGAAAACACACACACACACGGCACTACACCTCGCCAAAACCAGTAGGTGAGGCGTCGTTGCTTTGAAACCTAACCTAAGGCGAGAACAACACAGTAGCCAACCATTACCTGATGTGTGTGTGTGTGTGTGTGTGTGTGTGTGTGTGTGTGTGTGATTTCTAAGTCTACTGTATACGAGTGTGTGTGTTTGTGATTTCTAAGTCTCTACGTGTGTGTGTGTGTGTCTTTCTGTCTGTCTGTGTGTGTGTCTGTCTCTGTGTGTGTGTGTGTGTGTGTGTGTGTGTGTGATTTCCAAGTCTATACGAGTGTGGTGTGTGCGTGTGGTGATTGTGAGATGTGTTTGTGTATGTGGTGTGTATGACTGAACATGCATGCGTGTGTGTGTGTGTGAGAGTACAGGTTGACCGTGGAGTGTGAGGTGACTGACTGACTGACTGAGAGACTGCCTGACTGACTAACTGACTGACTGAGAGACTGCCTGACTGACTAACTGACTGACTGACTGACAAAATAATTAACTGACGAACTAACCGAGTGACTGACTGACTGAGAGACTGACTGACTGAGAGACTAACTGACTGACAGGATGGCTGACAGATTAACTACCTGACAGGATGGCTGACAGATTAACTACCTGACTGACAGCCCAACAAATCAGAAATAAACTCCTGCTCATCGCGGCCTTGGAAATAAATTTATGATACAGTATATACGGTACATAGCTCACCTTATCTCTTCTTCCCTTGTAATAAATGGGAGTGTGATCCACGAAGCTCTGTCATGGCAACAAACTAATCAAGTGTACCGAAATTCATTTGGTGAGGGAGTTGAGGGATGGAGGGAGTATGAGGGAGGGAGGGAGGGAGGTATACTGTATATATAATTATATATATATATATTTTGTTTATTATTAATCTGTAGCCTGTATTTCGGCCATATCAACACAGGCCCATATAGTTTTTTTTTTTTTTTTTTTTTTTTTTTTTTAGAAAGCTCTCCAGTGGTTTTACCTTTTAATGAAAATAGTCTCGTGTTAATTAATCATTGTGTAGAGGACATTATTTTAAATCCTTAGGCCAAAAAGTTGTACTGTGGCGTCAAAATCGTCTGGTGTTGGTGTTAGTCAATATATAGTAGTATTCAAGAACTCGTAACATACAATAATAGCACTCATAAATTTACTTATATTTCGGTACTACTACTATATACTTCTGTCACTACTATTGCTGCTACTGCTACTACTACTACGACCACCACTATTACTACTGCTGCTACTATCTATATATCTAAATGAAGAGACTCTGTCCGGCTATACAAATTGTCATGTGACCACCTACAGCGCCAGGAATTCCACACGGAAAGTGGACGTACACGAGGGGGGACAGAGGACATTTTCGTCCCAAAAAACACCCCACTAATTACTTAATTACATATACTTTGCGTTTATCGTACGCGTGGCAACCCACTCGGTTTGTTTACATTTCACGCTGTTACCGCTGGGAAGGAAAAAATATCGTACTACATTTCCGTGCGTAGCACGGGCTTATGGTCTAGTTACTCACTATTGTTACTACTACTACCACCACCGGCACTACTACTACTATTTCCACTATTACTACTACTACCACCACCTCCAGTACTGCTACAACTACTACCATTACAGCCTGCTAAGCCTAAACTATACACTTTCTCTTGTGGTATTCGGGGCCTTCACGTGACTACCCTATGGCTTTGTCAGATTACCTACCAACCAACCAACCAACTAACCTACCTACCTGCCTACCCGAGGGCTATACCAAGACTACCCACGGTACCGACTTGCCAGGAAGACTAGGGTTATAGGCTCTCAAAAGTATAGTGGGCAAGGTAGGGTTAGGTAGAGTTAAGTCTAGTCGTATTTTTGGTTAAACTTAATATATATAATGAGATATAGGCTATGAAAAGTATAGTGTTCAATGTAGGGTTAGGTAGAGTAAAGTCTAGTCGTATTTTTGGTTAAACTTAATATATATAATGAGATATAGGCTATGAAAAGTATAGTGTTCAATGTAGAGTTAGATATAGTCGTATTTTTGGTTAAACCTGACCTAATATATATAATGATATATTCAGATAGTGATAAATACTGTTCGGTTTCTATATATCAGAATAATAATTGGAAGTGTCCGAGTGGAATTAAGTCGATTAACAACAAAAACAGATCTAGATTTCCGAACCCATTAACTATTCCTAATCTGTAATACGAAGTGATGAACGACAATAAATATGGAACGCTGTGTTTCGACGAAAAAAAAAAAAGAGAGAAAAAAAAAGAGAAAAAAAAAAAAAAAAAAAAAAAAAAAAAAAAAAAAAAAACAGATAAATAGATACAAAAAAAAAGAAAAAAAAGAAAAAAAGAAAAAGAAAAGATAAATAAAAAAAAGGTCAGTCGAGATAATATTGTGAGTAACTCGCTTCCCTATAGACACTAATAATTATAATCCCCTTAGGCCTTAGGGTTAGTTAAGAATACCACCACCAGGAAACACTACACCAATTGGCACGCCCCAAAGGTTTTCATAAAAGTGACTATTATCGTCTTCAGTTCTCACCCAACACACCTTGATACAATGAACAAAATATGACTTCTTAAGGGCCCTGTGATCGTGTTTGAAAATTGGAGTCTTCTGATTCCTCCTGACTATGCCACGAAACAAGCTCCTTCCATATAGGTGGTGTTTCGGGACAATTTTTGAAGGACTCGTTTACCTCCAATTTTCAGACTAAATCATGGGTCCCTTAAGGGGATAGTAGACTTTTGTTACGTTGGAGTGTCTTGATTCCTCCAAAGTATGCTAGGAAACAGAACCAGATGGATAAATATAATGGTGGCATGTTGCTTGGAATAGTTTGGAGGAATCAGTTGCTCCAGATATACCAACACTGTGATGTAGTCGGATAATAATTGGAGGTAAATGAGTCCTTCAAATATTGCCATGAAACACCAATCACCTATATGGAAAGAGTGTGTTTGTTTCGTGGCATAGTCAGGAGGAATCAGAAGCCTCCAATTCTCACACACGATCACAGGGTCCTTAATATTAGACAAACAAAATAAAAACGAGTCGAGATAATATTGTCTACAAGTTGGAGGCTTCTGTTTCCTTCTGACTATGCCACGAAACAAGCTCCTTCTATATAGGTGTGTGTGTGTGTGTGTGTGTGTGTGTGTGTGTGTGTTTCGTGGCAATAATTGAAGGACTCATTTACCTCCAATTTTCTGACTACAATACAGGGTCCCTTAATCTAACACACAACAAACACCTTTATACAATTTCCTTTATGGTTGGTTGGTTGGTTGGTTGCTTGGCTATCTTACCTCAGTGTGTGTGTGTGTGTGTGTGTGTGTGTTACCAGGGGGGCTATTTTCGTGGGCTATTTCTTGGCTAGCGCTGAGTAACTATTTAAACACTTGACTAGAACAACTAAACTACTATTAAAGTGTGTGTGTGTGTGTCTCTCTCTCTCTCTCTCTCTCTCTCAGACCACCTAACCTCATTTCCCACCAACACACACACACACACACACACACACACACACACACACACACACACACACAAACACACACACACACAAACACACACACACACCTCCTGTTACGTGGTGGCTATTTTGAGATTATACTCCACGCCGCTGTGGGCTAGTTAGCGTAAGACAAAAATACAAAAAACCCGCCCACCTGGCACCAGTTGGGCTATTGCCTATTATTTACCTTGGGCTATACTCTACTCTACTCTACTCTACTCTACTCTACATACATCGTTGGTATACTAAAACGGAACCCAGTTAGTGGAAAACGTCAGATTTATGTAAAAATATACAGACAGCAAATCTTTCTCTGTCCATACACGCTCATTAATCATCAGTTTTGAGAGAGAGAGAGAGAGAGAGAGAGAGAGAGAGAGAGAGAGAGAGAGAGAGAGAGAGAGAGAGAGAGAGAGAGAGAGGTAATAACAATGTGTCCAACGAAGCATTAATAAACTCATGAGATGTGGCAACAGTGACATGGTGGATGGCAACACTGAAACCAATGATGAGGAGGGAAAGGTTCACGGTCAAACCTTTATCAATACCAACGATATATCAATAATAACAACAATAATACTAAAATTAATACTTCTACTACTAATAATAATAATAATAAAATAATAATAATAATAATAATATAAAAAAAAGAATAATAATAATAAAATAATAATAATAAAATAATAATAATAATAAAATAATAATAATATAAAATAATAATAATAAAATAATAATAATATAAAATAATAATAATAATAATAATATAAAAAAAATTACAATAATAATAATAACAATAATATAAAAAATAACAATAATAATAATAATAATAATAATAATAATAATAATAATAATAATAATAATAATACAGTTACAGCCAATACAGTATACAGGCTACAGGTGTATAATATAGATCCTCTTACGAATACAAAATCTCCTAAATTCCCATAAACACGAATTATACAAAACCAGTTCCAAATTCAGCCAACATTGGGCATCACACACACACACACACACGAACAAACGGACACACACGCACATGCATACTTTTCTTACACACACACACACACACATGTTCACTTAAAATTACGTTTACCTTTCCTTAGCACACACACACACACACACACACACACACACACACACACACATGAAAAGAAACTAATTCACACACACACACACACACATGATAAGAAACTAATTCACACACACATACAAAATTACGTTGACATTTCCCCAGCACACAGACACATGTAAGGAAATCAATTCACACACACACACACACACACACACACACACACACACACACACACATACAAAATTACCTTGACAATTCCCGAGCTCACACACACAAGCACACGTAAAGAAACCACACATACACACGCACACACACACACAAAAAAAAAAAACCACACACACACACTCTCACACACATTCTCTCTCTCTCTCTTTCTCTCTCTCTCTCTCTCACACACACACACACACACACACACACACACACACACACATTCTCTCTCTCTCTCTCTCTCTCTCTCTCTCTCTCTCTCTCTCTCTCTCTCACACACACACACACACACACACACAGGGTCACCTAATCACAGCCACCTAAGTACCCACCACTATAGTCTGGCACCAGTTGGGCTTTGATGCAGGTTGAGAGAAACTGTATAGGGAGGTGAGTGAGAATGGAGAGGAGGAGGAGGAGGGAGGAGAGGAGAGGAGAGGGAAGGGGTTGAGTGGGAAGGGAAGGGGAGGAGATGTGAGGGATTGGAAGGGGAGGGGAGGAGAGGAGAGGAGAGGGGAGGTGAGGGATTGAGTGGGAAGGGAAGGGGAGGAGAGGGATTGAGTGGGAAGGGAAGGGGAGGTGATGGGAGGGGAGGAGAGGAGAGGTGAGGGGAGGAGAGGAGAGGGGAGGGGAGGGGTTGAGTGGGGAGGGAAGGGGAGAAGAGGTGAAGGATAGAATGAGGAAGGGAAAGGAGAGGAGGGAAGGGATGGAAGGTAAAGCAAAAAAAGTGAAAGAGAAAAATAGGGAAGAGATGGATGGGAAGGATAGAAAGTGAGGGTAGATTAAAAAAAAGGTAAATAATAGAGGGATGAGGGAAAACTGAAATGAGAGAATAAGGAAAAGGGGAAGGGAGGGAGAAAAAGAATCACATTATTAAGGTAAGGTAAAGGTAAGGAGAGCAGTTGAGGCAAAGTTTTCAATGGGGCAAAGGGGAAGATGATATGGAAGGAGAGGGGAGGGGGAAGAAAGGGAGGGGGGAAGGAGGGGATGAAAAAAGATAGGAGGGTAGGAGGGGATGAAAAAGGAAGGGAGAGGAGAAATGGTAGGAGAAAGGAAGGGAAAGGAGAAAGGATAGGAGGGGAGGAGAAAGGATAGAAGGAGAGGAGAGGAGAAAGGAGAGGAGAGGAGAAAGGATAGGAGGGGAGGAGAAAGAATAAGAGGAGAAAGGAAGGGATAGGAGGGGAGGAGAAAATGAGAGTAAGAGAGAGAGATTGGAATGGAATGGGGAAAGGGAGGGTAAAGTAGGGAATGGGGAGCCAAGTGAGAGAGGGGAGTGAGAGAGGGGAGTGAGAGCTAGGGAGAGTGTTTGGGAAGGGAGGGAGGGTATATGGTGGGTGGGGAGGAAAGGCCAAAGGTTGGGGAGGAGCAATGTCTAGTGTGAGTGTTAAAGCTGAATGAGAGAGAGAGAGAGAGAGAGAGAGAGAGAGAGAGAGAGAGAGAGAGAGAGAGAGAGAGAGAGAGGTGTATGTGTGCGTTGTGACAGAGAGTAAGAGGGTGAAAAAGAGAGTGAGATGGACAGAGGGAGGGAGTGTGTGTGATAGGGTTAACGGTAGAGAGGATGTGTGTGTGTGTGTGTGTGTGTGTGTGTGTGTGTGGGAGTGAGAGAGAGGGAGTGAGATAGTAAGTCCGATAAAGGGGAAAGGACAGTGTGAGTGTGAAAGCTAAAGTGTGTGTGTGAGAGAGAAAGAGAGAGAGAGAGTGAATGTGTGGTAACAAAGGAGTAAAGCGATGAACAAGATGAACTTATGAAAACAGAAATAGGAGAGAGAGAGAGAGAAACAGAGAGAGAGAGAAACAGAGAGAGAGAGAAACAGAGAGAGAGAGAAACAGAGAGAGAGAGAAACAGAGAGAGAGAGAAACAGAGAGAGAGAGAGAAACAGAGAGACACACACAGACAGAGACAGACAGACAGAGTGAGAGCAAAAAAACAACAAATAAGTACAAAATAAACAACAACAACAATATAAACATAATTTCTGCATATTACACAAACGGATATAGAGTTCACACAATGCCTACGTAATTACCACAAAGGAATCAGGATTTCCGTCTACGTTATCCTCGAAAAAAAAAATCATAATAAAAATATATACACAACCAATGACCTCTAAACAGATTATTCATTTTGTTTCATTATTATTATTACTATTATTATTATTTTTATTGTTTTTTTTGTTTTTTTACTATTATTAATTTATTATTATTATTATTATTTTTTTAATTTATATTTCTTTTTAATTTATTTATATATTTTTTTTTGGGGGGGGCGGGCGGGGGGGAAGTACTCGACACCCAAATCAAGGCCCCTTTCTTTTTGCAGTCCAAGAAAACGAATGTGATTCCTCCTGATTCCTCCAAAGTGGGTCGTTTGGATGATTCAGTTTCCATAACACAGTCATCTTAAAAATAATTATATATTTGCTTACAGTCACCGGCTCAGATTTTCTTACGATGTTTTTTTTTTTTTTTTTTTTTTTTTTTTTTTTTTTTTTTTTTTTTTTTTTTTTTTGTACATTGGAGTGTCTTGATCCCTCCTCCAAAAGTATGCTAGGAAACAGGACCAGAGGGAAACAAATAATTGGTGTTCTGTTGCTTGGAATAGTTTGGTGGATTCAGTTGCTCCAGAATTACCAACACAAATTTAACACAAGGCGCTAATATAAATTCACACAAAAAAAAAAAAAAAAAAAAAAAAAAAAAAAAAAAAAAAAAAAACACTACATTCTTCGTTCAATAATTAGAGTAAAAAGTTACGAACGTACACAGTAAATCCACGGACACCTAAATGTTCACTAAAAATTACAAAATAAAAGTACATGTTGTATTGAGTACAAGTTTTAAAATCATGTGAATAATGAATGTAATGAGAGAACAAGTGGAGGAAAGTGAGGGGAGTGAAGTGAAGAGGAAGGGGTGAGGGGAGTGAAGAGGAAGAGGAGGGGAGTGAAGAGGAAGAGGAGGGGAGTGAGGAGTGGGAGGGGAGTGAGGAGTGGGAGGGGAGTGAGGAGTGGGAGGGGAGTGAAAAGGAAGAGGAGGGGAGTGAGGAGTGAGAGGGGAGTGAGGAGTGAGAGGGAAGTGAAGAGAAGAAGGGAGTGAAGAGAAAAGGAAATGACAATGATTTAATGAAAGAAGCAAAATTTATATTAAGTACAATGGCAAATAACAGCAATATAGTGGTAGTAGTAGTAGGTGGTAATGGTAGGTGGTAGTAGTAGGTAGTGAGGCCTGGAGTTCAGTACCACTTAAGCAATTATTACCACACAACCTTCACCATCCCACACCTCGCTAGAAAAAAAAATAAGTGAAAAAGGTCAAACGGGTATTGTGTGTTGCTAATGTGAGATGGTGGTGAGGGGAATTATAATAACATTCGTACAAGTTTAATCCACTATGTTGCAACTACTACTACTACTACTACTACTACTTTTTCTACTAGCCTATTACTTTTACTAGGGTACTATTACTTCTATTTCAACTACTATTTCTACTACTATTACTTCTACTACTATTACCACCACTACTACTACTACTTCTATCTGAGTTACTGTTACATTACTACTACTATTACTGTTATTACTACTACTACTACAATATTATCATCATTTATACTATCTATCATATAAAATGTATACCGTTATATGATACTATTATTATTACTATTACTATTATTATTATTATTGTTATTATTATTATTATTATTATTATTATACCAATGTAATACTGTAGTGTAATAATATCTACTGTACTTTACTGAAACAAAAGGTACTCCACGTGTAGTACTATATAAAAAAAATACTGCCTCTATCACCACTACTACTACTACTACCACAATCAAAAACATTAATCCCTTTAATTATACAACTTTATACGTATTTAAAACAGGTCTCGTACTAAGGGATGTAATAATACCACCATTGCCAGATGTTATCACTATTTCTGCCGACAACTGACCAATTCTCACTCAACCTACTTTTTTTTTTTTTTTTTTTTTTTTTGTTAAGCTCAGTGTGTCATTATATTTAGGTCACCATTTTTTGCACTGTATTATATTTTAAAGTCGGGAATATAAATATAGTTCATCCAGTAGCAGCAGCAGCAGCAGCAAATGAAAAAGGCTCTCACTCTTTAATAATAATAATAATAAAAAAAAGTGATCCACGGTCATTTTCATTCAGAATAAAAAAGTCATGATTTGCAGTGACATTTATGGCTGGTGTTGCCGGCCTTCTTGTCACGTGTGCATTCATTTAAATTACACTATATTAAATAAATATTATAATAAAGTTGACCATTCTCATGAACATTTTTGTAGTTTAGTACCGGTACGTTACGGGGGAAGAAGTTTTATTTTGATAATTCTGAAGCAACTGAATCCTCCAAATATAGAATGTAGATGTAAACTTGTGGGAAAAAAATGTTTTATTGTTTGCATATTTTCAAAAGTATTTGTATCTTTAAAATCTGGAATAGGAGTATTTTTATTTTTATTTTTATTTTCAGATTTGGGATTAAAAGTATTTGTATTTGTATTTATATTTTTGGAATCCCAAACGAAAGTATTTGTATTTGTATTTATATTTTTGGAATCTCAAACGAAAGTATTTGTATTTGTATTTATATTTTTAGAATCCCAAACGAAAGTATTTGTATTTATATTTGATTTGTAAAAATTCAGTATTTGATCCAACCCTGGTGACGGGGTGACTGGGGAAGATTATACACACACGATATTATGATAACTAATAACAAGGCAATTAACGAACGAGGTCATTAACGGAGGGTCTTATATATAGTGTAGTGGAGCCAAGGTTAATGACTGGTGGTGATTGTCCTGGTAATTAAATCATGGGGGTAATTACAGACTCACACACATAGCACCACTACCACCACAATAATTATTAAATGAACAATTAGCGATAGTCGTAACACCTGTATAATTTTATATTGCACGTGTTCACTTCCATTAAAGTACACCTGAAAAATAATAGAATATAATCATTATAAGGCACCAATGCGCATTTAATTTCAAACTATTTTTCGGCTACAACTAAATGGGGGGGGGGGGGGGTGTCGGGGGGGGGGGGGTGTCGGGGGGGGGGGTGTCTTGTGTTGTGAGTGTACAGTTGTAGACGTAAATTTCAATTCACATATGGAATCTTCAAACAAAGTGTTGCAATATGATTTTATGTTATTTTGATTAGAAAATATTGTTTCATTCTACTTATTTGTTTCCAACTGTACAATGAAGAACTACTGATTCCTCCTAATTAGAAAACTCAGGTATATTATTCTGTTTCCTGGGACAGTATGGAGGAATCAGTAGCCATCCATTTTGACAACAAGTAGTTTCCCTGAATGAAGTTTGCGACTGTCGTATATTTTCTCCTATTGCACTATGAAAGAGAGACAGAGAGAGAAAGAAAGGCAGAGAGAGAAAGACAGAGAGAGAGAGAGACAGAGAGAGAAAGAAAGGCAGAGAGAGAGAGACAGAGAGAGACAGACAGACAGACAGAGACACACACACACTGCAACTTAATCATGTGACAATACAACCCATCACTCCACCACTCCCTCTACTGTTAACGTGTACAGGAAGGAGGTCTTGACGTCACTCACACTTCCTCCCTCACAACTTTTTATTTCATCCTTCCACCACCACCACAATAAACAAACAGGAAGGTATTTACAGTGTGGGGCAGGAGTAGTTAGGGAATAATGTGTACACTCGCGAGCCAAAATATGAATCCAGGCTTTTTTCGAAATATGAATCCAGGCTTGCTTCGAATAGCCTGATCGAGTATTTAAGCGAGTTCAAGCCATTATTAAACAGTATAAACGCTGTAATTGGTTCACTAGTGTGTCAAATGATTCGAAACTTCAACAACACCTGGATACAAATTTTGGATTGCGAATGTACAGTAAACTCAATGTGCTGTTTTTTTATATTCATCAAATTGTGAGTGAATTGAAGGACCACTGACTCCTCCAAACGCATACAATACAACAGATTCTCTCCTCGTATACAAACACACTAATATGTTTCCTGGCATAGGTTGGAGGATATTCAGTATAGCCTTATAATTATTGCTCCTTATAGAATGAACCTCTCACTCAGGAGGATCATATTACAGTATAGTGTGGCTATCTGGGAAGGCTACTACTGATTCCTATAACTATGCCACACACTCGGGACTGCTCGGTCACACATGCAGTCTGGGGAACAACAACAACAACAAAAACAATGCCAGAAGCTATACTACTACAGTTTAAGAATAAGTGTGTGTTTGTTTGTTTGTTTGTTTTTGTGGTGAGGGAGAGTTTGTTGGGATGATGAGCCGTCCAATCTGACCACAAGAGACCACAAGAGACAACCCCATACCCCATACAGCTTGAGGAACTTCAACAACAACCCCATACAATACTCCTTGTGTTGGCTAACCATATATACACCAGAGTTCTAATAACATGGTGGTGTACGTATACCTTGGGGGTGAGGAGATTTTTTTGTTTAATATGATCCGACACTGGATATAGGCTTCATGGAGCCCGTTACCATGGCCCAGGTCAAATGCTGCTCACACACACACGTCACGACTTCCGAACTGGTACCCAGCCACAGAGAGAGGGATACTAAATACCTACAAATTTTGGCAGGACACCAACCACTTCAGTTTGTAGCATCAAAATAATCATCATCAGTAAGTGACATACTTCTGGGAGCGCTTTGTTTCCACCAGCTTTTGGCACCATGTCTTGGGATCTCTTTGAACAAGCCTCCACACAGACACTCTCTATAGATTTCACTTTGTCCGTCACCCAACACATTACCAAAATCCTGGATCTTACTATTCGTCCATGACACTGACAGACCCAAGAGCAATCACCTTCAAGAGTAATTACAAAACCTTGATTGTCTGACTGAGAATCATAGCATTATTGGCCAAGTCTAAGTCTAACACTCTAAAATAGGTAATTAATGCTGAGTGACAGGTGAATCCACTGTATACAAGGACTCTAAGTAATCAACTCAGGGGGTTGTGAATCCATCTGGGTTTGACAATACATGACCTTCAGTTGTTGTCACAGTGTGTGCCTGGGAGATGGACTTGGAGCGGAACTCTTTCAAAGGTTGGTAGGCAAGCCAAACGTTATTTTGAGAAAAATGTATTCCTACCCCCTCAGCCATACCTTTGACAACAAACGAGTAAAGTATGTATGTTGTAGCAATGCTTGGTTGGACGAACTGTGTGTGTAACTGTACGAAAACAACATCATCATCATCATCAAAGAATGTGTGGTCGGATTATAGCTTCACAATAACTACAGTTGCAGGCAGACCAACCAGCTGGGTGGGAGTAGGCTAGTCAAGGGAAAAGTCTCAACTCTTTTTAACCTGAACATTCCTGCATAAACAAATAGGGGAGAAAATAAACATAATCAGAGAGGAATAAGTGAAGATAGAAAGAGCAAGAAAAAAATACTGATAAACAGAGCAAGAAAAAGATGCTGATAAACAGATAGAAAAAGAGGAAATGATAGAGAAAGAACGAGACATCTGGGTGGGCGAGAAGATGCACCAGTTGTTGGAAGGGATATTCTAGTGGTTGACGAGGAAGGCTAAACATTTACAACAACAACTACCAAAAGAAAATAATTATATTTGTTCTTGCTAACTGCAGTATGAGAGAGAGAGAGAGAAAGAGAGAGATAGAGAGAGAGAGAGAGAAAGAGAGAGAGAGAGAGAGACAGAGAGAGACAGAGAGATGAGAGAGACAGAGATAGAGAGACAGAGACAGATACAGAGAGATACAGAGATGAGAGAAAGAGAGAGAAAGAGAGAGAAAGAGAGATGAGAGAGAGATGAGAGAGAGACAGAGAGAGAGAGAGAGAGACAGATACAGAGAGAGAAAGAGAGACAGAGACAGATACAGAGAGAGAAAGAGAGACAGAGACAGAGAGAGAGACAGACACAGAAAAAGAGACAGACAGAGAGAGAGAATGAAAGAGAGAGAATGACCTGAAAAACCAACAGAGAAACATCAATAAATTCTCCTCTTCTTCCTCCTCCTCCTTTTACGGTTCTGTTTAGTTAATTAATCATTCTGGCAAGCTAATGCATATTTAAATTCATCTCATATTCTATTGACATTCTTCCCCTGTATACGAGTGTGAGTGAGAGTGACGAGTGTGACAAATTATTGGATTCTGCTCTGCCTGTGTGTGTGTGTGTGTGTGTGTGTGTGTGTGTGTGTGTGTGTGTGTGTGTGTGTGTGAGAGAGAAGTGCAGTGTTGGCTGGCAAATCTGGAGCAAATGATTCCTCCAAACTATTCCAAGCAACACAACACCATCAGTTTTGTTCATTATTTGGTTCTGTTTTTCCTGGCAAACTTTGGAGGCTTCATGACACTCCATATGTAACAAAAGTGAATTATCCCCTTAAATATAAACGAGTACATCCCAAGAACCATCTGACAAAAAAAAAAAAAAAAAAAAAAAAAAAAAAAAAAAAAAAAAAAAAAACAGAAGAATTATTCACCATTACAAATCAGATCACAAAAATTGGAAACGTTTGTATTATTTATCTATAAAATATCAGACTAAAACTATAATTATACACACTGCTATTGATCATAAACAAAATATCTATATACTCCTTAGATGCTGTATGTTTGTATGTTTATATATATACAGGTACCGGTATACATTTTCCATTACAGGGTTGCAAGTTGATTTATTATATTTGTATTTTTTTTTTTTTTTTTTTATACGTTTCATTTTTTTTCACTACATAACTATAATATTATACATTGGTGTTCAAGATGATGCAAGTTGTGATTCTCTCATGTCTATTAGTGGCATTTCATCTATAATTGGCTTGTTTAGTCTAATTGAAACCACTTCAAGTACGTCATCGTAAGGCTACACACACACACACACACACACACACACACAGAGAAAGAGAGAGAGACAGACACACACACACACACAGAGAAAGAGAGACACACACACACACAGATACACACACACAGAAAGAGAGAGAGACACACACACACACAGAGACACACACACACACAGAGACACACACACACACAGAGACACACACACACACAGAGACACACACACACACACACACACACACACACACACAGCAGCAGCATCAGGTACAAAGGTAGGACCGCCATGCCAAACACAATCTTTCCATGTTAAGATCAGAAGGGCTCATTAAGGGACCCTGTGTTGTAGTCAGAAAATTGGAGATATACGAGTCCTTCAAACTTTGCCACGAAACACCATCTATATAGAAAGAACCTGTTTCGTGGCATAGTAAGGAGGAATCAGAAGCCACCAATTCTCAAACACGATCACAGGGTCATTAAATCAACCCACAGATTCCCAAACTCACTACAGTTTGTTGGGGCATACATAGTGAATCAGTGATGTGTTTAGAGTGGTGTGGATCAGTGGTGTGGATTAGTGATGTGAGTACAGTACTGTGTCTTTAGTGGTGTGGAGTAGTGAGTGGTGTGAGTAGTGAGTGGTGTGAAGTGAGTGTGTGGTGTGGAGTGGTGAGTGGTGTGGAGTAGTGAGTGGTGTGGAGTAGTGAGTGGTGTGGAGTGGTGAGTGGTGTGGAGTGGTGAGTGGTGTGGAGTGGTGAGTGGTGTGGAGTGAGTGGTGTGGAGTAGTGAGTGGTGAGTAGTGAGTGGTGTGGAGTAGTGAGTGGTGTGGAGTAGTGAGTGGTGTGGAGTGGTGAGTGGTGTGGAGTGGTGAGTGGTGTGGAGTGGTGAGTGGTGTGGAGTGAGTGGTGTGGAGTAGTGAGTGGTGAGTAGTGAGTGGTGTGGAGTAGTGAGTGGTGTGGAGTAGTGAGTGGTGTGGAGTGGTGAGTGGTGTGGAGTGGTGAGTGGTGTGGAGTGGTGTGGAGTAGTGTGGAGTAGTGAGTGGTGTGGAGTGGTGAGTGGTGTGGAGTGGTGAGTAGTGAGTGGTGTGGAGTAGTGAGTGGTGTGGAGTAGTGAGTGGTGTGGAGTGGTGAGTGGTGTGGAGTGGTGAGTAGTGAGTGGTGTGGAGTAGTGAGTGGTGTGGAGTAGTGAGTGGTGTGGAGTAGTGAGTGGTGTGGAGTAGTGAGTAGTGTGGAGTAGTGAGTGGAGTGGGACAGTGTGGTTAGATCAGTGATATGCATGGTATGGCAGGGTTTATAAAAAAAAGATTAAATAATTATGAAAAAAATATGAAAAGTATCAAGGAATCATCAGCAATATAGCCCTTCCAATTGGTTCTAAACACAGGGAGGAAGGAAGGAAGGAAGAAACGAAGGGAAGGAGGGAGGGAGGGAAGGAGGGAGGGAGGGAAGGAGGGAGGGAGGGAAGGAGGGAGGGAGGAAACAAGGAAGGGAGGAAAGAAAGGAAGGAAGGAAAGGAAGGAAGGAAGAAAGGAAAAAACAGGAAGAAAGAAAGGAAGGAACCAAGGAAAGGAAGGAACCAAGGAAAGGAAGGAACCAAGGAAAGAAGGAAAGGAAAGGAAGAAAGGAAGGATGAAACGAAGGAAGGAAAGGAAGAAAGGGAGGAAGGAAGGAAGGATGAAACGAAGGAAGGGAAGGAAAAAAGAAAGAAAGGAAGAAAACAAGGAAGGAAAGGAAGGAAGTTAGACTGGTCCGTCCCTCAAGGTGCCATGGATCAATACCCACCCTGGGGACTAAGTAAGAAACCCCAGTGTGTTCCTGTCCTATTCATAACATTAAGGTTTTTCAGGTGAGTCTCTGTACAATCATCAACTTGGAGAATTTTGACCATGGTATTTTTATTATTTTTAATGAGGGTATAGTTTTTGACATTTTTGGAGATCATGATTCCTCCAAACTATTCCCAGCAACAGGCCACCATTATTTATGTTAATCTGGTCCTGTTTCCTGGCATACTTTGGAGGAATTAAGGCACTCCAATGTACCAAAAATGTACTCTCCTCTTAAGGACAGAATATACCTTACTTATATACCCATCACACACACACACACACACACACACACTTATAGAATCAAGCTGCTTATATTATTAATGTAAAGTATGGAATAAATCTTGAACTATATCCTACCTATCACACACACCTATAAAATCATGTTGCTTATATTATTTATGTAAGGTATGGAATAAATCTTGAACTATATCCTACCTATCACACACACACACACACAAACACACATTTAACACCTTAGAAGTAATCATACACACGCAACAATCTACTATATAAAAAACCCACTTAACACTCAAGGCTTTAGGTACCAATTACATATAAAATACATATCAGCATTCATTGGAGCAAGTGATTACTCTAAACTATTCCAAGGTACAGGCAAATGCAATTTTTTTTTTTTTTTTTTTTTTTTTTTTTTTACTTGGTCCTGCTTCCTGACATAATTATATAAACTTTGGAGGAATCAAGGCACTCCACTGTACCAAAATTATAGTGTTTCCTTAAAATGTATCAAGATATATACGTATAAATCAAACTATTAATTAATACACTGCCCATGAAGATGTAAATAAATCTATATGACCATCATATCAGCAATATCATGTAGTTACAAAATACAAACACAACTCCAATAAACTTTACACGATAATAATAATGCATCCCAAAATAAACTATAATATATATTTATTTAAGGGAGAAATTCACTTCTGTTACTTTGGAGTACCTTGATTCCTCCTTAATATACCAAGAAACAGAACCAGATGAACAAAAATAATGGTGTTCTGTTGCTTGAAATAGTTTGGGGGAATCCTTTACTCCAGATTTACCAACACCGTCTCGTCAGGCAGGTAGGTATAGGTAGTTATTTGTTGGCTTGTATATCCAACTTTACACTCGTTTTCTTTTATCACAAACTGACATACTGAGTGATCTAATATTCTAAAGAGTGTTTATTAAGGAGGTAGCCTAGTAGTGTAGTATTGGTAAATCTGAGACAATTGATTCCACCAAGTTATTCTATGCAACAGGACATCATTTATTGACATGAAAGTGAAGGGTGAGAAGGCGAGCAATACACTTCGTAGTACGCTACACACACACACACACACATTTGACGTAGGGTACGAGCCCTCCCCCCTTCTATACATGAACCTTTGATATAATGGTAACAATACATCGACGAGTCTAACAATAAATTAATTGAACTGTGCGAGTGTTATTATTTGTGGGTTCACAGGGACAGGTTTCAGTTGGGTACAGCCGTGGCTGATATAGTGCTGGACCACAGTTCAACGAGTGTTGGAGAGAAACTGAACAGAGTTCCAACAAGTTCATTTTCCAAACCATTCTCAACATTGAGAGAGGTTTAGAAGACTCACTTTTTCGAACTCTGTTCAGTTGCTCTCCAACACTCCTTTGACCCTGGTCCAAGCATTATCAGCCACGGCTGTACATACATGGGAGTATTTTGTGTGTGTGTATGTGTGTGCCTTAACAACCTCTTCTCAAACCGGGTAGTGACGTCACGGACAAGTTGCCGCCTTGCCGCCCCATGAAGGACATCACATTTCTAAATATATCGACACTATTATTATCGTCCTCATAAAAAAACAAAAACAATGACAGAAATATTAATACAGACTACAATAGATTTAAGTTTGTGGTAAATAATAAGAAATTATACAGATATTAGATGCATAAACTGTTATTATAATCTATGTTGGTGTAAGAGAAAAAATAAATATATAAATAAAACAAAACAGAACAATAAATCCATTATAAACAAACCAATTATATATCTCTTATCCTCTATCCATCCATCCATCCACCCTGAAAATTTCACATCCGCCAATCTTACCACAGGCATGTTATAAAAAAAAAGGAGGAAAAAAAACCCAGCAGACTAAACCAAACCAGTACCGGATTCTGTTGAGATACGTAGATGCAACTTTTTTTTAACAAGCAATGACGTCACGACAAGTTGCCAGTTACTGCAGGGTATAATAAGGATAATAAATAGCTTTGTACATACATTCCCTTGAGGCAGAGAATCGTACACAGTTAATTAAACAGTATTAGATATTTTGTTTTCTCTGTTTTTGTTACTAGCGAGAATGAACATATGTGTGTGTGGTGTGGAGGGTTTACATAGACACAGCAGCTACCTCCAGGTGTAGTGTGTAAAGTGTTCCAGTCCTCTCACATTTCACCAACCCACATAACGTTGCACAACACAACCTCCAGTGAAAATAGACCTACCTACCTTATGATTATTGGAAAGTTCCACCGTATTTTTTAACCTATATTGAGAAAGATGAGACTAAAAGTAAGGAGTCCGTTTAATGCCCTCTCCTTGCGAAATAAAAATAGAGTGAAAGGGATTTAAAACCATATATTGTAATTTCGTTCAGGATGCCTAAACACTTTACGTTTGAAGGAGGACAAAAGATAGTTAGGAGATAAATAGATGAAGAAGGTATAGTGTTCCAGAGTTAATTAACCAGTTGTGTGAATGAAAAACTAAGAGTATTGGTTATTTTTTGCATTAGGGAGTAAAACAGAAAAGGGGCGAGACTGAATGTGTTTGGCACGTGTGACAGGCACACCTGAGAAAAGGTATGAAATAACAACAGAAGGCATTACATCACAGCTGTATGTATTCCTGGCATTAAGGCAGACAATACTCCTTTCAAGATAGTCTAATGGAAAGGATAATTACATCAGAGAGGCAGTGATGGAGGAATAGTGTTAAACTCGTCCAAAGTGGAGTTAGAAACAAAGGTTTGACAGAAGAGTTCAGCTTTTTCAGATGACGAGGGAAAACATGACCATCACCAAGGATAAGAGGGAAAGTGGAAGAAGTAAAGTTGCTTGAGGGATTTACACGGAGCTGTTGGAAAGGTGGGAGAACTGGAAAGGTCATTGCACTTGGCTCGGAGGGAAGATCTTTTAGTTAGTCAAGATTTTGCAAATTTCGGGCAGAAAAATACAGGGTAAGAAATATTTTTTTTTGCAGACTGCAGCCCCATCTGTAAGAATCCTCCTTATTGTGACAAAAGTATAAATGCAACAAACCAAGAATTGTTTGCATTTGACTAAGAGAAATATGCAAAATATAATTCATGGGAAATCCTGAAAGTACTGTTGATATACTAAACGGAGGAAATGGACTACACATCACAAATAATAAATATATATATAAAGTACATTAAATGAATAATTATATACATCAGTCAGGGCAGCAGGACAGGAAGAATTGCACTACATGTGACTATACATTTACAATAACAAATACTTTACAGTCTACAGAGGAATTATTATAAGATGTGGTGAAGTGTGAGTGTGTTCCATGGTGTTGGTTAATATGTGTTGGTTTGTATTACATCTCAAGGGTTACTGGGGTTATCTCTCAAGGTCAGATGGGAGTGCTACTGATTCCTACAATCTAACCTACACAACACTAACTTTCAACATGTGTACTGATGAAGAAGTCTATTTCCTGGTACTGTTTGGAGAATCAAGTAAGTAACCCTCTAATTTGAACACAGGTGAAAATCTACAACAACACAAAACAAAAAACAATATAACCCTTAAATTAAAGCCACAAGATTGGGCGAAAATCAGACCAAGGTAGAAGAGCTAAAAACCCGCCCAGTAGGCCAGTGTGAGGTGAGGTGAGGTGAGGTGAGGTGAGTTGAGTTGAGGTGAGTTGAGGTGAGGTGAGGTGTTGTAAGACTGACTTGTAAGATGCCGACCACACCCAACCAACATGATACTACACTTAAGTTTTTTTTTCATTTTATGCAGACTTATTTTTTTCTAACTTAACTATATTGGCCTAGGCTACACTCTTTTGCTACAGTATTTTCGTTACACAGTAAATTTATGTTATATATAAATATATATAGACCTTTTTGCTGTACTCAACTATAGGCTATCTTTACTACATACAATTATTATCGCTACAGATAGCATTTTTTTTTCTTTCTTTTTTTTTGTTACAAACAACTTTATTTCACAACAATTAGTTCTTTAGGCTATATTTGGCTTTTGTTGCCTGCATCACGTAACCAAGACACAGACAAACGAACGAACGCAACCAGACCCGTTATCTCACTTGTTCTGATCATTTTCTGAAGGGGAAAATACAATGAAGGGGAAAAAATACAATGAAGGGTACACACACTTTATGTACAATCCGTTCACCACAATCCCTGGCCCACGTGAGTCGACCATCACAACCACAACCTACACCACTACCATCTCATCACCACAAGCACGAACACCACAACCATAACCACCACCATCCCACCATTTACACCACAACCACCAACCACCATCCCACCATTTACACCACAACCATAACCACCACCATCCCACCATTTACACCACAACCACCATCCCACCATTTACACCACAACCATAACCAACACACACACACACACGACAAGGCAACAACTGAGATGGTGGTGGTGGTGGAGGGTTACTTCATTTCACACACAATTGCCTCGTTAATGGCTGGCCCAACACCTGACTGGCTAATTGATCACAATAGAGGGTGGGTGGGGGGGGAGGAGGAAACACGCCAATTTTCACCATTGCAAATAACAACAATTGCCCGTTCCTCTGTAATAAATCACACACCTGCCATCCCAATTAATTAATGACACACCTGGCATCAATTTAATCAATCACACACCTGGTATCCAATTTAATCACACACCTGGTATCCAATTTAATCAATCACACACCTGGTATCCAATTTAATCACACACCTGGTATCCAATTTAATTTATCACACACCTGATACACACACCTAATCACACAAAATGATACAACAACAACCACAACAAACAAAATTATACAACAAAAACCACGACAACAAACAAATATAAACCACAAACGAAGCTCCTTTACAAAACTAAACCTACCGTAGATAATTTTTTATTAACCCTCACCCTCAAAGTCACAACAACGAGTGCATAGATAAAAATCATCACACACTTGACTAATTAACAACAACAACAACAACAACAACAACAACAACAACACGAGTCAATTCATCACATATCTGACTCACTAATTAGCAACTTGTTGGCCTATTAATCACAACTGATATATTCATCACAATTGACTTTCTAATTAACCAACCATGCTTAGGTTAGTTAGGGTCCAGTATCAGATCGATCAATGATTTGCACACACACACACACACGCACACACATCCTCACACATGCATGCACACACACACACACATCCCCCCCCCCACACACACGCAAAATATAGATGAAGGCATACAGAAAAACTGGAGTATAGTTTCAAAGAATAACAAGAAATTGGGTGCCAGCTTTCATACATTTACAATATGAAGACTGACAAATGAAACATAATGATAGACAAAACTAAGAAAACTTGGATGATTACCGTATACTGTATGTGTGTGTGTGTGTGTGTGTCAGAGGAAAGGAATTTATTGACTGGGAAGGAAGGTTTCATTACACCAGCTACCAGAAGGACATCATAATAAACATAAATAATTGAATAGAGAGAGAAAAAAAAAAGCAGAAGAGAAGTGAGTAAGCACGGATTCCCAGAAAGATTCATTGATGTGTGGAATGTATTACCAGAAAATGTAGTTTGTGCAGAGTACTTACAAAAAAAAAAAAATAATAATAATCCTTACACGACCACACTATTATAAATGGATAAACCTTAAACTTAGTGTTATTATCATATATATATATATTTTCTTTTCTTTTTTTATGTTCTCACGGGGTAAACTTTCAGACAGGATATCCCCCTTCCCCCAACTTTACCCTCACATACACACCACCATCGGTATTGGAGAATGGGATCAATTTTGTATCCTATAGTTTGGAGGAATTAGTAGGGTAGCCTTCCAATTACGTGAAGGTCAACTCCACTTAATTAATCACATGTGGGCCAGTAATTAATGGGGAAATTTTGTGTTGATATATAAATCTGGAGCAACTGAATCCTCCAAACTATTCCAAGCAACAGAACACCATTATGTTTACTCTTCTGGTTCTGTTTCCTAATATACTTTGGAAGAATCAAGGCACTCCAATGTACCAAAACATAATTATATACCACTTTAACCACGGGCCTTATCTACCTTGAATGGTGTGTCTTGTGGGCCTTTCTCCACGCTGTCAGTATGTAAACAACACAATTGACGTCTAATAGCTTGTAAACAACTCACACTCCATAAATAAATGATACAGGATATTGAAGTACAAACCTTCAGCTGTCTCCTGATGTACTTGTGTAACTATACAACGCCGGACTAATGTTGTTATTCTCCTGTCGTACTACTTGTAAGACGGACACTACCACACTAATGATGTACTTGTGAAGACGTACAGAGCCGGACTAACTAATGTTGTTGTGTGTCCCGTAGTCAACCACAGTTCACCCACCACCCACCCACCTTCTGAACCACTACAAGCTCGGACAACAAAACACACAACCACACACACAACATTAGTCTGGCACTGTACCAACTCATAACGACCCTTACTCAAAATTTACTTTACACTTAATTACATGTCCAAGTAAGTTTTCACACTCTGATTTCGTTATAAAATATTTCAGAATCACATTTTTCAACACAACAATATGAAATTAAATGTCTGTCTGTTGTACTTACATAATTATATGGTAATGAAAGGAAATTGGAGTAATGTAAATATGTCCTCCCACTTTCACTACAAATCAGGTTTCTATGGTTTGGGTAATATTGATGTATAAGATTCACTGACCTATATGGTACATTTTAATCACTCCATGAAAGACTTTTGATGGTGACTGTACATCATCGACCAGTCCACAGTGAATTTGGTGATTTTGATAGATTGGAGCGCCATGATTCCTCCAAAGTATGCCAGGAAACAGACCCACATGAACAAAATATATAATGGTATCCTGTTGCCTGAAATAGTTTGGAGGATATCATTTGCTCCAGATATATATACCATCCAAAACAATGTGCTATATATATATATACCCCCTTAATGTCCTCAACCCCTTGGTAGGTACTTGGATAAATATTATAAACTTATCATATGGAATTAAAGGGATGATTAATTTGTTGGTGAATTGGAAGGTCTTTGATGTCTCTAAACTATGCCTTCGAAAACAAGAACATGAAGGAAAACCCATCAAAAGCTCCGGCTCTTAATGATTCAAGTGAAATGAGTGAGTGAGTGAGTGAGTTGAACCCATATTAAGGAATGGTCGCCCCAAGAAGAATGAGTGAGTGAGTGAGTGAGTGAGTGAGTTAAACCCCTATTAAGAAATGGTCGCCCCAAGAAGAATGAGTGAGTGAGTGAGTGAGTGAGTTAAAGGTGTGCTGGGGTATAGAGGGACCCCATGGCGGTATAAAAAAAAAAACTCCCTTACGCAACTGTACATTGGAGAGTTTGAATTCCCTTAACGCATGCCAAGAAACAGGACCAGATTAAAAGAACTATAATGGTGGCCTGTTGTTGCTTGGCATAGTTTTGAGGACTCATTTACTCCAGATTTACCAACACTGTACTTCCTCATTAATTAAAGCATAGGAGAGCCAAACCTAAGCAAGTAATTATAGACCATCGGTATACTTGTTGTAAGGGCCATTATAGGGTAAGCTGTACACACTTGTGGAGTCTTTATTGGAGTTGTTTACGTTTCCAAGGTCATAATATGGGAGTCAAGGGAAGTAACTTGTTGTGGGCAAAATATAGCACATGTAGCCCTCCCAACTCAATCATAAAATCCGTCTTATATTCTTATACTGTAGTACACACGATAGTCTCTGGCAACACTGGCATATCAATACCTGTTCATAGTCTCACGTATAATTTATATCCTATGATTTAGTCCGAGTTGTAGATTTTACTAGTACGAGTGTCAGAGAGGTCGATAGCTTTTTACTGAAGTAGGTACCTCCATGCGTACATGTGTCTTTGTGTGTATACGTGTGAACATGTACCGTATATACATAGGCTATGAACGTGTGAATGTGTGTACAGTGAAATAGACAAGGACAGGTAGGCATATAGGTACAGTATATAAAATCACGGTCAGAAGTTTTGTTGCCTTTCTTTGAGAATAATGTTGTCGTGAACGAGACGTGATTGTTTCTTAGGACAATTATTTTCATACAAAAGAAAAAAAAAATCACATTCCATTCACAACAACAACAACAACAACAACAACAACAACATTAGTCTCAAGGTGCACGTGACATCATACCAGAGAGGACACTGAACTTTAGACCAAAACTGTACAGTACACAAGTATCGAGTGACACAAACTGGCAGCCATCCTTCCTCCTCCTACACATACACACACACACACACATACAGACACAGCAGTAGGTGAGACATCGATGACAGCTCAGTGTTTGGGTGAGGAACCGCCAAGTCTGTCAGTACTGTCAAAACCAATGTGTGTGTGTGTGTGTGTGTGTTACGAAGATAAAGTAGTTGCAGAATAAATGCCTGTGTGTGTGTGTGTGTGTGTGTGTGTGTGTGTGTGTGTGTCTTGCATATGTTGTCATCCCAGGTGTTCGTTCTCATACAAATTTCTCTTTATTATTATTATTATTATTATTATAACTAGAGGGTACGTACAGACATATTCCTCCAAGCCTTGTTAAGATACAGAATTATAGTCAAGTAAATTGATATATTCTAACCTGTTTCTTGGATCTTATTCTACTCTTTATCTATTCTGACCTTCTTATTCTACCCAAAACCGTCAAAATATAATCACTTGTGAGAATCATCAAGTCTAATCATCCAGCATACAATTATGAAAATCCGTTGGTAAGTTTAAAATTATATAACATAATCTTAGGCAAACGGAAACTACACCTTTCTATAACATAAGGGTTTCCTGAGAGAAGAGTGAGTGGGTTGGTGTCCGTCAGTTGGCACCAGAGGTCAGTGGTATCGTTTGGGCTGTGGTACACTATTGGTCTGCTCTGCTCTGTACTATACATACCTTACCCCTACAAGGTTACAGAGAACAAGTCCGTCTAGAGTTACAGTAGCACGAGAGCCTCAGCCAGGTTTGTCTAGGCTTGGTGGTGCAGAGAAAAAAATATTTGTTAGGCTGAGTGGGAAAGGAATGACGAAACCTACACAGGTGTTTAGAGTCGATTTGTAAGCACCTTCATGGGGTAATATCTCATTGATATACTTCAGTACCTTTGATTCCTCCAAAGTATGCCCGGAAACAGGACCATGTAACAAAACTAAAGGTGGGATGTTACTTGGTATAGATAGAAATAAACGATTACCCCAAATTTATCAAATACACTTCACTATTGTACTTACTTAAATTAAGGAAATAAAAATGTTACTTGGTATAGATAGAAATAAACAATTACCCACAAATTTATCCAATACACTACTACTACTACTACTGTATTCACTTTTAAGGGTATAAACGTAAACTGTATTGTGAATTTGTGACACGTGTGACAATATAGCCTCCATGATATTAGCGAGTGAATAAATTGTTTGTTGCACTGTACCGTATACTTATGGTTCGTGATTATACTAAAGTGCTTGTGAGATTATGGTGAGTGTAGATAGTGAACTGTTTGGTGATAAAGAAATGAAATATGTTTGTACTTAGAGAGAAATCATTACACAACAACAACAACAACCGTGATATTTGGTTTTGTATTCCCGAGACTGTATAAGTAACAAACATGCAAGTATATAAGCACATACAGTCTATATATAAGCACATACAGTCTATATATAAGCACATACAGTCTATATATAAGCACATACAGTCTATATATAAGCACATACAGTCTATATATAAGCACATACAGTCTATATATAATAAGCACATACAGTCTATATATAAGCACATACAGTCTATATATAAGCACATACAGTCTATACATAAGCACATACAGTCTATATATAAGCACATACAGTTTATATATAAGTATGTATTGTCGTGACACACATACATACATCACGAGGCGAGGCACTGTGTATGATGAGATGCATATGGGATGATCCATTCTGTGTGTATAATTTATAAGGCACCTATTATACTTAGTGTTTGTTTGGTAGCCTTGACATGCACGAAGGAAATACTATATAATTATTGTATATGTTTATCTAATTCATCTATTTTGTATATTTTCTCACATCTGGGATTTTATACATGTTTTATTGTCACGTAATGCTGTAGGGTAATCATTCACACATATACACACATATTAAAGTCTTACACACACACATTAAGTCTTACACATACACATCAAACAACAGGCACAAACACATACATTAACACTCACATTCACACATCAAACCACAGGCATACACATTAACACTCTTACTCATACACACACACACACATTTAACACTCTTACATACACACACATCAAATCACAGGCACACACATTAACACTATTACTTACACACACATATACACATTAACACTTTTATACACACACACACACACACAGGTCCCCTTCTCCATATGTAAACACAAGCACTACCACACCAGGGACAAATTACTAACCCTTCCTTCCCCACTCACTCCACAAATACAGACAACACTGTGAGGGACGATATACAAGTGGTGAGAAAACATAAACAAACAAACAAAACAAACAAATGACTAGCACAACAACAACAACAATAACAACAACAAAATTAGCAAACATCCCACTATCATCATTATTATTATTATTGTATACACACCGAAAAATTGCAGGGTTTCTCTTGTATTATCCTTGCTGAAGACGAGGTACTGTAGGCAGAAGGTATGGATGGATGGATTGGCTTGCCTTTATAGGTGTATGTGTGGCTGGGAAGAACGGGGTGAATGAGAACGTAAGGGAGAAAGGGATATATAGGCTATATATAATAGGCTTGGTTCGACCACTACAGACAGCGCAAATTAACGTCAACACTGGGGAAACGTATACAACAAAACCACGTATCACACACCGCAGCGCAGCACAGTACTCCCACTCCCTCCCACTCTGACAGCCAGCCAGTCACTGAGAGAGAGAGAGAGAGCCAGAGAGGGAGAGAGAGGGGACGCACAGTCAGTGAGCCTGGACCAGACTTTTACCCTCCTCCCCTCCCCCAACTCCCCCTTCAGGCCACCCAGCAGCCCTCTCTCTCTCTCTCTCTCTCTCTCTCTCTCTCTCTCTCTCTCTCTCTCTCTCTCTCTCTCTCTCTCTCAATAGTACCACGATAAGTAGTGGTAGCAAAGTCCTATGATAGATGGTGGTAATGGCAATATGTAATAAATTCCACCTGATACTGAAGGCAGAGTAAGTAACTGGTGTAGGTGGAAGGGATGATAGTCGTAGTGGTGGTGGATTTAATAAGGAAACATCTATAAAATTATGACAAGGCAACAGATTTTTTATAGGGTCATATACAGCAACAGTCAGGTGAAGAGAGGTGAGGAGAGGAGAGGAGAGGTGAGGAGAGGAGAGGTGAGAAGACAGGAGAGGTGAGGAGAGGAGAGGACAGGAGGAAAGGAGAGGAGAGGACAGGAGAGGAGAGGACAGGAGAGGACAGGAGAGGTGAGGAGAAGGGATGTACACTCTAAGACAAAAGTCTTGGCCGTTACCACCAGATGTCACTGTTATTACAACGCTTGTTTGAAGAAGCAATTGATAATATAAAGTAAATAATAAGATTGTGCTTGGCCCGAAAGACCTGGTAGGCTAGTCAGGAGAGAAGATATATTATTCAGAGAAGGGAAAGCAGCACAAAAGAAAAAGAAGGAAATGAGGAACATGTGAAGAAAAGAGAGGGATTAGCTCGGGTCCGAAGGGGTATACCAAACCCTCAAAACACAGCGGACAAAATCCCTTACAATGGGCTTGACTGAGGAGTTTTTAACTTAGTTTTCACAACTCTACACGGCTTTATGTTTCAGTCATGTGTGTGTGTGTGTGTGTGTACTGGTAAGATGGTGGTGTGGAGGTAGTAGTGGTGGTGGTGGTAGTGGTAGTGGTAGTGGTAGTAGTAGTAGTGGTAGTAGTTGTAGTACCGGTAGTTGTTGTAGTTGTAGTAGCAGTAGTAATAGTAGCAGTAATCGTAGTAGTAGTAGTAGTAGTAGTAGTAGTAGTAGTAGTAGTAGTAGTAGTAGTTGTTGTAGTAGTAGTAGTAGTAGTAGTAGTAGTAGTAGTAGTAGTAGTAGTAGTAGTAGTAGTAGTAGTAGTAGTAGTAGTAGTAGTAGTAGTAGTAGTAGTAGTAGCAGTAGTAGTAGTATCAGTAGTAATAGTAGCAGTAGTAATAGTAATAGTAATCGTAGTAGTAGTAGTAGTAGATTTAGTCCTACAGTGTACAGGAAGGTGAAAGAAGGAAGGGATAACACAAAATCTGAAAGTAATCCACGTGGGAATTGTTGGTGATAGCGATGGTGGGTGACAGTAGGGGAGAGATGGTGATAGTGGTGGTGATAGTAACGCGGTAATAGTGGAGAAAATATAAAAAACAGTCAAGAAGAAGGAAAATATGTCTCTTCCATTTCCTGCTATCATGGAAGCATCACTAATCAATTAACCATCTACGATATAGATAAACAAATCTTCACTGATAACGGAGGAGGGAAGGAGGGAAGGAAGAGGTGGGGAAAGAAGGAAGAGGTGGGGAGGAAAGGAAGAGGTGGGGAAAGAAGGAAGGGGTGGGGAGGAAAGGAAGAGGTGGGGAAAGAAGGAAGAGGTGGGGAGGAAAGGAAGAGGTGGGGAGGGATAAAGAGGGATGTGGGAAAGGAAGAGGTGGGGAGGAGAGGAAGAGATGGTGAGGGATAAAGAGGGAGGAGGAAAGGAAGAAGTGGGGAGGGAAGGAAGAGATGGGGAGGGATAAAGAGGGAGGAGGGAAGGAAGAGGGAGGAGGGAAGGAAGAGGGATGAGGGAAGGAAGAGATGGGGAGGGATAAAGAGGGAGGAGGGAAGGAAGAGGGAGTGGGGGAAGGAAGAGGGAGTGAGGGAAACAAGTCGTAAAAGTCTTAGGAGATATCATTCACATTTCAGACACGAGTATTGTCCACCACTGCTCTGCCATATTATATAGAAATCAAATCACAAAACCATCAAAACACACATATATAAACTTGCAGAGAGAGAGAGAGAGAGAGAGAGAGAGAGAGTGAAAGACAGACAGACAGAGAGAGAGAGAGAGAGTGAAAGACAGACAGACGGAGAGAGAGAGAGAGAGAGTGAAAGAAAGAGAGAGACAGATAGAGAGAGAGAAAGAGAGAAAGAGAGAGAAAGAGAAAGAGAGAGAAAGAGAGAGAGAGAGTGAAAGACAGAGAGAGAGAGAGTGAAAGACAGAGAGAGAGAGAGGACACGTGGATGTGACCGGTCGCGCACAAAGGGGTCTAAAAAGATAAATCGAGTCGAGGTGAATGGAACACGGGATTATTTTTGCCAGGAACAGTGCTCTTATTTCACTATATACACTCCAAACTATTCCATGCAACAAGACACACATATTGTTGTTAACGTGGTCCTGTATCCTGGCAACTTTTGGAGGAATCAAGATGCTCCAATGTACAACAAATATACAAATAAAAGTCTCTAAACGCTACTGATTCCACCAAACTACGTCTGTGTATTTTAAGGGGGTGCGGGAATAGGGGGACAGGCTTGGGGGGGTTTTAGGGGGTGTGGGAGTAGGGGAACAGGCTGAGGTGGGTGGGTTAGAGGGGTGCAGGAATAGGGGACAGGCTTTCAACCCACCCCAAACCTCTCTCCCTATTCCCGCATCCCCCAGGTTCCCCCCCTCCCCCAAAGCCTGTCCCCTATTCTCGCACCCCCTTAATGAAGAGAGACTATTAGTGGCGAACTGGAGGACTACAGAATCCTCCAAATAAAACCAAGTAATACAGACACACAAAATACATGTAAATATTGAAGATCGTCAGTTTCCTGGTATATAGTTTATGGAGGAATCATGCATGCAGTATAGTCCTCCAAAATACCAACAAGAATATCTCCCCTAAAGTAAAAAAAAAAAAAAAAAAAAAAAAAAAAAAATATATATATATATATATAAATCCCTACTAAATGTTGTTTTGTATCGTGTGGAGAGTTAAGGGGATACCGGTAGTCTACTTTTGGTACATTGGAGTGCCTTGATTCCTCCAAAGTATGCCAGGAAACAGGTCCAGAAAGGGCAAACATAATGGTGTTCTGTTGCTTGGAATAGTTTAGAGGATTCAGTTGCTCCAGATTTACCAACACAAAACTTCACCCATAAGAGTGGCTCCAGTCTGGCCACAACACTGCTAAGGAACTCTGTCAACAAACTAAATGTATATGTAAACACTAGAAAAAGAAAACAAACAACTTAAGGTCCTGTAAATGGTGTGTGTGTGTAGAGAGAGAGAGAGAGAGAGAGAGAGAGAGAGAGAGAGAGAGAGAATGGTGTGAGGCAAAGAAAGGTAGGCTGTAAGAAAATGAGAGATGATGTGAAGCAAGGAAATGAGAGAGAGAAAGAGAGAGAGAGAGAGAGAGAGAATGATGATGTGGTAAAAAAATGAAGGCTTTGAGAATACATATACAGTATTTGAGAGAGAGAGAGAGAGAGAGAGAGAGAGAGAGAGAGAGAGAGAGAGAGAGAGAGAGAGAGAAACAGTAAGTGAAGTAAGTGAGGCTGCAAGAGGCGGGCAGTATCAATACCACAAGGGAAGGTCTAGTTCACTGTTTACACCGCTAGAGGGGGTGGCCGGCAGTATCCACCCCCCCCCCCACCCCCCACCCCCCAAACCCCTATCCCGTCGTCTGTACCTTTAAGTGGAGATTCTTTTGAGGGTAATTTGGAGGGGTCTGATTCCTCCAAACTAAGCTATGAAACAAGACCAAAAGAGTAATAATAATAATAATAATGGTGTTCTGTTGCTTGGAATAGTTTGGAGGAATCAGCAGTTGCTCCAGATTTACCAACACTGTACTTTCACCTTAAGTGGTACAGTTGCCTCCAGGTATTGTATGTATAGACCTATATATATTTTTTTTTTATAGTGTACTGGTTCGTAAAGAAATTAAAAGTATAGTTCCAGTTGAGGTTGAGGCTGATGCTCTCTCTCTCTCTCTCTCTCTCTCTCTCTCTCTCTCTCTCTCTCTATCTCTCTCTCTCTCTCTCTCTCTCTGCGTGTGTGTGAAAGTACTAATATACGGTAATATTATTGTTTTCTCTCGCTCTCTCGATTACCGACTTGAGAGAGAGAGAGGTTGGGGGGAGTATATGGTACGGTACCGGTATAGCCAAGAGGTAAAACTGGAAAGTTACGAGACATACGGTACACATACAGTACAGTAGTATCAAATCCACATTTAAAGAAACATATCAAATTTGAGGAAGTACAAATAGCTGTAAGAAAGACGAAAGAGAGGAGATAAGATTATGGTGTACAAATGTCACAGAAAGAGAAATGATATAGGTATATAGAAAACTTGTCAACATGGAATCCCTTCAATGAGAAATTATTTGAAAGAGGAGACAAAGATATACAGAAATACACATTTGCAAATAGAGGAATAAAAAGTGTTGTGTGTGAAATTATACATAAATTTATAGAAAAATATGATAATTGGGAATTAAAACGCTGGACATTACGAGCATGACTCACTCCTGTAAAGATATAAATAGGTATGAACACACACACACACACACAATCACAGAAACTAACTAACTAACTAACTAACTAACTAACTAACAAACTAACTAACTAACTAACTATCTCTCTCTCTCTCTCGCCATGGACCTGACTGACACAAATCCTGAGCATCCTTCTGAACACAGCATCTGATGGTGTAACTTCCGCTTGTAGACTGTCCATCACCGTAAGTAACCATGTAGCGTAGCCATCACAACACAACAGACATTTCCTACTGCATGGTACTGCTAAATCCTTGACACTGGTACTGGTAAATCTTAAGGGATATAGGTATGATACTTTTGTCGGTGATTTAAGTCTTTGATTCCTTCTTTGTTGGTGATTTAAGTCTCTGATTCCTTCTTTGTTGGTGATTTAAGTCTTTGATTCCTTCTTTGTTGGTGATTTAAGTCTCTGATTCCTTCTTTGTTGGTGATTTAAGTCTTTGATTCCTTCTTTGTTGGTGATTTAAGTCTCTGATTCCTTCTTTGTTGGTGATTTAAGTCTCTGATTCCTTCTTTGTTGGTGATTTAAGTCTCTGATTCCTTCTTTGTTGGTGATTTAAGTCTCTGATTCCTTCTTTGTTGGTGATTTAAGTCTCTGATTCCTTCTTTGTTGGTGATTTAAGTCTCTGATTCCTTCTTTGTTGGTGATTTAAGTCTCTGATTCCTTCTTTGTTGGTGATTTAAGTCTCTGATTCCTTCTTTGTTGGTGATTTAAGTCTCTGATTCCTTCTTTGTTGGTGATTTAAGTCTCTGATTCCTTCTTTGTTGGTGATTTAAGTCTCTGATTCCTTCTTTGTTGGTGATTTAAGTCTCTGATTCCTTCTTTGTTGGTGATTTAAGTCTCTGATTCCTTCTTTGTTGGTGATTTAAGTCTCTGATTCCTTCTTTGTTGGTGATTTAAGTCTCTGATTCCTTCTTTGTTGGTGATTTAAGTCTCTGATTCCTTCTTTGTTGGTGATTTAAGTCTCTGATTCCTTCTTTGTTGGTGATTTAAGTCTCTGATTCCTTCTTTGTTGGTGATTTAAGTCTCTGATTCCTTCTTTGTTGGTGATTTAAGTCTCTGATTCCTTCTTTGTTGGTGATTTAAGTCTCTGATTCCTTCTTTGTTGGTGATTTAAGTCTCTGATTCCTTCTTTGTTGGTGATTTAAGTCTCTGATTCCTTCTTTGTTGGTGATTTAAGTCTCTGATTCCTTCTTTGTTGGTGATTTAAGTCTCTGATTCCTTCTTTGTTGGTGATTTAAGTCTCTGATTCCTTCTTTGTTGGTGATTTAAGTCTCTGATTCCTTCTTTGTTGGTGATTTAAGTCTCTGATTCCTTCTTTGTTGGTGATTTAAGTCTCTGATTCCTTCTTTGTTGGTGATTTAAGTCTCTGATTCCTTCTTTGTTGGTGATTTAAGTCTCTGATTCCTTCTTTGTTGGTGATTTAAGTCTCTGATTCCTTCTTTGTTGGTGATTTAAGTCTCTGATTCCTTCTTTGTTGGTGATTTAAGTCTTTGATTCCTTCTTTGTTGGTGATTTAAGTCTCTGATTCCTTCTTTGTTGGTGATTTAAGTCTCTGATTCCTTCTTTGTTGGTGATTTAAGTCTCTGATTCCTTCTTTGTTGGTGATTTAAGTCTCTGATTCCTTCTTTGTTGGTGATTTAAGTCTCTGATTCCTTCTTTGTTGGTGATTTAAGTCTCTGATTCCTTCTTTGTTGGTGATTTAAGTCTCTGATTCCTTCTTTGTTGGTGATTTAAGTCTCTGATTCCTTCTTTGTTGGTGATTTAAGTCTCTGATTCCTTCTTTGTTGGTGATTTAAGTCTCTGATTCCTTCTTTGTTGGTGATTTAAGTCTCTGATTCCTTCTTTGTTGGTGATTTAAGTCTCTGATTCCTTCTTTGTTGGTGATTTAAGTCTCTGATTCCTTCTTTGTTGGTGATTTAAGTCTCTGATTCCTTCTTTGTTGGTGATTTAAGTCTCTGATTCCTTCTTTGTTGGTGATTTAAGTCTCTGATTCCTTCTTTGTTGGTGATTTAAGTCTCTGATTCCTTCTTTGTTGGTGATTTAAGTCTCTGATTCCTTCTTTGTTGGTGATTTAAGTCTCTGATTCCTTCTTTGTTGGTGATTTAAGTCTCTGATTCCTTCTTTGTTGGTGATTTAAGTCTCTGATTCCTTCTTTGTTGGTGATTTAAGTCTCTGATTCCTTCTTTGTTGGTGATTTAAGTCTCTGATTCCTTCTTTGTTGGTGATTTAAGTCTCTGATTCCTTCTTTGTTGGTGATTTAAGTCTCTGATTCCTTCTTTGTTGGTGATTTAAGTCTCTGATTCCTTCTTTGTTGGTGATTTAAGTCTCTGATTCCTTCTTTGTTGGTGATTTAAGTCTCTGATTCCTTCTTTGTTGGTGATTTAAGTCTCTGATTCCTTCTTTGTTGGTGATTTAAGTCTCTGATTCCTTCTAACTATATCAGTTTCATGACATCGTTTGAAGGAATCAGAGACCTTCAAATTCACCTACAAAAGAATTATCCCTTCATTGGGTGGGATACCTTTGTTGGTGAATTGGAAAGTCTCGAGTTCTCCAAATTATGCCACGAAACAGATACTCATATTAGTACCACTGAGGGTGTATGTTTTCTGGCACAGTTTGGATGAATCAGTAGTCCTCCAATTTACCAACAAGACAGAGGGTAGGATACTCTTGGTACGTTAAGAGTGATATATATTCCTCAAAATAAAGGAATACACAAACCAACTCAACTAAAAATATAGGCAGCCTGTTTCTTATAATAGTTTGGAGGAATCAGTTTGAGCCAACGTTAAACTACCTCTCATAATCCATTACGTCACAATTTACTTGCGTGATGTAGAAAAGAGGGAAAGGAGAGGAAGCTGTCTTATACACAATGCCTTTATGTTATCCTATACCAGTAAATCCTAAGGCCACATCCATCACAGATTTTCATAAGAAGACACAGTTCCCGTTCAGTTACGAAACTTTATACGTCAAGTACACGTATAGGGAGGGGGAGTTTTTGTAGCTACCATTATACACCCACCCCTCCTCCCATTACTATATCACTATCAAAACCCATTTACGTATGAGATTTATGTCGTAAATTCCAAAACTTACACCAACTTTACATAAAAACTACACGATACAAGGATCAACATTATTCTCATTATGACCAAAGATATTTAGATATGACAAATGTTTTCAGGTAAGGTATAGGCTACTCTAGCTACTCTTGTAAGGATTAGCATTATTCTCAGCATTACCACTAAAACAAATAGATATATTGTATCCGAAACAAATTTACCTATATATATATAATAGGAAGATTTTTTTAAAATTAGAAATGCTATATTTTAAACCACACTAAAGAGGTCCCATATTAAACCATATTAAAATACCAAAGATTACTACATCCACCATACAAATATCTCGTAAACAAAATTATACTATAAGGATAACTGTACCAAACATAAATATAAATAGGGAGGGGCATGAACTGAGAACCAAGTGAGCTCATATCGAGTCTAAGCTTGACGTGTGTGATATTCCAAGGTGATCTGTTTTCCCTGGCTGTTGTTCAGAGTAAAGTAGGCTACACTCGTGATACGTAATCCCTGACCAGAAACGAACGGCAGGCACCACACATACCCTGCATTCGAACTCAGCCTCTCTCCCTCTCTCTCTATATATGTATATAGGTGTACTGGGTGGGGAAATGAGCAATACTAGGCGATTCGAAGCTTTCTGCTCCTCACACTCTGGTCAGAAATTATGTATCACGTCACGACAACAGTACTGTCCAGAGTAAGGTACAGTAGGCCTATCCTGGCTACACGTCACAACAACACCCCACATAGGCTATTTTATATAGTTATAATTTCATAGCACAGATGATGCTCGACTATATACCAAGATATACAATGTGAATGACACTATTATCTGCTCTCAACATATATAAAATAACGTGTTTCATCTATAGTGCGGCAGAGGAAATAAAAAAAACACACACCTTGAAGCTCTGCACTGTGTCCATCATATATACAACACATCTGACCCACACAACACATCGTAGCTTATTTAAACACTCGGTAATAATCTCGTGGGCCATGGAGTATAATGTGGAGATGGGTAACCTACAGTACAAATAAATAATGTATAAAATAACTTCCATACTCCTCTCTGTCCCTTACAAAACAATTACATCAACCATATATTGAAGTACAATATTAGTTTATGAGTTATGGTATGAGGTATTTTGCCATCTACTCTTACAAAACTGAAAATTACCACACAATTGCCAGTAAATATCCAATCTATTATACGGTAATTTAAATATGAATGGCTAATAATAATTTTAGCCTATACCTCGAGTTACATGGCCTTCAAAAGTATATAGGCTACAACGCAAAAACCATCATTCAAAGTAATATGCAAATAACTCATAATTAGACTCATGTTATCAAATTTTACACACACACACACACACACACACACACGAATCGATACAAGCATAACAGCCTAAGCCAAACACTCCCTCAATAAATTAATAAAAGTACATAATATAATATACTGTAAACAAGAAAACGAAACAGACGTAACATTATCATAATTATCTAAAAAGGATAAAATTGTGAGTTTACAGACAGTAGTATTAAAAAAAAAACTATGAGAGGCGAGACGGTGAGTGAAATAACAATAATAATAATAATAATAATAATAATAATAATAATAATAATAATAGGAGGACAATAATCAAGGCCCCTGCATGTGATCGTGTATGAAACCTGGTGGAGGCTTCTGATTCCTCCTGACTATGCCACGAAACAAGCTCCTTCATTATATAGTTGGTGTTTCGTGGCAATGTTTGAAGCACTCACTAACCTCCAATTTTCTTACATCACAGTGGAGTGGGATAAAAGTGGAGTGGAGTGGAGTGGAATAAAATAGAGTGGAATGAAAGTGAAGTGAGGTGAAGTGGAATGAAAGTGGAGTGGAGTGGAGTGGAATAAAAGTGGAGTGAAGTGGAATAAAAGTGGAGTGAAGTGGAGTGGAGTGGAATAAAAGTGGAGTTGAGTGGAGTGGAATAAAAGTGGAGTGGAGTGAAGTGGAATAAAAGTGGAGTGGAGTGAAGTGGAATAAAAGTGGAGTGGAGTGAAGTGGAATAAAAGTGGAGTGGAGTGAAGTGGAATAAAAGTGGAGTGGTTATCGAACTAATAAACCTCCTGCAAAGCTCATTTCCCTCCTCTGGGTGGTTGTCATGGCGACCCTCCTCCACCTGCTCCACTCTCACTCACTCTCACTCCCTCTCTCACTCCAACTCACACTCCCTTACACTCTCTCACACTCCCTTACACTCTCTCTCTCTCTCACTCCAACTCACACTCCCTTACACTCTCTCACACTCCCTTACACTCTCTCTCTCTCTCACTCCAACTCACACACTCTCTCTCTTACTAAAACTCACTCAATCTCTCACTCCAACTCACACTCTCTTACACTCTCTCTCTCACTCCAACTCACACATTCTCACTCGCTATATTACTCTCACTCACTCCAATTCACACTCCCTCTCCCTTACTCTCACTCATTCAAACTCACAATCACTCCCTTATTCTCCCTTTTACTCTCACTCTCACTTACAACTCCCTTACACTCCCTCTCACTCACACGAGCTTATTTGATTCTCATACCTCACTCACTCACTCACTCGCTTTCACTCCAAAGCAATTAATTCTCCCTCTCTCTCTCTCTCTTTCTCTCTCTCTCGCACGCATATTCACTCAAAACTTAAGTGTATTTCATTCTCACTCACTCTCGCTTTCCCATTTCAACTTATCTGATTCTCTCTCTCTCTCTCTCTCTCTCTCTCTCTCTCTCTCTCTCTCATTTACATCCTTCCTTTAAAAGGGCTTACCACTCAACCTCTCTCACTTCTGTTTCTGTTTATCTATTTCTTGGTGACGTGGAGGTTGAGAATATAATGGAGAGATGGAATGGAAAGGGAAGGAGGGGATGGGTTGGAGAGGAGGGGAAGAGGTGGAAAGAAAAGCGAAGATAAGAAAATGGATGTGAAAGGGACATGAATGGATGGTAAAGAGAGACGGAAAGTAATGAGAAGAATAGATATAAAGTACAAGGCATAAAGTACAAGATATAAAGTACAAGATATAAAGTACAAGGCATAAAGTACAAGGCATAAAGTACAAGGTATAAAGTACAAGGTATAAAGTATAAGGTATAAAGTATAAGGTATAAAGTATAAGGTATAAAGTATAAGGTATAATCATTCTAGCACCATAACATAATGCATATTAAAGGGGTCGTTTGTGTGTTGTGGGTGGACGGACTGACTGACTGGAGTGTACTGCATACTTGTCCATCCACACACACGTTACAAAACAGATCAGTGTGTGTGTGTGTGTTGTGTTGTGTTGTGTTGTGTTGTGTGTGTGTTGTGTTGTGTTGTGTGTGTGTGTAATGACTATTTTTTCCTCTCGTCTAATTTACACACTTTCACGATTGTACATGTATCATTTTTTTCTGGAAGGGTGAAATTAGCGCTAAATACAGTACATGTAGGACACTTGAAACGAGTCCTCTGCTGCCTGGACTAATGTTGAATGAATGAGTCAGTAGCTCTTCATTCCTTCCCATAATAACAATAACAACAACAACAACAACAACAACAGACCTTCGACAATAATAAACACATCACCCTTCACCCACTATGCATTGATTTCCACCAAGCTGCAATGAAGTTACTACGAAAGGTTGCATGCATCACAGTCTTGCTTCTTATAAATCTAGGCAACGAGAATACAGTAATACAATAATACAGTATATATATATATATATATATATATATATATATATATATATATATATATATATATATATATATATATATATATATATATATATATATATATATATATATTGGACATGGGCGGCATCCAGTACATGCAGCTTTGTAACGAAAATAAACTTAAGATTGGATGTGATGGGTCAATCTCATTTTGACTTTAACTAACTAGAACTAACTACGGTAACTAACTTACTAACTCACTCATCTCTCTCTCTCTCTCTCTCTCTCTCCAAACAATCAATCAATGAACAACAAACAGCCATTATCCACCGTACACAGCAACCAACCAACAAACCAAACAATCCACAACAATAACAAACACCTTTTTCTAAAATAACCAAACAAACAAACAATCCCTAACAAAAACAAACATCTAAAACAACCAAACAAACAAACAATGCACAACAAAAACAAACAAACAAACAAACACCAGCTTCTAAAACAATCCCCAACAAAAGAAAACATCATCATCTAAAACAACCAACCAACGAAACAAACAAACAATGCACAACAAAAACAAACACCAACCTACCTAGCAATCACTCAAAAAGCACCTGCCTCCCCCCCACCCCCCACCCCCACCCCCCCCCCCTGCACAACCAAGCAACAGCACAACTAACAGGTGTCTCAGTAATACCCCCCTCCCCCTCCCCCTCCCCCCCCCTCCACCAATCAATACAGACAGGTAAGAGCAGCAGAACCGACTGATGGGTCCTTACAGGTGTGTGTGTGTGTGTGAATATTAACTTTCCTCCTTTCCTCAAATTTACACATTCCTTTTTTAATTATTCATTATATTTTATATTTAATTATATATCATATTTGTTGTTTTCAAGATGACGGAAAGAGCGCTTAATAAAATACACAATTTACCATTATACGTTCCTTTAAAAAGAGAGAGAGAGAGAGAGAGAGAGAGAGAGAGAGAGAGAGAGAGAGAGAGAGAGAGAGAGAGAGAGAGAGAGAGAGAGAGAGAGAGAGAGAGAGAGACTGACTGACGGACTGTATGTGTAAGAATAATGTGGCAGGGCAGGACAATATGAATGTCTATCATATTGTGTGACATACAAACTTACAACAAGCCACACAGCATACCATACTGTACTTAACAAACAGCACCAAAGCTATTTTACTCATAAATTAAGAACCTCCTTAAGATGTTCGCATCATTCAGTAAACATACACTTGATACAAATTGAATGAGTTATACTAAATTGCTTACAAGAAACTTATTAAATGACTTATTAAATGTTCTTTTGCATAATGTTTTAGCACGTGATTTCTAATGGTTGTAGCAGCAATCGTACACTATCTATACTGTACATGATTTTTAAAACATGTACTGTACGTGATTCCAGGAGAACACGTGACTACCAATAATGTGGCTGTATCGAGGGAAGAAAAGAACAGCAACCTTTCTGGGGTCACGTTCACCCACCCACTCCTTATTATGAAAGAGAGAGAGAGAGAGAGAGAGAGAGAGAGAGAGAGAGAGAGAGAGAGAGATAGAGAGAGAGAGAGAGAGAGAGAGAGATCGGTTGTATAGTATTCTTTTACATGATGTGCTTAGCAATTTGTTAACACTATGTATGGGTTGTAACTTTTCCGTGCCTGAAATATAAAGTTCTACCTTTGAAACTGGACTGGGTACCCTGAATGAATACGTTTTCTATGACTAGTGACAGGCAACACTTGTATCTCTCTCTCTCTCTCTCACACACACACATACACACATCTACCAGCTGGGAAGATAAAACTACATAGTAACTTTATCTAAATATTACCTGGCAACTCTTGTATCCAAACCCGAGTCAGCAACTATGCGATGCTCGGCCTAAACTTTGGTTTATAATATCACACCGACACATTTTATTACTCAATTCTCACAAAAATGCATCTTCACTAACAACGGACAACTTCACAAAGATGCATCTTTATTTTTTTATGCATACCCGGTACAATGAGTTACTAAATTTAATTGAATGAGTTACTAAAATAGCTACCGTACATGTAAAGGAGAAATTAAAGGATGGAAAAGGAAAGAAGGTTACAGAAAGGAAAATGACAAAGAAGAGAAGGAAAGAAAATACTTAATTAACAGATGGAAAAAGTGAGGATGGAGAAGGAAACACGAGAGCAGACCGACGAGAAAAAATTGCACAATAAGAGAGAGATATGAAGAGATGTAAGAACACAATATCTTGCTCATCAGGAGGTTAGGTTGGCCAAGGAGAAATGACAGCAGCACGAGGAGGAGGTAGTGGAGGAAGAGAGAGGAGGGTGGAGGAAGAGGAGCAGCAGCCTAGAATATCATATAGCTATGTAGGTATTACTCTCTCTTCTCTCACTCACTCCCTATATTTACAGCTTGTATCATTTACCCTCATGGATCTGAGGATCATGTCTTTAACCTTCAAAAACTATGAAGGTTTTCTGGTTACAGTTTAAACCATCAGTCCAGGTAGCTAAATTACCCAAGACTCAAGTCAATGCACAACAAAAACAAACACCATTTTCTAAAACAATCCCCAACAAAAACAAACACCAGCTTCTAAAACAACCAACCAAACAATGCACATGGGTTACTTGAAAGAGTGTGTAATCTTTGGCGCTGGAAGCCTGAATCAATTACTATACTTCTTTCATATTACTTGCATGGAAATTAATGGAATATATCAGCAACAAATTATTAAGTGGTCATATGTTAATTTTGGGATACATATCCTATACTAGCCAACCCTTGAGATGGCTAGTTAGTAACCTTCAGTTGCCCCTCCCCCTCCACCACTTGGCGGAGATATTTTTTGTGATATCGAGATATAATATATGAATTAGGTGTTGGATCTTTGCTTTCATCTGTTCCTGACAATCCATACTGTTATAAATACTAAATAGTGACATACTACCGCATTATAATAAAATATGATGCAATATGACAGTACTGTACTTACTTTAATTGTAGCCTATGTGCTGGGTGGGTTTTCACGAAAATTCTGGAAAAGAACAAAAGGTTGTTAACATATTATAAACACCAACATGGTGAATAAACACATTCTGATAATAAAAGCAACTATCTGGCACCAACAATTAACAACTTCCCCTCACATCATGCTCATCAAACATCCTCCATATTGAAGGAATCTGTACATAAACAGAACCAGAGAGTCTGGGTGCTTCCAACCACCTGGCAGACTGAAGGGGAAGCTCTTTGACTTTAATCCCACGGCCAGTCCACAAGAGCACATTCTACGTCGGGTCGCACATTCCGTAACTAAAAAAAAAGAAAAAAAAAGAAAACGACAGCTGCATACTCTGGGAAATAGCACCATCATAGGCTATGCTGGCAGTACACACAGCAATCGTCAAAAGAAAAGAAAATCCACCTGTTGCAGTAGCCTACTCGTCACGTGTACAATAATTTAATCCATGTTGGGTGATCTCATCAATTCCACTAGGAAGCAAAGGTGCCTATACTTCTTCCTTCCTTCATTTTTTCCATAACTTGTATGAATGCGTTCTTCTCTTTTCCACTACTAATGTAATCATACACTGTAGAGTACTGTAGTGTTATTCATGTGGTACATAATACAGTAGTTAGCATCACCAATTCTCTCTAAAAATGTGGATCAAGAGTACTGGTCCATACTTCCAGCAGCATACACTGACTTTCAATTTCTTATGTTCATCACTTATCACAGCTTCAGATGCTATAACTATGTTAGTAAACTGGCAGGTACGTATTACACCAGACTAACAGTATTAAAAAAAAAAAAAAAAAAAAAAAAAAAAAAAAAAAAATTGAGGGAAAAGTAAATTGTTTTTTTTGGGGATAGCAATGGGCAATAGGAGATGAAGGGGGAAACCACATGAACAAAGAACATGTTCTGGCAAAAACAAAAAGCTACTGGTATTTAGGAGGTAAAAAAAGGACTGAGAGATAAGCCCTATCATATTGATCCAGTCTGTCACATATGGTAGTGAGATCAGAGGCTGATGAGTGAACAGACAAACATACAGCTAAATGTTCAATTGATTACAAATGGAAGGATTGTTATGGATGTCTTAGTGATTATAAATGACAAATTCATTAATAAAGTTGAATTAAAAAATTAAAACATTACTACTGACAAACTTTTAAAGGCAACATACAAAGTAACAGGAAAAGATGTAACTTTTAGTTATTAGTTATAATGAACTCACCGATAGGCATTCCAAAGATAACATAATTATTTTACCCAACATATCACACAACCTTTATATTAACCTTAACCCTCAAACAACTCCTGAAAAATAAGTTACATGTGTCTTGTACTTCCACCAAACTACAGTATGTTGTTCTGGTACAGGAGGCTACAATTTCATATAATGAATTGATAGGCCATATAAAAAATACAACATGTACACAGAGGGGGTCACAGGTTGTGGCATATATAATTTGTAAGAATCAGTTGTAGCCAATAATGTAGTAACAAACTCAGTACTGCAGATACAATTTTGAGGCCAGGACATCATTCATATTCACACTTCACATATCAGTATTTATCACATTTTCACACACACTTTCACATTCACTTTACATGTAAATGTAAGCAATATGTGGAAAATGAAAGGTGAGAGGTTGTGATGTCCCTGCCCTTCAGTTCTGAGACTGTTACTGCAGCTTCCAGGTATATCATACATTTATTTATGGTCACTGATCTTATTACAGTTAAATACAGTACCGGTACTTTATGATATGCTTATGTTAACATTCTTTGACAACAACCATATTTGTACTGAGCAATGCAAAAATTCCAAAAACCAAACTTTAGCAAAGCATAGAACAGCCCTGGTGTTAGGATTTCAATACCAATATAAGTCTTACTATTACATTTCCTATATTTCACTATCTACTACAACTTTTCTATAAAGTATACTATTTCCTTTGCATATGCATATAGCCCCAGGCTAGTACAGTGGTAACGCACCTGCCTCACATCTGTGATATCGGCTGATCGAGCCTCGCCCAGAGTATCTCATCAGAGATGGATACCAGAACTAAAACCCTGCAACTTTAACTTTAACTTTAATACTGTACAGCTTCCCTCTTAGACGTATACTACAGTATGAGACCACTGGTAAGTGTCAGACATTTTTAAATCTATCAATTTTCTAGAGAACGCATTTCACACTTTTCCTTCTATATAATGCTCTATTTTACCTTCAACAACAACTTTTCACAGTAGCAGTTCTGTCATAAATGCACTCCTATAATATCATTATCACTTAAGAAGTTAGTATGTCTTACATTTTTTCCAAGTCCAGCAATACGCAGTACATGTAATAGACTTTTCACACTTATGTTCATATCATTTATTATAAAGTATTTCATCTTTCCTTTAATACAGCAAGCCCTCGCTATAATGAATCTTGATATAACAAATTTCAGCATTAATGAATGCTGTAACATACAGAATATCTCTCCTTATTTAAAGATACATGGGGTGCATGTTTGGTAGTTTTTAGATTACTTGTGTTTTAAACTAAAGTATAAATTCTAATATAGTACAGTACTGTATTAATTTTTTATATACAGTATCAGGTTTGACCACGTTTATAATATTCCCATACACAACAAATAACGTTTTATAGCCACCAGCATGGTTTTCCACCATTCAGAGTTCTAAAATGTGTCTACAGTACATCACACATACCCTCTTCTCTCTCCATTTTCCTTTAATTCTGTAGGCTACCTGGCCTTCATGTTGTGTGGTTGTTTACTTCTCCCTTATATAGTAAACACTGTTCACAGTGAGCCAGATTGGGTTATTGACATTTCACAATGACATGCAGGATCTCTAGCTTGCTTCATGGCTTCAGGTATAATTTTCCATGCTCTTATCAAATAAACATATAGTACAGTAATTTTATTACTATTATTATTATTATTATCATTATAGGAAGCTATGAGTGGGCACCACTGGAGAGTATTGTTACTATACACCCAAAGGGTCCCAGCAGGGGCCATATCAATGCTCAAGAAAACTAAATAGAAAACAAAAAATAAAAAACACTAAACAGATTACGGTACCGAAGCAAAAAAAAACTATTTACCCCTGTCTTAAATACAAACAAATTTTCAGCACTGACAAGATTATTTGTGAGTTCATTCCACAATTTAGTAACAAAGGGAACAAATCCTCTAGAAAATTGTGTAGTGTTTGAATGACTAGGTGAAAATATTGTACCTAATTAACCAAGATGGAAGCTTTGAAGAAGGGGATGGTTAATATTTTTAGTTATTTTATACAGTAGATATAGTCAATTTCTCTCAAGAGGTTGCATCTTTCTCCACTTCAAAATAAGGTTGTTGTTGAAGTTCCTCAAGCTGTCTGGCCGAGGAGCCCCGTCAGAAATAAGGTAAAACAGTTTAACTATAATATATATCATATCAGTATAGAATATAAACAAAGTAATATCAAGCTGACAGAGAAACTTAATAAATGCATTACAGTACAGTACAGTATTTACTATAATAGACTATCATGGCATTTCAATATCTATATTTTATACACATATCTCTTCCATTCAGAAATATTTTTGTTTTATATAGCCCTTACCCACGTAGCCAACTGTCTTGGACTCAGATTACCAGGGAAATAGAGGTATAAATATATATATATATGCCCTAATTAGAACTGAAGCATGACACCCTTTATATCAAAGAATTCCCAGTTCGGACCAAACGATGCTTTGATCCAGGTTTAGTTTGGGCAGTTTGTGTCAGGTTAGGTTAGGGTAGACAAACTTGGTAAAAGTGCACATACGGTATTAAATGATCCGGAATAAAGCTGACAAAAACGAAGCAACAAGGAAGTACTTTACACCAAGGAATATTCTGCTCTAACTTAGGGGTCATATTCAAGAACATTCATGGTGTATACGATGGCGTGGTACCGGTACAATGGCTCTGTTGTTTGTCTATAGAACCGTCGTACCAGTACTATACCATCGTATACACCACGGATGTTCTTGAATACGGCTCTAAGTTAGTAATCCTCTTCACCGACCAACAAACATATTCAAGAACATTAGTTTTGTGGTGCATACGATGGCTGTGTTGTTGTTGTTGTTTGTCCATGGAGTCGTTCATCGTATCGGTACCACTCCATCGTATACACCATGAATGTATTTTTTAATATGGCCCAAAACTTTTTTTATAAACCAACCATTAATTAATTCGTATGGAAGGACATATCAAGATGATTTAATAACACCCATTATTATTATTACCCATTAAACCGCTAATGATCATAATACAAACACACACACACACACACACACACACACACAAGCTGTCAGAGGATTCATAACACCCACATGTTTTTTTTTAATCCTCTAACGTTAACAATCTAAGTTACCCATTTTTATCCCTCATCAAAACATTAAACCCCATTGACCTCATGTATGTAGGTCACTAAGGGTTTATTTCCACCTCTCCTGACCTACCTTGAGTGTGAATGAAGGTGTGTTAGAGATGTTAAATAATACTAACTACTACTAATACTAATAATAATCCGCTGGAGTGAGTGGAGTGTTATTTAGAATGTTGTTTCCCTCTTGCCACCACAACACAACTGACACTCACGCCATCTGTTGTTTATTTATAAAAGCAATATAATAAAAGAAGGATAGGACACTCTGGTGGGGATTTTGGTTGTGTGTATAGGTACAGTACAGTACAGCAGAGCCACCTACCGCCGGCGGGGAATCACTAACAATTAGTGAATTTGGGGCCTTTTTTTGTTTTAGACCTTAAAGGGTTAGTTAGTATACGTCTTCTGGTACATACATTGGAGTTATTTGTGTCCTCTAAAGTACTCCATCAAACAGGACCAGATGGACAACAATAATGGTGGTCTGTTGCCTGTCAAGGATTTTATTATAGTACTGTCGAGAAGAAGGATAGGCCACACTTATGGGAGCCTGCTAGAAACAGGTTTTTTTTTTTCTCTCTCTCTCCTGAACGAGAATACAATGTTTTATTTGGCCTAGTCACCCGCATACCCCACAATCGCCTCATTTTGGGGATATATAATAGATTATATACACTCATACACCAAAAGTTTATATAAAAAGAAGTACAGTATGAAGTAGGAAGTTACATTGCTCTTAATTCTTGCCATGAACTATATACTGTAGATAAAAAAATTGTAAATTCTTTCTTCTGAACGAGAATTGGTATAGATATTGTTATATTTTTTCAAAATGAGTTGTTTGTTTTCTCTGATGGAAAAATATAACACTACAAAATAAATCACTCACTGCATGTCGGGTAGAAATATGGCGCATTGCCATTAACACCTGAAACACTCACTTTCTCCTTCATTCCTCCACTCGCTTCAAGATCATGCAAGTAATGATCTTATGGTAAGGAATTCACAGAAAATAGAAATTTTGGAGATTAAATGACAATAACGTTGAAATAAAACATAAAGATTTTATGTTGCTGAATGACAGCGTAATTAAAAGAACAAAATATGAATGCAAATTAAATTAAATTTGAACTTACCTGGAGATAAGAGTAGTGAGTGAAGGCACTGCATCTTTCATCAAATAGCCTGTAGTATTTAGTATTACCTGTACCGAGCAATTGGTATTTCATCTGATAATCCACTTTTTTTAAATGTTTGGAGCACACAATAGCATTAGGCTACGTTGATATCATCAGATTTATCACAAGCCTGAATCCACTCTTGCTGAAGTTCCCTATTCCTTGGAAACCCAAAATAGCATATTATTCCAGAGCCTGCATTTTTCCTCTTGTCATTGTTGCACCAAAACACTGACCATGAGCTTGGCATGATGAGAGAAGTCTGTATGAGCGAGCGACCCAACACAGAATATGGGTTCAAGGCTGCGACCTGCCAGCTGCTGAGCCACGTGTGGCTTTGATGTCAGGTAGCTCCACCCCCAATCTGTCTCTTGACAAATAATAACCCTATCTACATGAACCCTGGCTGTTACTATGAACACCAACTCGACCCTCTTCCCTCACTTCATGGCTGTTATTCGCACACTCATACAATACATTACAAATATTTTGGGCAAAGTTATTTACATCATTTACATTATCCTAATTAGACACATCAAGACTACTCACATTTACAAGGAATGTATCATTAATAACTTGAGAAAACTTAATGGGTTTGCTCACCAGCAGAAGATTACGCACTTCACTACTGATCAGTGACGCATGACCGCCAAAGTGACAAGTTCTCTTATACAAACAGTCTTTACTAATAGGTGGAACTTTAACATCAATGTTGATTGGAGCGTGATCCGATGGCAAGGTTTTCCATATTATGTATAGGAAAGGACTTGACTTTACTGATAGCTTCACATGACACCAAACACACATCAAGTTCGGAGTTCCGAAACCCAACTTCCACCTTTCCGATACGTTTTTTTCACTTCTGTAATAGTTATCTATAAGTGTACTTATGTTAGCTGGTATATAAATGTTTGGTTGATGGTGATGGTGAATTGGAGCACCTGTTAAATGAGAGCTATATAGTGGTTGGATGACTGACTGTACTACACCAAGGCCTTGGCTGGAGTGCTAGACTCTGCTAGACCAAGCGCGAATCACCAAAACCTATTCGAATACATTCTGGGTCATAGTTACATCATACATGTTCGAATATTAATATTAATTAAAGGACGAGAATAATCCAATACCTAATAATAGAAATGTACATCCGGCTCCACTGCCGCGAGGGCCCCTGCAGTGTTGTCAGCGGTCCGTCTCCCAGTCGTGAACCACACATTTCGGTCCGAGATACACATCTGAAGCACTCACTAGTGAGAGAGAAATGGATATGGTGGTTGGCAGGCTTGTATGATGAGCGAAACGAATAACAATGAAACAATAATGTGTATGTGAGGAATTTTGTATTCATGCGGATGTAACATAGGCACCAAGTGATTCCTGATGTATTAATTTCCTATATTTCATGGTGTAGAATGTTACATTGTACAGTATTGCTCGATAAATCAGTTGCTGATTTACTATTAAGATGCTAAATGGAGGATATCATGATATGGGAACATATTTATTTCATGCACGTTTGGCCAGTTTATAGATGTCATGATAATATTGATATAATAGGTATCAGAGCCATTTTCCTTGCCCCGGTATCAAACTCAGCAATCTGATATTTGTGAACAACATTCTCTAACTTAATGACTTCGTTAACACTTGAGGAATAATTACATAAGAACTGAGGATATTAAATAATTGAAGTGACGGCACCATCAACTATCAATCTTTAATTATTACATCAAATAAAACCGGGATCAGTAAATCCTATGTATTGTCCGTAATATATTCGGTATGCAAGGGTGGAAATTGAAGTTTGGTGGTAATACCCATTATTACAAGTCTAACAGACGTAATTCATGTTATTTCTTTTCCCACGAGCTGGGACACCGGGACGAGTCGACTCACCAACGTCGCCCAGTACACCGCCATAGCGGCCATACCAAGAGAACGACGTGTGTGGCGATTGGTGAGATCTACAAGGGCTCCTCGGCTGTTCGAGTGTGGGAGTGGCTTCCGTGTTGGACGGGAACTTTCAAGTTATCATCTTTGTATATACATCATATTATTGTGAATTCAACTTCCCTTAATTAAGTCCCTATTGAATTTAGAAACCCCTGTTAGTTAACTTCTTTTAATCCTGTAAATAAACCCATAATTTATCTTGTGTTTGCTATCACCTCCTGGGTGTGTTTGGGGATACCAGTGGGCCTTTACAGGCTGATGAGGATGTTAATGAAAGGGTTGCTTACATTGATCACTGTTGTTTTGATGATGGGATAGACTATTTTATATCGCCATCAATCCTACGAGGAAGGCCATGTTGATGGTATTTCTGTGTCCCATCTTATGTCATCTCTACTCTTGCCTGCCACCCACCTCCCAAACCTGTGTATTAGACTGGATTACCCGTCAGACACTGCACGATTATATGGACAGACCTTAAGAGAAGTTAAGGAGAGCGTAAAATACTTGCCAAGTTACTCATTCTTACCCCCTTTGCCATCAAACTCACTAATGCAAGAACTAACTCGTACTCTTTGTCTTTCATATGCACAACTGATCAACTCGAGAACCCTCTACCTCAGTCTGTTTTTACTCTTATGACTTATTCTCCTTCAAATGCAACATGTCTAGGCATCTCAAATGAAAATGGACAACATTTTGAACTTCACTCACTGTTTTATCTGGTGATAATAATAAGCAGGCTTTCTACCTTTAGTCCTAATCTTCATTAATGTAGATAAAAACACTACTCTTCATACACTTTCTTACTTTTGTAGCCCATCAACTTGTGAATAAAAAGGATGCAAGAAACTAAAAATCACACACATATTTATTCCTTGTCATAAAAGATCAATCAATACTTGTTTATGTAACTGTTACAACACAGACCTTCTCTTATACCTTTGGTGAATTTACATTATGATTAACTGCCACCATGAATACTATTGTAGTTGGATTGATACTGGTTGTTCTTGTGGTTAGTATTTAGGAACATAATTCATGCAACCAATAGGTCTGTAAATAAAACTAGTGATGACTTGACTAGACGTATTTCCTTAAAAAAAGTGTGTAAATTACAGCTATAAATACAATACAATTTACAGTGAGCAATCAGTAAATTCATCCCACACACATTACACAAAACCTTGTACCTTTTAAAATCTCTCATAATAAAATTAAACCAAGTCACCAAATGAAAAAGGATAATACAAATGTGTATTCTACTACCTCTAAATCAACTTATTATCATACCAGAACCCTCACAAATCCAAGTACTGTATCTAAGAGATAATAACAGATGTGAGCCCGACTCACTCACACCAAATGTACAGAAAGAATGGTTCCATGAGGTTAGGGAATGTTGCAATGGATTCTTGGGTTCAAGATGAATAATTATGGTGTATAGGCTTTATGTATTGTATGAAAAGACATGGACTAGGACATAATGATGACTGACTGGTATTGGTATAATGGCTTCAGAGATACTGCACAAAGCCATTTCATCGGTCATTATTATCATCACCTAGCCTGTAACTTTCCTGAAACTGGTCAGATTTATGGTCGACTTGAACACATACAACTTTCTCTAACTGTACATTCTATCTAGTTAGGGTAGATTCTGGCAGGTTAGAGTAGGTATTGTGAGTTGGGACAAGTTTGGCTACAACAATGGGTATACAGTAATAACATAATTTCAAAATAGATAATAATGAACTACAGTATATAGGTTTACACACCATCACCATAATGTAATAATGGAAAGTTGAAAATTCAATCTGAGATTCTACAGCTTCTCTCTTTGGTACAGAACAGCGCCTGGTCTCCACGGCAACATAGAAAGTGGCTCCCAGTATAGCAGGGAAGGACAGATAATGTATAAACAGTACAGAAAGATATACACTGGGCAATTTTTTACACCCATTACAATTTGCATTAAGTGTACTCAACCACATCACACACTAATGATAGCACCAGCTACATTTAATGACCAGAATACTGTAGGGCTGTTGTTCCTACATGATGGAACAGCGAGGGATCAAATCCACATTCATCAGGACTAGAAAGATAGCTCAATGGTGACCTACAATCTTTGTAAGAATGGACGTGATTGACTGAGTTACATCTTGGACAGGCATCCATCATGACTCTATTCAAAATCACCTTGACCTGAGAGGCCCATTAACACTTGCTGTAGTCTCCACAAACCCACAGCACATACTTACACTGTACAGTATACCTGGAGACACACACACACAAGGAACATTATTAGACAAAAAGAGTATTCTCAACACTTACTCTTTGCTCACCCCAAAGGCCAAACCAGCTTCCAGAAGCATATCCATATTCAAATCACATACTGTTCCATCCAGTCACTTAAGAAAAACACACTGTACAGCCTACCAACATCCACCTTTCCAAGTCCTCTCTTTGTTTGTTTTGCACAATCAGTAGCCTCCAATTCACCATCAATGTCTTGTACTAAAAATAAAATCCTCAAAGATGTACTGTATATACTTCCCATAGTATACAAAATCTCAAAAATACATACCAATACACAGCTGTCTACCCAAGTACATTGAACAACAATAATTGTGTACAGTATTTCTAATTACAACTACAGTGGCCTCTACTGCACTTCATATATTACATCTGTAAAATTTTGAATCTAAAATAGTAATGATACCCTCAAGAAACCAGAGAACTATCTTATCATAATACTGTACATGACTTTCTTTCTGCAGAACACATTATATTTCATCTGTCCCTCCACTACAGTATTAGCTTAACACATTTCCCTACCCTTCAATAACCCCGTAAATATATCCATGCCTTTACCTGCAAACATCTCATATTCCAAATGGTATGTTTGTATCTCTGTTGAACCACTAACTTTACACAAATTATAATGAAACCAAGGAGCTTAAATGTAAGATTATGAGCAAAAAAATCACAATATATATATCACAGGTCATGGTGGCCATGACGACAGCAAAGCTGACCCACATAGGAAACACAAACAGTAACCCTCCTGAGAACAAATTACTTTAGGTAAATTGTTTTTTGGGTCAAAATAGTTTTTCCTTTCTTAATCATACTGGCATACTCTTATTGTAACAGATGCTTTAGAAAATATATAAATCTTTTGAGGCATTGACCAAGTTGGAATTGCCTCAATTGAAATTAGGTGCAACTTAAATCGTTCTAAACTTGGTTAGGAACATTAAGGTAATTCCATGGTCTTCAGTAGTTCTGTTATAGTATTATTTGAAAATGAGGAGGTGATGTACAAATACACAAAAAAAGATTGCAACTAAATACAAGTGTTTACTACATAGCAGCTGCCAGATATCGCCACACACCACCATATTTGGCTGCAATCTTTTCTTAGGCAACCATACCTAACTTTCAATACAACTTTCAGCTATAATGCCAGAACAGCTTATGTTGTATTATCAGTTTTTTATAAGTTGAAATAATCTATGACAGACAAATAATCACATTAATTCTCAAGAGACACGGCAGAACCTCCTCTTGCTTCATGAGTTTGAAGAATTGGTTGTTACATTAGAATGATTAATTTTAGACTGATTCCTCTTAAAAGGAAATTCTCTTGTTGGTTAATTGGAAGGCTACTGATTCTTCTTAACTACTATATACGAGAAAACAGACGCCCTCAATGATACTAACAGGGAATCTGTTCCATAGCAGAGTTTGGAGGAATCAGATCTTCAAAATCACCAACAAAATAATCTTCCCTTAACTGTGCCACAATACCACATCTATACCATATAAACAAAGTTTATTTTGTGGCAAAGTTTGGAGGAAAGCAACCAGCACTTTGATAACAAAATCTTAAGCCCTTTACTCATTACTGTTTTCAGTGTTTTTATGTAATTACAACCATAGATACTAGGATCTGGTATTAAAGAGAGGGCAAATAGATTCAGATAATTTAACAGGCCTAATTATTAATGAACGTGCCAAGGGAGACAAGACAGGAAAGTAAATGTACAGTACTAATAATTTCTTTTACAAACTGAAGAAATCACTCCACAGTGTCATCTGCATAAACCTTTGATTATTCTATTGAAAAGATTATTGCTTTCAAACTGAGTGGTTGTATATTGTCAGGTTATGATATTTACAAGTAAATGGGATGGGTGGATGGCCGAAGACACATCTTTAACTGTGACACACATGACTTGTCACACACGTGGTTCAGATGCATGTAACAATTGATAAATCTGGTAACTGACACACATGACTGACTGGTAATATTACACTACTGACCAACTGTTTCTTGTTATAGGTGAATTTCTATGTACTGTACCATCTATCCAAAGGGAGACTCTTGTGTTAGTATGAAATCAACCAATGTTTATGAATAATATATCTCAATCTTCCTTTGTACAATTACTGTACACAGAAAAGAACGGTTTTAGTACAGATAACAGTAATTTCATAATAATGCTTGAAATACATACCAAATAAAATGGCTTACAATTTGAAATGATGACATTCACCTCATATCTTTTTACTGTAATTTGCTTTTAGTACTTGGTCACAACTGTTCCTGATTCAGAGCACTTCAAATAGTGACATATGATTTGTTATACAATTGGCCGGGAAATATAGAATCAGTGATATAAATGGAAGGTAACAAAATTGGTCAGTGACATAATTATTTAGTCAGTGTTGCATCTGTCTAGCACCCAAGTCACAGCTCTGCCTGGGTGAGTGTGGCCAAGCAGCTGCCTTTTATGATATGGTTGTATATACAATACAAACACTGATGCAAATTTAGTGATTTTTTTACTGCCAATAATGCATATTTTGTATGTTCATAACTGATCTGAAAATACATAATGATAACTCTCCTTGCACAGGAGCCATCACAGTCAATTCTAATTATATAAAAAGTAATCACAAAAATTGGAAACTTCCATTTGACCGTAAAAACACACTAAATTGGCAACTGTGTACACCAACCCTGTAACAGACCTGTGTGTGTGTGTGTATATATACAGTGCATAGGATATTGGGTATAGTCTCAGAGTGTGGGAGTACAATACAATATTAATATCTAGGTGCCAGAAAACAAAGACTTACAGTAATTAACTATTACATGAATTCCTACTTCTGAAGATATCCTATTGCTAAATCCAGTGACCTCTAGCCTATGGGTTTGCTACAAAGAAAATAAAAAATAAAAAATAAATAAAATAAAGAAAGTGATCCTGGCATCAGTATTTAAACATATTACAGAGATGGACTCTTTAATTTTGTCCAGGACACTGAACATTTGACCAAAACAATTACAGTACTAACCAAGCTCAAAAGGGTAGACAGGTCATAGGATCACTGCGAGGATTATGAAGGGTAGTGTGAGTATGGAAGTGAAAAGGGGACTACGAAATAGTATAATCCTGCCAACACTGACATATGCGTCAGAGACATGGACATGGAGTAGGGCTCATCAGTCTAGAATAGGTGCAGTGGAAATGAGTTACTTGAGAGGAGCATGTGGACTTACAAGGTGGGATGGAGAAAGTAATGAGAGTGTGTATGAGAGATGTGGTATGAGTGAGAAGGTATTGAATGTGGAGTGGTTGAGAGAGTGAAGCGTCATACATTGAGATGGTTTGGAGAGAATGTATAGAGAATGCAAGGTGAGGAGTTTGTAAAGAAGGTGTATAGAAGTGAAGTTGTGGGACGTGGTGTGAGAGGCAGACCGCCAGTTAGATGGCAAAACAGAGTGGAAGAGTATGTAAAGGAGAGAAACATGAGGGGCAGTGGAGGGCTTGACCAAGTAAGGAGGGAGTGTTGGAACAGGGACAACTGGAGGCACTTCTGCCGTGGCCACCCCCTTGGGGGGAATTCCTGGATGGAACAAGGCATCAGAGCTATAGATAGATAGAGAGATAGATAGACCAAACTCACCCTAACCTAAAACTAACATAAGGTTGCAAGTTAGGTATTCCCGCACTCCAGACCTTCCCGTGTAGATTCTAGATACAGTGCTAATATTCCCTTCTACTCACATACAGAAATAAGAGTTCTGTTTACCTTAAAGTGGCATGGTAAACCTTACAAAAAATAATCTGTTGTAGAAAATTCATATAAAATACACACTCAGATATATATTTAAAATCAGTCCTGGAATGCATCAAATAAACATTGTACAGTATTTATCGAAGAAAAATTAAACTATTTATCAGTCATTGCCTCATGTACACACTCTCATACTACATACACTCACAAACACTGCACACATAACTTCTCATAAGATGGACACTAAACAACCAACCATACTCATGTGCACCATGCTCTTGTCATACACAATAAATCTTCATGCTTTGTATCCCAAATATCATAATGCTGTTTCATCTGTTATTAAGACGATCATATAAGAGCATGACAGACAACCACAAAGATGCACAAATAATATCTTGACCTCTTCGAAGATGTAACACACTTGTCAAATTCATTAATTCACAATCTGTAATAGGAAAAACTGAAGAGAGAATAATTCAGATACATTCACCAAAAACAAACATCTGACAATACTAAAAGCACTCTAATTACCCTGTGTCACTGGTTGGGACCAAATCATTATTACTACTTGGAATTATGCACTATTATTGGCCTAACAGTACTGAACCTCATCACTTCAAGATCAATATATGTTCAAAATCATCAAAGCTCTGCAAAATGTATGATCACAAGCAATTATACGGTACATACTCTCCACCAAATATACACTTTACTGTATAATATATTTATATATATAATAACACATATGCATATATGGACTTCATCCAGTAATCTCTTTATACGTACATATCAAAATATGTTAACAAAAACTTAAAACCAACTGCCATCTTCAGTCCTACAGAACAACTTTCCTTGTACACTACTTGATCACAATTATTCCAAAATGGATATCTGCAGTTTTGACAATGAAGTGTGGCATTAGATTTTTTCTTATTGATTATTAATAAAAGAAGAATTTTACAGCAGTATAAATATTCTTGTATAAGGCCCAAACCCACACCTTCATTCCAAGTAGCACCAAGTTCTACTCCCATACAGTCGGGGCTGCTCGGCCAGAAAGCTTGAAGAACTTCAACAACAACTCCCATACAGTTAACTTTTGGTTATCTGTTGAGACGTGTATGTAAGGAAACCATTTTCAACTGTTGTCTACTGTAATGTCCAGTAAATATCATCTATATGTACTCAAATAACTAACATTAAAGGGAGGTCTGATGAGTTTCATAATGAAAGAGGGGAAAACAATGTTAAGAACAATTTTTACCATTTCATATGTGGTGTCGTCATTTTGTGGGTATAAGTATAGTATAGTACTCTATACAGTATATCTCTGAAAATCAATTCAGTAATGGAAAATTAACTCCAAATATTCTATAATGTTTTTTCTAGCAGTAACTACTTTTGGAGATAAACAACTACAGATATCAATGTAGTACAACAGAGGTGCCTAGCCAGTGCTAAAAATACAGTAATAATAATCCAGTTTCTTTGTAAAATCAAACATTTTTAGTATAAGGAGTACCAGTACCTTGTTTACATTGTCTGTGGAGGATGTAAGAAGGCATCAGTGATGGGAATGCTGTTAAGTGTGTGTTTGTTCTGCCTTGGTTGATAATAACAGATTTTAGTTGATGCTTTGTGTCTTGTCCGTGGCTCATATCTTCAAATTTCCATATACTGTAGAAGACTTGCAATAAGTAAATGATCCTCAAGGTTTGCTGTTGTACACATATTTTAGAAACACCCTGTACAGGTATATCATTTTCCTTCAAAGAAGGTATAAAGTTTTGTATTTTTTGGCCTGTGTCTATCCATAAATGCTTAAATTAAAAAAAAAAGTAACTATGAGAGCTTCTAAACTTTTACGATATATATGTTCGATTTACTAACTTGTCTAAATGATAACAATTCAAAACTGGAGTAGCAGTCGTCAGCAAAAATGCATTTTCTCTTTTTACGCAGTATAAGTCTTTCTGTTCTAGAGGAAGATAACTTGGCTTTCCGATGAAGTGTGATCTTACCAAATGACCCTGTAAAACAAAGTGTGGTCATTTCTATAATTTTGCATTGATCGATGGTACACTGCACAATTTCAAAACTGTGGTGTAGTGTTATATGTAGTATAATAAATTTGGTATCCCTAGTCATCCAATGAGGTATTCATGTCTCTAAAAATATTATAAGACAACCAAAAGTCAACTGTAACAAGCTGCTGTTCACTCCTTCATGCATGGGTGGTAACTCTTTTGTGCATCATGTTAACCATCTTGCATAAAATTGACTCACATGTGTGTCATACAAACCCAATCATGCAGAGTTAATCCTCATTTTTTCAATGTTCAGACATGTGATATTCTAACGTACAAACACCATACACACAATAGATCTATAGCATTGTAATGCAAAATATGATATGCTGCCCATGATAGCCAATCATGTGCAAGAAGATTAACATATAGCACTTTCCATCTTCCCCACAACTCTTACAAACCTGTTGAGATGCACTAAGCTCATCCACACAGGGCAGAAACCAATTTTAACCCAGTGACTTACCATTGTTGAGCAATTATCCTGAATGCAGCACTGGAGTTTGTAGTCTCATATTCAGTTTTAACCTCCAATTTGAAACAACAAAAACGGTCACCCAATATTTTGTCTAAAAATTATTCAGTACAAAATGGTCGTGTCATATAATGGCTGCTGCTCTATGTTGACTGGCTCTATGTACAATACCTCCTATGGTGTCTCTCACTTTCTCCACTTCAGTCATTGGTCCTACATCAACCAATCAGCATTTAGTATTGAAGATAAGGGTACATGGGTCCCAATCACCTGTCTGATCTGCCTCTCCGAGTGCGAGGGGCATTTCTTGCAGCAATGTGAGAAGACCTCGGGTGTAATGACCTGGAATAGAGAAACAGTCAATGATATTGCCAGAAATAAAAACATCACATACTCAGATATAGTGATAAATCTAGTCTTGCTATAAACTTCTCTGGAAGGTGAGAAACCCACAAAAACTTATCTAAAGACTTGGGGACGAAAATAAATCTACAGTATTTTTCAAAATTTGGTCTTTGTTCTTGTGGCCAGGGGTACAACACCAACCTAATGAGAGGTTGAATGTGTCTCTGGTTGGCAAAGAGACTCTCAATCATCCCCTCAAGTAAGACATAAACCAGACGCTTGTTGAGGGCTGTCCACTGTACTGTATCATAAACACCAAGAACCCCACGTGCTGTAGTCTGGCTCCCCAACATTGCCTTTAGCTCATCTGAAAATGAAAAGAGATAAGGAAAAGATTAAATAATTGCTTAATACTTGAAGATGGTGACAGTGTCCAATGAAACTGTTTGGCATTAAATTTTCCATTTGCCAGTGTGGGTAGTATTTCACATCACCAACAATCATGCCAGTGTAATTTTTCCAGTCAACTTAATACTACTGTTATATTAAAACTTAAAATATAATAAAAATAGTAACTATACATAACATAATAGAATGATGGAAATAATTATCATCAGGTTCCTATTTACCGTTCATAAAGAAGTGGGTACATCCACCCTAGATGTAGGAAAATATATCAGAAATAAACAGAGAGATGGACAAAATGCCTATAATAATGATCCTTGCTCGGGACACGTTAAAAATGCCACTGATGCCAGAGGTTACCACCCCTGTGAGCAGGGGGTAGGGGGTTTGAGTCGGCTGTTTGAGGTCTTCCTGCTTAGTCAGCCATAGCCGAAGCTGACTCAGGTCTCAGGTGGGTGGAGAGGTCTCTGGGCCACACATCACAATGATCATCCTTGTGATGTGTTGCTATAATTGTGTTTCATACACACAGTGTGAGCTACACTCTGTACCAGTGACTGCCACTCATTGGCACCTTTAATAACCTTTAATAACAGTACAGGGTGTAATTCAAACTATGAACTCTTTCGTACACACAAAATTTCAATTTCTCCAGACTCAAAAATGTGACAGCCCTACAATCCTATAATGACTGGTACAATCACACAATACACACATTAAAAGCTGGACAAGACTGTACAAAGCCTATCCCACTAATACCATCACTCTCCATTCTTGGGTCACATTTTACTCCATTAAGCACACTGGAGGATATATAACATCACCAGCAACCTTTGTTTTAGCAATATTGTAATTTATCTTCCATCAACTCCAGACAATTTGATTTAGATGAAAAGTAACCAATGACAGTCAGTAGGAATAAGCAAGTGACCTGATATGCTGGCCAACATAGCAGTCCTGGCAGCGACCTTGGTCCTCATCTTGATGCTGTGGTCACGCTCAGGTCCAGGTTGCATCAGGGTTCCATTTGGCCACAGTGATTCTCTGCCGGGAAAGGAAGATCGATGGAATGATTTAAAAGAAAAGGAGGGAGAGTTGATGAGCTGAAAGGGTCAAGGGGGTGGCAGGCTGAATATAACTTATTGAAAATAAAACTTATAACTCACTGATAACAAAATTGATTGAAAAGAAATGTTTTGGAAGGAAATCTTTGAGCCTCGTAAAATATACTGTATATACTCCACTTACTATCCAATATGTTAACAATGCTACAACCATCACCCTGCCCACCTTCCCCCTCCACTACACCAACTCTACTCACTTGAAAGTCTTGATGTAGTCTGCCACTTGCTCAGGTGATGTGATGAAGGCCACATAGTCAACAATCCTGCGGTTGACAATGTCGCCAAACATGGCTTTGAGGATTTGGCGGAGGAAAAGCATGATGCGGCGGCGAAGCCACTGGTCCTTACTACGCAGATCAAACACTTCATCCATCAACAACAACAGGATGCGTAGTGGAATGTTCTCATCACCCTGCACACATTGGGAAATAGATAGATGGATACAAAAATGAACTGATGCACAGATTATATAGATACATTCATGTGAAGAGCCCCTAGATATCATAGAATGCCCAGAAAGAATGCAAACCTATATAAGAAATACAGTACAGTATTACTGTACTATATCTCCTTACTGGTGCCACCAAAAATAATAATGAATTGCATCTCTTGCTGAACCTAATATTTTGAAATCCTACAAACAGGTTAGATATTGTATATACACACTATACTATAGAGAACAATCAATTAATATTAAATATCACTCTTCACTTGACAGAATCACACAAAAAATGTTAAGTTGCCCGGGCATCTACTCCTCAGTCCACTCTAACACTCTTCATTTACCCACCAACATTGCTGCAAATTCTAGCACAGATGTAAAGTTAAATGGTTAGTAAGTGCTGTTAGGAATATTTGGACTGGCAATAATGAGCCATTATTAGCATGTTCTGTCCCCAAACCACTGTGACCAATATTACTAAATTACGCTGTTAACTGTAGACAGTCACATACAGACCTCTATATCAAAGGAGCCTCGGTGGGCAAAGTCTGCAGTCTGGTTGAAGCGGGGATGTGAGGGCTTGACCAAACGGCGGTAGATTTCGTCCACCATTCCATCAACAGTATTGAGCACCGTGTCTGGCATTGATCGCACAGCCCGGCTCATACTGTGTACTCCCAGCTTGATGGGTGCCACAAAGTTGTCCTCGACCTATAACAGGCAAGACATTTTGTGAAAGAACGGGACAAAAAATCTGAGAAGGTATTAATTCAGTGAAGAGGAACACTGCACAAATATTTCCAAAAATACTTAGAATTACTATATGCAGGGAACATGTGTGGCATACTCACTCCACACCTCCCATAACTCATTTGACATATTTCAACCTAACATTCTAATCTGACAGACCTAATTTGACCTAACACTAATAAATCATCTAACTTAACTTAACCATCCTGACTTACCTTCTTGGCCAGGTTCTGTGGCTGAGTAAAATAGGAGGTTTGGTAGAGAAAGCGCTGAATAGCCTCCTGTAGTCCAGGGTGTATCTGCAGGGTAGCTGGGGTGAGGATTGTCTGCAGCCACTCATTTAGCTCTGACTTTCTCTTCTCCAGGAACCATGCTGCTAGGTTGTTCAGCATCCTCTTGCTAGGGAATGACATTGAAGACAGGTCCGGGAACTGTTTGTGGGGTGGGGGCGAGAGAAAGATATATTAACAGTAATGGAAATAGAACTGCTCTTGGTGGGGTTTATTAAGAGTAATGGAAATGTTGCTTTAACTAAATTTCAAGGAGTCACTTCACAGGGTTTTTCCAAGAGCTTTCTAGAGGTCACCTGAGAGGATTGTCTGTCCTTGGTAAGTAGAACAGAATGCAAGATCAATGCACAGACTGTATGGAAAAATGGAAACTGATGTAAGCAAGGAGAGATATATACTGTACAGTGAGGAGAGTGTATCATATATGTGAAGTGAAACTGAATAGTATGTGTAGCTGTGGGTCTATGATGGAGATCAGAAGGAAAGTGTAAGTGTGGATAAAGGCTGTAAGGATATTACAAGGAAAACTAACTAACCTTGTTGATGACGGTCATGTGGAAGTCATAGAATTCAGAGTATCGCCTGAATACATGCCACAGTTCCTCTTGGCCTGAAGCATCCCTTCGTGTCACACACACAACATAAATGGCATGAGACTTGCTGCCTTCCCGTACAATCTCTAAAAAGGGGAACCATTTACTGTATGGTTATTTTTATCCTTATATTAAACAAAGTAAATAAAGGTAGGTAATTTTCTGCAATAATTACACTAATTAATTACAATAATTGTGGTCTTGGTAAGGATTTAGGTCAATTTTAAATGGGAGTACAGTAGGAGAGATGACAGGATAGGAAACAAACTAAATGGCTCTGAGTAAAGGGAGGAATACAAGAGGAGGGTGGGTGAGGTGCTGGAGGATGCAAAGCTGGGGATAGGGGAAGGAATGGGAGTGAATGATGAGTATGAAACCTTTAAAACAATAGTGGTTAGGAAAGCAGCAACGGTGATGGGTTACAAGACACAGAAGAGGGGGGAAGAAAGGGAGTGCATAGTGGTCAGAAGTGAAAGATGCAATAGAGAAAAGGAAGGAATATAGGAGAAAACTGCAGAGGTATATGTCAGAGGAGGTGAGAGAGAGGTGGAAGAGGGAATACAATGTATGTAAGAGACAAATGAAGAGGATGGAGAGTGAAAGTAAAAGGAGAGCGGATGAAGAGTTTCGTAGAAAATTGAACGAAAAGCTTAGTGAGAACAAAAAACCATATTGGAAAGAGACTGATTGAAGTGAAAGGGAATACAGTCAGTGAGGAACAGGGAGAGGGGGGTTCAGATCTTTGCAATAAAAGCAACAGTAGAGAAACAGGAAGGGTAGGAAGTTGTATGCTGCTTTCATGGACCTGGAGAAGGCATACAATAGGGTTGATAGGAGAGCTATGGCAGATGTGCTAAGGATTTATGGTAAATAGATAGAATTATACTAACCACTATCACTTTAGAAATATGTTCAAAAGTTCTGATAAAAGTATATACAATAATAGTTTTCTCTACTTTGGTAAGAGGGTGTCCAGTACATGTATAGAACACCTTTACAGTACTGTTTCAACTGACCACATTATCATTCAGTTACCAAAATAAGGAAGGGTTCAATGGTTATGTAAGTGTTAATACAGTAATACCTCGATACTTCCAATACTTTCAATACTTCCAAAAGCTACCACCACCACCTTTGCCCACCTGTATCAAAGATCTTGGCAGTGAGCGTGTAGGACTTGGAAGAGAGGCTTGGGGAACGTGTGTGGCAAGGTGATGGGTGCAGAGAGGATCCTCCGGGTTGAGGGGACTGGGCACGTGACGATCCCCTCGACACACTCTATAATGGTAAGCTTGTGTGTCAGATTGTGGATGCTGTGCTATTCTTTGGTTAATTGGTCTTTCATTATTATTATTATTATCATCATCACTAATATTATTATTATTATTATTAACATTAATATTATTGACATGAAGAAAACCCACACTACAGCAGTAGGATATCTCCTTGTTTTACCTTTCTCACATTTTAATACACATACACACACATCTGTATAAATACTCAGAGATATGGGAGGGTATTGTATCAGATGAAAGGTGACACCTTGCCCCCTCCCCCCTGCAAACACATACACACATGCATTCTATATACTGTATATAGGAGCCTTTGGTACCTCCCATTGTCATCTCAATATTTTGTCTTGACCATTGAGGATGGTGGCAGTGCCCACTGAAACTGTTTGGTAATAAATTTCTATCTGCCAGTGTGAGATTTCTTCAAGTTATTGACAATCACACCAGAGTGATTCCTCCAGCCCAGTATTATTATATTAGCATCATTACAGTATTATCATTAACATCATCAGACAATACAAATCTTTAAATGAAAAAAAGACAAAGTAGGCTAATACAAACCTTGAGATGGTTGTCACTGGAGTGACTGGAGTTGAGCGAGAGGTTGTCAGCGGAGAGTCCACCACCACCACCACCACCACCGCTACCGGTGCCACTCACTGTTACTGACATAGTGGTCCCATCAACTTCATCCACCTGTAATAATGCACATATACCTGTATATATCTTAAATAAAGTATAAGAAACTTGCTAATTGAAGTCGTACCAAAGCATCATCACCGTTCAAAAAGATAATAATTGTCTGACAGTACTAACTGAAAAACACTCCGAGTAAAATAATTCTTCACCATCATAGCTACTTCAATAAGCAGTATTTATTTCAATTATTTTATTCACCACAGGTAAGATTCTTATCATAAAGGGTTGTATTTTAACCCTTGCTGAGTGTGTTAAAAACGGGTGGCGTGTGGCACCGTCTCTCGCACTGGGAGACTTGTTGCATACAAGTGTTATCTTTCTACCACTTATTAATAAACTTCCTTTACAGCCATATATGATTTAATGCATTGTTATGAATAGAAACAGGTAAAAAAATTGGTCATCAGTAAGTTTCATAGATGATGAGCAAACCTGTCCTCGGATCAGCAAAGTGTTAACGGTCCTTGAAGGAGATAGTCTCATGTGGCCAAATCAATGGGCTACCAATTCTTCCAAACTATGTAAAGAAACAGACTATCTCACTATACAGGCTGGCCAAAAGGACCTGTGTTGTAGCATAGTCTGGAGGAACCAGTAGCCCTCAGATTTGATCGTATGAGATCACCACCTTAATATATTAGGGAATCAAGCCATTTTATTTATATTTTCACAGATTTCACTTCTTTATCAATCATTCAAAATTATATGGGATATATAATGAAAAACATATATCAAGGTCTCAGTCACATGCAGTCAGATAGTGTTATTACAGTAATTCCTTGTTTTCCACTGGTTTTATTGGTGTGTATTGTTCCATTTGTAATGAATCTGTGTACAGTATAGTAAACCCTCTTTGTACATTACACATCCATAAACTCAGTGGATAATGAAGGTTTATTGTACACAGATTCATTGAACAAACTGTATATATAACACACCTACAACAACAGTGCAAAACAAGGAATTACTTTATCATAAATATAATAAATCATTCATCTCCACACATAACAGTAATCATGCACTGGTCTGATCCAGCTGCATACCAGTTCATTACAATTAAACAATAAGTGCACCTAATATTTGCTTATCTGGGGTAACACAATACTGTACATCCGTTACAACATTAGATGACGAGGATACTGCTCTGAGGTTAAGATGTTTCAAGCAGGTGTTTTCATATCCAATTACTATACTTAAAATAACTTCTATAATCACCCACAGGTCAGATTGTTAATTCTGGGACAGAACTGTTGTTTTATAGTGATAAAGTTAAACACTAACTGCACTGTAATAAAATGTTAGGGTACAGTATACATATGAACAGCAATGGCAAAGCCATGATGTAAGACAATATGCAAGAATAAGTCATGTTAACACTGATGACTGTAGGTATGACGACTATACAATACTGTATTATACTGGGAGCCACTGTATCAGTTACTGTCAAAACTTAACCCATGACTTTTCTTGGATAGATTCTTTGTATGGTATGGCCACGTGAAGAGGAGAGAAAATGTGAATCTTGTGAGAATGGTGGAGGAAACGGAGGTGGAGGGATATTGGCCCCCCCTAAAATTCCTAAGAAGTATTGTTGGAGTTTTGTCAGGCAAGACATGGAAAGGTCGGTCAGAGGCAATGAACAGACAGCAGTAAAAGAGAGCTATTGCATGTCCAACCACAGTGTGATGGGAAAGGAAGGAAGCAAAGCAAAAATGATGATGCTGCATCAAAATTGTAGCAGCAATAACACTGCTATTTTGTCTTTAACTAATGAAATCAGTGGGCATTAATAATAATGGTTAATGACCATGCTCAGTTACTCAAAAAAATATCAATATTTGTACAGTACAGCTGACTACTACAGGTTGCTAAAATGTCTCAAAATCATCAATATCCCATTTCCCGTTTTTCCAAGAGTAAGGGTCTCCAAAGCCAGAGGTGGAAAAATGAGACCAAATAAAAAAATGAGCGACAAAAATACCCAATGAAATGGTTAACACTTCCCTCCATTCCCCCTTCCCCCTTTCAAGCACACAAAATTTTAAGCTCTCATCCACAAGCTTTAGCATCCATTTTATTAGCCTTGGTGTCACTCTCTTCCTTATTGATCAAGTGATTTATGCACACCATACCTTACATGGATTTCAGTATTTCACACTTTGGCAATATTTTAGACATTACACACATTTCTCATCACATCCATTTCTCTGGCTCTTACTCTCAACTTTTTTATTCATGCTACTCCAAAGTTTAACAACCGTATGATAGTGTGGGTGTTATAACTCCTTCATGCAATCCTCCTGGAGCCATGGTTACACCCTCTAATTCTAACTGCACTCTCTACTTTTCTCCCTTAGGTTATTCTATTTTCCCTCTCATTAGGCAAAAGATAATAATGTCAAAGCAATTGTCTTTAGAAGTGGTATGACCAGCAAGCTGACACAAAAGGGTATTTGTGGTTCTCTAGTACCAGCTCATATTGATACAAATTTTGCATTTTTCTGCCTCAATTAGGGTTGCCACATACTTCTGCTTTCCAGAGGTAATCAAAATAGAGAATACATGGAAAAATATATAGACAAGTTTAAAAAAGGATTAATAAGAAAATAAGAATAGAGAAGGATATACCGAGGAAGAAAGTAGCCACAGTAAAGAAAATAATTCTGGGAAGAAAGTGACAATGGAAATCTGAGATACAACACACAAGAAAGTTAGTACAGTACATTTATAATAATAATCTGAGTAGAGAAAGATGGAGAAAGATCAATCAACTAAATCATGCAGTGTGCTCCCACAACTGACGTGCTCAAGAGAGTTGAAACTGACGTCATCCAGAGATTGAGAGTCCTCCTCGTCCGACCTGGTCACGTCTTTCAACAGGTCCAGCTCAGCCAGCAGCTGGATGTACCATCTAGACCTGCACAACACAATTCAATCAATCAATTCACTCATGAATTTACTTTCCTCAAAGGGATGATCACAGTCAAGGTATTTCATTCTGGGAGGATGCCAGCCCAATGCTAAAATCCTGCTACACACCCTGGCCCTGGTGGGGCTAATAGTCTCAAAAGATTGTCTCCACCAAATGGAATATAATAGGAGTTAGAATCCTATACCCACAACATGATGGAATACAGTGGTACCTCGGTTCTCCAACTTAATCCGTTCCAGAAGGCTGTTCGAAAACCGAATACATTTTTCCAATAAAAAATACTGTAAATTGGATTAATTCATTATAGACCTCCCCAAATTATGCATTATGAAGCATTCCAAATAAAAAAATATTGCTTATTTATACCTGTATAATAATACAGGAAAACCTCGTCACATCGGATCAATTGGGGGGAGACCCTTATAGAGTTATCCAAAGATCCGAGTTATCTGGGGGCTTAATTTTGATGCGTACGACTGACTGCATGTACACCTGCCCTCTAAACTACATGTGCTTGTATCTACTTGTATCTCTGGTTCCCATACACAGCTGCTCACACACAAAACATGAAAATTTCACAAAAAAGGATATAATACAGCAGAAATATATCTAATAATGTATATTAACATGAAATTAGGTACAGTATGTGGTGGGGTGTGGTGTGGTGATAGGTGAGGAAGTATGGGAATCAGAGCTGGTATCTGTCAGTTTTTCAGTCACTGCACACTTGTTGCCACACATAAATTATTCACGCAGTTTTTATGATATTTTTATGCTTACTTCTCGTACAGTATCTCCTCTCAATGGCGTTAAAGAGAAAGCTTTCAAGTGATATTAGTAGTGATGAAAAGAATAAACAAATCATCAATTCCATGAAGAAGTCAATATTGTAAAGAGAACAGAGAAAAGGTGGCAACAATTGGCCATGCTATAGGGTTGATCCAAACAACTGTAGCCACCATAGTTATAAACAATGTCTATAACTATGTCATCACTCGGGTTATATCGGGGGTTTGGGCCACGACAGCATGGTTCGGGAACCGAGTTTATATTTGACAACTGAGACATTTTTTTCAAACAATATGTTTAAGGACCGAATTGTTCAAGAAGGGAGTCGTTCGAGACCCGAGGTAGCACTGTATACCTTACTGAGTTATTATACTGCACTGTATTTTCTGTCACAGATGGGAGGAGCTGTCAACAATTAAATAAATTAGGTGGATCTTATTAGTTAATCATCATTAGTACTACAGGGTTGAATACAGAGGCTACAAGAGGAATGCATGGGGGAGTGTTATTCTCACACTATATGAAAAATCAAGAGTGAGAACAGCAGAGATGGATAAGCTGAAGAGAGGGCATAGCATCTTAACATATGAGATGGTAAGGAATGCTGAACGGAAAAGGATGAAACAAATTAACAAGAGCAGATACTTTACATCAAAGTTACATGTATTGATGAAATACTATCAGCATGGAAATAGAAGGCTGACAAATAATTCACAGCAAATGTCCTTAAATGGAAAAAAGTAAAAAGTACCTCCTGAAGGCTGGAAGGAATAGGTCAGCTTCCTGTAGGGTAACAAATAGGGCAGCCTGGACCTCATCAAACCAGTTCTCTGCCACTTTCTCTGATCGGATGCGGAGGATGAGGCGCTTTACAAGACTGTCATCCATCGACACCCTGGGACACGCCTGGTGGAAAATATCAGTGATAAAATGCATAATCGCTCATCCATTGCTAACCTAGGAAAAAACTCCCTGCCACTGCCACATTCTCACCTTCTCTGAGAGGTACTGCTCATAAATTGTTTCAGCCTCCTCCTTGTGAGAAGACAGGTCATGAGCAGAGAAGTGGTCATGGCAAAGGTCTGGCATACTCATGGTTCCACTCTGTACTCCAGCCTCTTCTAAGTGTTGTAGTCGCTCCAGCTCCAGCGCACACAGACGTTCATTCACTGTTGTTCTCCAGCCTGGAACATCAGGGCAGGGATTTTCTTTTTGTCAGATCAAACAGAACTAATGAAAATGAGGGTCACACTTAAAAAATTCATAGGACAGTCTGGATAGGTAGAAATGATGCCCAGTTAGATATCTTCATGCAATGTCTATTGAGTCATTTTACCTGTAACTGTCAATGCCAGTGCAAGACATTTCTTTAATTAAGATGCCCCAGAGACTCAAGCCCAGCCTGGGGGGGTCAAAGAACTATAGCTGAACAAGAAAATATAAACATGATTTACATTCAGCATTCAAGTAGAGGTTGATAAATCACTCATATTAAACCTTACATACCAACGCATAACTTTTATGCTTTATTTGGCCACCACATGACAACTTTTCCTCAATGAGGGATACATTACTGATGTCCAAAGGTTAAATATATTATAGTAATTATCCAAAATAGAAGCTTCCGAATAGTGGATATTGATATGTTAAAAGAATACTTCTTCATATTTGTACTGAATACCGGTATATGTTTAAGCAAAACAAATGAAAGAAGCAATATAACTTACATTCAATATTGATGTAGAGATTGATGTAATGCTGTGCACTGACAGAGGCCATGTAACCAAGGAAATGGTCGAGGGTGAGGCTGTTCTTGAGGATGGCTTCGAGAGGCAGCTGGAACAGTTTACCCCGAGCCACCTTTTGGTAGTCCAGGCTCACAGGCAGTCCTGAAGAATGGAAGGCACAGCATGGAAATGGTGAGTAAACAATGACGTGAGTAAAAGTAAATAGAATAATTATTGGGAGATTATTTTGAAGTGAGGAAATAGAGGAAAGTCCAGAAATGAAGGAACTAGAAAGTGATAAAATAAAAATCAGTAATATGGTAAGATGATGTTAAAGTGAGAAAATAGAGAGAAAAAGGAAGGGATAAAAAGAGAAGAAAGATACGAATGAGACAAACTTCAAATAGGAGTTGTCATGAGTGTTTCCTCCATCACTATCTCTCCTTGTATACATCTCTCCATCACTACCTCTCCTTGTATACCTCTCTCCATCACTACCTCTTACTGTATATTTCTATCCATCTCTGTTTTTATCTTTTTGCTTCCCTCTTCCTTGTCACTCATCCTGTCTCTTCTTTTTCCCTGCTTCTGCCTCTCACTCTTCTCCCTTCAATCTCTCAGTCTTAACTTTCTTTCCTCTTATTCCATTCTCACCTTCTTTACTATATTTCATCCCTTCCTTCACTGTCTCTCTCTCTCACAAGTTCTCCTTCCTCCCTTCTCTCTCTATTCTTCATTCTTTCTCTTCCTCTATCTCTTTCATTATTACCCTCCTCCCCACCTTATCTCTCATCTTTCCCCTTTGCCTCACCCATGGAGTCAGTTTCAGAGCCCTTGTCAAGCCTGTTGATCCTGTTGTCGATGACTCGCTTAATGAACTCCAAACTACCCAGCTGCTGCTTCACTTCTGTCCCCTCCTCCCTACCACCCGAGTCACGTGAACGCTGGGGAGCAGGAATGTAGAATGATTAAACAATAAAAACTTTTATTAGCCTACAACCTTATAAGCTGCGCTCTGTGCAGACTTTTCAGCTTTACTACTGAAGGAATTATTAAGGAATATGATGTCCCAAAGTTGAATGTGAAATTAACTGTTGTCAAGCAGTTAGAACATAGAATGAAATGTTTACTGTGTTTGTTTGCATAGCATTCTTATGGTAGATACTACAAGTATGCAGGAGTGAATTCTGTCCATTCATTTATTATTACTACAAGTAAACAAACACAGTGGTGCCACATTTTGCCAAACCCACAAGACACTGTGCTTGTGACTAAGGAAGGCAACTGTACCATAAAATTCAAAGGTTAGGATATAAAAATGACATATATTTTCCCAATTTAAAATTAAGGTATCAGCATACCAGGCATCAATATAGCACAGCCCATGGCTTATCTTACATGAATGGTACAATGCCTGCATAACCCATGAATACTGTACAGTTGCTCAAAAAACTATCAAGCCATTTCTCACATAAAACATTCTGACATCTCTGACGATGTGGAAAGGGCCTGGAACAATATGAGCTACACTGTTCATTTAGAATATTATCAAGCTCCACCAACATGATAGTTTTTTATTGAATTTATCTTTCTTGCCTGCAGTCTCAACACTTACCAAGCTAGCCATCTCCTTCATGACCAAACTCTTGACAGCCTCGAGCTCTTCCACGTTGCTGGTGGCTTTGATCACACTCACAAACAGCTCTGAAGTCACCGGGATATCTGTACACTGCACCAGGTCACATCGGTCAGGGCAAGTGAAGGAAGAACAGATTAAATTTTTGAAGGGAGTGAAGCCTTAATCAAATTACAATACTGAACATTTCCTTAGTTCTGCTCCCTGCCCCATTGTTCTTACCTCCATTTCTCTCACAACTTTATCTATGAATACAGTAAATAGACATGGTGACATAACATAACCCTGTATCAAACCCACTTTTACATCAAACCAGTCACCTTCTTTAAAGTTAAAAAGTTGCAGGGTTTTAGTTCAGGTATCTGTCTTTCGACACTCTCCTGAACGTCAGCCAGGCCAGCCCAACTCCCCACCATGGTGCCCAGCCATGGCAGTAACCCCCCAGTAAACAGTTTATAACTCTCGGGCCTGGGCGAGGCTCGATCTGCCGACCTCACGGATGCGAGGCAGGCGCGTTACCACTGTGTCTACTCTAACACATACTTTACTATCGTGCTATCCATCCTATGGATGTCCATAGTGTTAGCAAGTACCGGTACATCAGGAAACAGATAAAGGTTTGTACTTTAATATCATATATATATATAATTTATTCATGTAGGTTTAGTGGTTTACATGCTATTAGCTGACAAAGGTTTGTTTGCATTATGCAATTATATGCCCGCACTACAGAGCAACCAAACTCAAATATTCCCGCGGTTAGAGCATTGTTACCTCCCTGGGCGATACTTTAGCATTATGTCGTGCTGTGGACATGTGGTACGGGTAGATGATGGTTTTAGTGATTATATAGCACATACAGTAATTTAGAAAAGATATTCCATGCTATGGACAAGATATACATGAAGAAAGTGAGTGAGAAAGACTTGTTATATTTGCCAGTAAACCAAGAACAAGTGAGAAGCTGGAGCAGAGCACCCAGCTGCCCAGTGGTCACAGGACAAGCAGTGAGGAAGAGATATTGGCTGGTGTAGGAGTGTGATCAGTGCATTACGGACTGGGATATTATACAATCCAAAATACTTAAGTAACAAACTCTAAACTAGTAGAAACCATCATATCGTGTAGATATTGAGTGGATACTGTCAAGATGATATTGACACTAATAGCTAATTGATAGAGAATTATTATAAATGTATTTGATGTTGATAATTATTGCCTGTTCTGTTTGACAGGTTTTGACCCAATTCCAATACCCAATGAACCAACAAATACAATAAATATGAAATTGGTTTTAAAATGACGGGCTTCATTCGATCTCATCTACCTTGCCGCCAGGTGGCATAAAAAGCGTTAACACCATCAAATTCTTGTTTTCTGTGCTTTCTATTAGCAACCTAGCAAGGCTTGTCAATTTTATGTGCATTTTTTATATTTACTGACTCGGCATTTTTTTTACAATCTGACAAAGTATGTCAGTAGAATTTTGAAGCACCCTGTATTATTAGAACAGTTATATCTACGAGATATCAGATTCAACTGCACTGCATTATATAGTATCATGACAGGTTTGTTTACATTATTATGATGAAAGTTATTCATTATCTAGATTCTAGATACTGAACCTTGCCTAAAACCACCAATTATCAAACTTCCAACCATATAAAGAGTTTTACCGTACTATGTACATCTGACTATAATAGAAACAAAACAAAACATACAACTTAAATTAAAAATCTACTGTACAAAAGTCCTAACTTACAGCCCAGATAATAAGTTGGTTAATGTAGTCTGGGTCTGAAATGAGTGAGACGAGGGGCAGGATGACAGATGATACCAGGAGTTCCACCGCTGCAGAAAGTAGTGGGGCATTGCTGAAGTCTTCCACCGGTAGGATGTAATACAGCACAATCTCTGCTAGATCACTTAGATAATCTGATGGTGTAGGAAAACAACAGACTTAGGACTAAACATAGTACATTTCTGTTTCACTTAACTACATTTTGTTTATGCTTTTTCACTTTTAAAATGCCTATGACATTTTTGTTAAAGAAGTGGAAGCTACTTTTAAACCTTATATTTTATAGTTTTGTATGCCAGGAAAAAGTTTTTCTTGGGTACCGTATTGAAAAATGATTAATTAAGAAATGTGTAAATATGGCAGAGCTCACCTTTTTCTGCATCGGGGTTGAGACAAACTTTGTATCGGCATATATCCCGTTCCTTCTCAGCCTCCCGTTCAAAGAACTGGTCAATTAGCTCTTCACCAGTGGCTCCCTTGCCCCGACTAGCTGTCCTTGCTTCCCGGAATAGCCGTAGATGGATAGCAATGTCATCAACCAATCGAGTAGTCAGGTAACCTACCCAGTCCATGCTCTTACATCTGCAACACAGGTAAGATAAAGGGGAAAACAGGAGAGAGGAAGGAAGAAGGTTGCCTGATACCCCACAAAAATGAGACCAAATGAAATACAGTTATAGCCAACAACTAATGTATGGGAGAGGAAGAAGACTCCAGGGATATCTATGAATATACGTATTGACAACATAGAAACAAGACAGAAGACTGTCCTCTACTTGACAGTGATAACATTATTGTACAGTATTCTGTATAGTACGGTACATCCCAAAATTTCTAAAAACAAAACTCAGAATACTATACATAATAAGAACAAAAACCAACCTATTAGCAAGGATGACCATGGAATGCTGTATGGTACGGTGGAGTTGTGCAACGAAGGCTTGATGTGTGGAGAGGTTACTGTACCACGACAACACAAAGTCACGCACCACTAGGCTCACAACCCCTTGCAGCTGTTCATCTATTAGGCTCGATCCACTCACCCTACGGTCTTGACGCTCCACCAGGTTGCTCAGTTGGATGCAGTTCACTACCTATGTGGTTGACAGGAGGAAAAGGTCAGGAGTTTATGCACAATACCCTATCATATGCCTTTTCCAGGTCAATGAAGGCAGCATACAGTCTCTAACCTTCTCAAGATTTGAATTTATTTTAATTGACCAAAGCAGCTCTGTCTGTAAAGTCCACAGCCTTTTAAACCTTAGCAACCCACTAACTCACTTTGTTAAAAGATGTACACGTATAACACATTCTTTGAACGAAACACAAAAACTGGAAACACTGATCCCCAAACTATTTTGTGTAATTTTTTTTTTCGAGCAACACAATAAACACCTTGTCGTGTTGGTCTCTGGGCAGGGGCAGGTGGGCACGGTGAATGTTGAGCCACATCTCTTCGCTTTCCCCAAGACAACACCACCGCACTGACACAAGCCATCTGCAGGTAGGGAATGATTTTCACACCTTGTGGAGTACACACATTAATAACATTAGAGTAATGAATGTGGAGGTGTAGGAGGTTGTACTGTATATGTCAATACATTAGGGTACACAAACCAAAGATAAAAAATAAAAATAAAACTCGCAACACTTACCCTACCAAGAAAATCAGAGCAGAGAGTGCCAGAGTGAGACAGACAGGAATACCAAACGTCCCCAGCAGTAAAGCAATGCCGAGGATGGCCCAGCATAGGAGCGGCATGGCTGAAAGGATATACATATGGAACAGTATTAGGAAAACGAGAACCAAACTTGGTTCTGGTATTCACCAAAAGTAGAGTCAGATAATGGTACAGACCTAATTGAGTAAACCCAAACTTCTTGTTTTAATATTCATGTACAGTTGTCCAGCCCAAGAAAAGACTGCAACCAAATTTGCTGGTGTGTGACAATGTCTGGCAGCTGCTCCAAAGTAAATGCTCATATTTTATCAATGGATCACTCAGAACCTATAACCTCTGTATGGATGGATGTTATTGGCTTCAGTTAATTACATTCATCCTTACAAAACTTGTAGGTTCTGAGTGACCCATTGATAAAATACGAGTGTTTACTTTGGAGCAGCTGCTACATATTGCCACACACCACCAAATTTGGTTGCAGTCTTTTCTTGGGCAACTGTACTTTCACTATTTTAACATTTATATTATTATGCATCTGTTATGCTGAATAGTTGAGCCCAGGGACTAAAAATGATCCACATCGATAACTTGGCATTGGTAACTTATAGTGGGGAATACCCCTAAGGTTATTATGATGGGTTAGTGAGATAATTACCAGTTCTGTATGTAGTGTGACCAATTGTATTTCCTGACCTGGACACCAGTCCCAGAACTTAGGGAGTATAACATATAGGCCTAGAATTATATATAAATAACTGTACAGTATAAGTACTGAATATATACAAGGTGTTTACAAATTATCTATATAACTTAATCCATGAATGAAATTTATGATGGAACATGTTTTTATCTGTTGAACCAAAAGGGCGACCACCATGCATTTGGTTTGTTTCCAGTAGTATGCCAAGGTTAAGTTCAAGTAGTATGCTTCAGTTAGGTTTTGGTAGTTTACTCTGGTTAGGTCCAGATAGTTTGCCCTGTCCAGATTAGATTAGGATAGGTCAGGTCAGGCTAATTTTAGAAAATTTATTACGAGCTATTTAATGTGTTATTTATCTGTTATACCCTCAATTTCCCTTGGCCTTTAAACTTTACCTATTTAGTAAGGGGAATCCAGGCTATCCAGCCTCATATGGAGGGTCAAACAATGGAGTATGGTTCAACCTTCACAACGCTCCTGGACAAGGTCTCATCAACTCTCCTCGGTATATTTACAGAAAACCTGGGTTCACTATATTGCATATATTAGTATCATTATCCACTATTTTGGACCTAACCTGGGCAAACTACCGGGTATAACCAGTGTAAACTATCATAAAGTGACCTGGGCAAATTTCCAAGACCTAGCCTAATGTGGTAATACTGTTCAAGCCTAGCTGAAAACCCAGTTATTTTGTAATAATACCCTCTCCTCTTTTTACCAATTCACTATAACCTCTCTCTCCACCGAAATGTTGCGTTACTTTCTCTCTTCTATCGCTATTACACTGGACATTGCTCTTCTGAACTCTCTCAACATATGCTTCATCCCTCAAGCCTCTTGTTCGCCCCCTTTTCTGTCCAACTGCATAATGCAAGAGATAACCAACTTGAACCAACTTGTATTTTCAGTATTTCACATATTATACAGAACTAGTCAACTCTGAAACACTTCACCTTCATCCATCTTTCCTCCTTACTAACTACGACTTATGTTCCTTCAAACGCAATGTGTCTAACTAGGCATCTCGGAACGAAATTATACATGACAATGGACTACTCCTGAAGTTTTATATAGTAGCGGACTCCCAGCTTTTGGTAATTATCTTATAGGATAAAAAAACACCACTCCATCTCGTCCTCCAATGTTTACGTTCCTCACTCTCCCACCTGTCTAATAATACCATAAATAATAATGTCTGAATAATGTACACTGATTGATATAATCGTCAATATAAGTAAGACTTAGGGGACTACAGCTTCATAATATAGCAATTCTACCTTAAAATTGACTTCTGCTATGACCACCAACAATCCATCTCCTCCTCCAATGTTTACGTCGCCAGCAGTGTTGCCAGGTTTACGTCGCCAGCAGTGTTGCCAGGTCTGGTCTGCTTCACCAGCTCTCTCAACTCACTGTCTCCCTCCGCAGATTCATACATAGGTATGAAATTATATCAAATTCCATTTTTTTTTATTGTGATGTGTAAATGATATTGTTCAGGTGTGCAAAATCATGTTTAGTAAAGTACAGTATCTCTCGGTTAATCATAGCTTTAAGAAGGTTTATTAATAATACATGAGGCTGGTGATAAAAGGGTTAATGAAATACAAGTAAACACCACTGACGATTTTTATTGTGTACAAGATATAATTATAAGCAACATTTGATCCACAAGGAAGTTAGTGTTATCTTTATAATATCTATATGTTTGTGGTTGATATTAAAAGTTGTGGTATGGGCAGTTTCAGGCTTATTTAATACTGGTATGGGCAGTTTCAGACTCAAACGACTGACTAGTTTATTATATTTTTTGTTGTTATTTTTTACTAATACAGCTTCTTGCAGTATATTTGTTGTTGTTATTTTTTACTAATACATGCAGCTTCTTGCAGTATAATTTTTGTTGTCATTTTTTACTTGCTCATGAACATTTCCCTCGAGTACTGTTATAACTTCCTTGAATCGTGCAGCTACAGGGTGTTTGTTGCGTAGGGGGAGAGGCTGTGTGTGTGTGTCTCTCCCTCTCTCTCTCTCTCTCTCTCTCTCTCTCTCTCTCTCTTATATGCACATCTGCTGTCCGCTGTTCACCAAATTGTTGACCCAGTCCACGTACTCTGTGGGTTAAAGGGGGAAATACAGTGGTGGTGGCAAATCTGGAGCAACTGATTCCTCCAAACTATTCCAAGCAACAGACCACCATTATTTTCGTTCATCTGGTCCTGTTTCCTGGCATACTTGGGAGGAATCATGGCACTCCAATGTAACAAAAGTAAATTTCACCCTTAAAGGTACAGTGTTAAAAGTAATGGATTGTAGTGTACAGTTTGGGCAGCATAGCACAGTACAGTAAAAAGTACATCAAGGAGAGCACAGTACAGTAAAAAGTACATAAAGGAGAGCACAGTACAGTAAAAAGTACATAAAGGAGAACACAGTATAGTAAAAAGTACATACAATAGAACACAGTATAGTCAAAAGTACATAAAGGAGAGCACAGTACAGTAAAAAGTACACACATACATACATACATACAGTCGTGGCCTATAATAATAATCCACATATGGGTATCTCAAACAATTTACTGTAATATTTTCCACCTTGATTATTATTATTATGATGTTATTGTTTTAAGTAGTGGGTAGCTAGCTGCTTGTAGTAAATTAAAAGGTGATACAAAATCTATTTATTGGAAAGTTTATCATCTAAGGAACAGTGGGAAGTTGTCAAAAGTTTACGTCAGTTTCTCCTATATGGATGATTATATTTGACCATGACTGTACATACATACCTGTGACTCTGGTATAGACTCCTGGGTTGGTAGCACATACATACATACATACAGTTGGCTGCACTCCCGCGTTTCTCCCCTGTCGTTGCCAATGTTGGGCCAGTCAGAAATTCCCTATTCACAAGTTAAAATATTCGAAGCATTCATATCTTTCATTCTAAGGATATGAATGTTTCGAATTTTGTAACTTGTGGATCGGATTCGAACTTCTGCCTGTCCCAACATTGGCAACGACAGGGAGGAAACGCGGGAGTGGAGCCAACTTTTTTTTTTTTAGCCAACTGTACATACATACCTGTGACCCTGGTATAGACTCCTGGGTTGGTAGCACATCCAATACCCCATGAGGTTATCCCCACCAGGCTATACACGGAGTCACTGTTGGGTACCACAAGAGGACCGCCGGAGTCACCCTGGGGAAAGAAACATGTTGGTTAGGTTAGGTTAGGTTAGGTTAGGTGTGGTTAGGTTAGGTTAGGTGTGGTTAGGTTAGGTGTGGTTAGGTTAGGTGTGATTAGGTTAGGTTAGGTTAGGTGTGATTAGGTTAGGTTAGGTTAGGTGTGGTTAGGTTAGGTTAGGTTAGGTTAGGTGTGATTAGGTTAGGTTAGGTTAGGTTAGGTTAGGTGTGATTAGGTTAGGTTAGGTTAGGTGGGTACATGAGATGCACACACACACATATTGAAAAGGACATACTCTCTCACACACACACACACACATTGAAAAGGACGTAACACACACACACATACACACACACACACACACATCAACTCACATTGAAAAAGACATAATACACCAACACACATACACATTGAAAAGGACAACACACACACACACCAACACACACACACGTCAACCCACCTGACATTGAAAAGGACATAACTCACACACACACACCAACACACACACACACACATTAAAAAAGACGTAACACACACACATACACATTGAAAGGGACATAACTCACACACACACACACAGACCACCACTTTACTATGACACACACACACACACGCAAACCACCACTTTACTCTGACACACACACCAACACACACACAGACACACACACATCAACTCACCTGACATGTATCCTTGCCAACATCCGTAGCACAGATCATCACATTGGGAATATTGAAGCCATACTCGGAGGCACACTCACTATTACTGATAACAGGGACGTCCACCTCTTGTAAAATGGAAGGCTGGCTACCTCCTGAAACACACACACCATAACAAGATTAGTGTGTGGGTGTGGGTTGTCTTTTAAGTATGTGTGTGTGTGGGGGTGGGTGTGTTTTGTCTTTTAAGTATGTGTGTGGGGGTGGGTGGCTGTGTGTGTATTTTAAGTGTGTGTGTGGGGGGGGTTGTTCTTTGAAGTGTGTGTGTGTGTTGTTGTCTTTTAAGTGGGTGTGTGGGTGTTTTGTCTTTTATGTGTGTGTGTGTGTGAGGTGAGTTATGCTAATTAATATATTATCATTGTCAACATGGATGCATTTCACGTGGCCTTCTATGTTAGACTAATTAGAGGCTTATTATTGTTTCCCCCAAACTGTATCTATGTCTGGAAACAGATGATAGGTTTGTGCTTAGAGATGAAAATTCTTAAATACTTTATCTAATAATTTACAGGAATCAGAAAATCTTGATTCCTCTTCCCCAATATATTAAGATGTAGGCCTATAAGGTTTTTGCCTGCCTTCTGTCCTAGCTAATCCTTTTCCTTTCTTCAGCTTGTCGTTCTGTTTTTTTTTTCATTTTCCTTGGTGCTTGTTGTCCCTCCTTTTCCTCCCTTGTCATAAAGGGGTTTTTCTGTCCTTGGAGAGTTTTCTTTCTTTTCATGTATAATTAAATCGTCCATAACAGAAGACCCCCTTAATTAAGGACCCTGTGATCGTGTATGAAAATTGGAGGCTTCTGTTTCCTTCTGAATATGCCACGAAACAAACTCCTTCCATATAAGTTGTGTTTCGTGGCAATATTTGAAGAACTCATTTACCTCCAATTTACTGACTACAACACAGGATGCCTTAAATACTTTTTGCTGAAGTTGACGTTACATACGAACAAAACACACATACAGTACAACAATACATCAAATTAATTAAGGGGGAAATTCACTTCTGTTACATTGGAGTGTCTTGATTCCTCCAAAGTATATATGCCATGCACGAAACAGCACCATGCATATGAACAAAAAATAATGGTGTTCTGTTGCTTTGGAATAATTTGGAGGATGATTCAGTTTGCTCCAGATTTACCAAAAAAAAAAAAAAAAAAATCCCCCCACCCCCTTATAATAAAAAAAAAAAATGATATAAGCTCGTTTGGAGGAGGATTCAGTTTTTCTCCAAGATTTAACAAAACAAAAAATAAATTCCCCCCACCCCCTTATAATAACAAAAAAAATGATATAAGCTCACCGGATGACAGCGTTCCCCAACCCGTAGCAGTAGCCGTCTCCCCTACAAAGTCATTCGAGGTGTCTGGGGCACATATAGGCATCACGGTGTCGCTAAATGTGAGGGGCGAGGCCAGCTCCAAAACGGCGATGTCATTTGCAAGGGTATTAGAGTTGTAATTCTCGTGTACGGTGATGCTGGATACGGCAACCCTGGTGGTGCCTGATGTGATGTCTGTAGAGCCCACTGCCACGGTGAAAGAGTTGGGGCTCGACCTGAAATATTTTAACAGAAGAGTGTAAGTAAATGTAGAAGTATCATAGTAAAAGTAGAAGTATCATAGTAAACGTAGAAGTATCAAAGGAAACGTAGACGTAATCAGCAGACATTATTAAACGTAGAAGTATCAAACTAAAAGTAGAAGTATCATAGTAAACGTAGACGTAATCAGCAGACATTATTAAAAGTAGAAGTATCAGAGTAAACGTAGACGTAATCAGCAGACATTATTAAAAGTCGAGCAAGTAAACCAAACGTCACCCATTGGTAAAAAAAAAAAAAAAATATATTGTGGAAATATTGCCTCTAAATTCATCTTTTTCCTGAATTCCAATTAGCACAGAATATCTCTATGAAGGTGACTGACTGACTTGGCAGGATTCCCATTCCCATAACCAGTGATCAGTCTGCCAGTCCCTCAATATCATCAGTAGAAGGAAACGTTTAGAGAGAGAGAGAGAGAGAGAGAGAGAGAGAGAGAGAGATGGGAAAGGAAGGAGGGGGAGAGGAGGGTTATTATAATTATTATTATTATTATCAATTTGTTACTGTTATTGTTGGCAGTAGTAAAGTCATGGTCTAATGTACTGCAACACCTTCCAATGAGATGGCTTCGAAAAATGATCCGAAACTATAGCTATGGTGTGTGCAATTTTGGTTCATAAAATTAACTCAAATAGCTCGCTTTTATTCACCAGGTTGCAGTACATTAGACCATGACTTTACCATTATATCAACACGTTATTCTCACCCCTAATTAACAGTAGTATAATTATATCAACAAGTTATTCTCACCCGTCCACACAATGAGCAGCTGTGACGATGTATCTGTTATTGACGATGGAACAGCCACAGAAGGGACTGGTTGATGTTGTCCTAGAGGTGAGACCACATTGCCAAGGATACTCATCAATGGTAGTGGCTGATCCTCCCACCACACGGTTCAGTATCAGGCTTGGGTCTCCACACACCTCGGTCGTCCCTGTAGTACACACAAACACACACACACACACATATATTATTATTATCTATATATAAAGTTCTGTAGTACACACACACACACACACATATATTATTATTATCTATATATAAAGTTCTGTAGTACACACACACACACACACATATATATTATTATCTATATATAAAGTTCTGTAGTACACACAAACACACACACATATATATTATTATCTATACATAAAGTTCTGTAGTACACACAAACACACACATATCTCTCTATATATTTTTTCCCTTCCCTTTCTTGTTATCTTCCTTGTTCATTATCAACCCTCACCCCCACAGTCACCCCCCACAACCCCCACAGTCCCCTCACCCCCACAGTCACCCCCCACAACCCCCACAGTCCCCTCCCCCCCCCAACCCCCACATAATAATAAATAAAATAATGACTAACTGACCTGAGCCGCTACATCCTGAGTTAGCGAAGGGGTTGTAATCGCTGGTAGGGGAAGGGGGGTTAGGTCCTTCTGTTGTTGTTGTTGTTGTTGTGGTTGTTGTTGTTGTTGTCTCTTCTAGAGGGAGAATAAAATATATATATAAATTAATTATATCAACAACAGCTATAGATGTAATAATGATATACTTTTATATTACCAGCATGAAAACATATATATATCCATGCATGTATTCTATGTTGAAACACACGTACATACATACATACATACATACATACATACATACACTTGGCTCCACTCCTGCGTTTCTACCCTCGCGTTGCCAATGTTAGGTCCAGTCAGAAATTCGAATCCCGATCCACAAGTTAAAAAAATTTCGAAACATTCATATCCTTAAAGTGAAAGATATGAATGTTTCGAATATTTTAACTTGTGGTGGATTGGGATTCGAATTTCTAACTGGCCCAACATTGGCAACGACAGGGGAGAAACGCGGGAGTGGAGCCAACTGTACATCCATACATACATACATACATACCAGTCGTATCAGCATCACACATAACGGAGCAGCTGAAACTGAACAGGTTATTGCGATTCTTAGATTTGAATAGCACTACAAGGAGACCGGAATCTGTGGAAGCCGAAATGCCGGATACGTCAGTCCCACAATCAGGCTTCACACTGCAACGAAACAAAACAGTGGTGAGTGTGTGTGTGTGTGTGTGTGGGTATGTGTGTGTGTGGGAGAGAGAGAGAGAGAGAGTGAATGTGTGTGTGTGTGTGTGTGAATATGTGTGTGTGTGTGTGTGAGAGTGTGTGTGAGTGTGTGTGTGTGTGTTTACAATAAATATGATGAGGACTAAAAGAAAAATAATAATGAAGGACAGAAAAAAAATGCAATACGTGACTGAAAAAACCCCACTAGAATATACTTTTGTATGGTTCCTCCGTGTTTGAAAAAAATGCAATACGTGACTGAAAAAACACACACTAGAATATACTTTTGTGTGGTTCCTCCGTGTTTGAAAAAAATGCAATACGTGACTGAAAAAAAACCCACTAGAATATACTTTTGTGTGGTTCCTCCGTGTTTGAAAAAAATGCAATACGTGACTGAAAAAAACCCCACTAGAATATACTTTTGTGTGGTTCCTCCATGTTTGAATATAAACGCCATTGTGTCCATACATTCCTTTGGGCTTGAGAAGGAATTGGTGCTACAAGTCAGGGTAATCACTTTACAGTCTCCCTTGGCCTGTGCAAAAGAAAGAAGAAAAGGAATTACTTACACACACACAAAAAAAAAAATAATAATAATAATCAAAATAATATCAACCCTAGCTCCTTTCCCCCTCCTTCCTTTCCCATCTCTCTCTCTCTCTCTCTCTCTCTCTCTCTCTCTCTCTCTTATACAAAAATAATAATAATAATAATAATAGAGGGTAGAATGAATTAACAAAAGGTCATTAATTATATTTTTTTTATGATTTGGAATTTCTGGATACACACTCACCTTAAAAGCCCACTTCATCCTACCCCTTCCACTTGTTTGTGAAGGCACCATCGAGTACACGTCACCGGGAGAGATGCGGTAAGCCCTTCGTCGAGGTACGGCTTCTATACCTGAAGAAGGAGGACATGGAGGGTTGAGAATGGAGGAGGAAAACATGAAGGGTTGAGAATGGAGGATGAGGACTAGACATGGAGGGTCGAGAATGGAGGAGGAGGAGGACATAAAGGGTTGAGAATGGAGAAAGAGGACATGGAGGGTTGAGAATGGAGGATGAGGACTAGACATGGAGGGTTGAAAATGGAGGAGGAGGAGGACATGGAGGGTCGATAATGGAGGAAAACATGGATGGTGTGAAAAATATAATTATGTTGTATATAGTATAGAACACACACCTATACATGCGTGAATGACACAAAATAACACACATAATAATACACACATACAGAGAGAGAGAGAGAACGAGAGAGAGAGAGAACGATAGAGAGACAACGAGAAATAACGAGAGAGAGAATGAGAGAGAGAGAGTTAAACCTTCATTATCTTACTTTGTCTTTGGTTCAGTCCGTGTTCCAACTGTTTGGGGTCAATTTGAATTTCTCCTTCCTTCGGTCTGATGAAAAAAAGGAAAGAAAAGGTAGAAGGTGTAAGTAGTTTGTGTGTGACTGTGTGTGTGTGTGTGTGTAAATTATGTGGTGTGATTGTGGGTGGGTGTGTATCTGTGGTGTGTGTGTGTGTGTGTGTGGTGTGTGTGTGTGTAAATATATGTGGTGTATGTGTATGTGTGTGTGTAAATATATGTGGTGTGTGTGTGTGTTTATTTATGGTGTGTGTGTAAATATATGTGGTGTGTGTGTGTGTTTATTTATGGTGTGTGTGTGAGTGTATTTATCTTTCGTGTGTGTGTGTGTGTGTGTGTGACTATAGTACCCCACTCAGCATACAAATAAAACTCTGTATTTTAATAATAATAATAATAATAATAATAATAGTAATAATAATAATAATAATGAACTTACTGAATGGGAGGATGAGCTACTGTTACGGTAATTTGACTGTAACACCACAGACCCTGAAACGAAATAGAAAACAGTTATAATTATGTATTTCCCTGTTGATAAAAAAAAAAAAAAAAAAAAAGTTAATAATTACCGTTGTTTTACTACTGTTAATTAACGGGGGGGGGGGGGGGGAATTGGGGGACAGGCTTGTGGGGGTGGGTGGGTGCAGGAGTAGGGGGAAACAGGCTTGTTTTTTTTTTTTTTTTTTTTTTGGGGGGGGGGTAGGGGTTTGCGGGAATAGGGGGACAGGCTTTCTATCCACCCCAAGCCTGTCCCCCTATTCCCGCACCCCCCTAACAGTAGAAAAACAACGGGGAAATGCATACCAACAAACAGTGACATAGAGTAACAACGGTAATACTAACAGTAACACAAGATGGAAGAGCGTGATAACGGTAATAATAACGGTAAAAAAGGGATAAAAATCAGTAAAAACGGTAAAAAAAAGGATTAAAAACAGTAATAACGGTAAAAAAGGATTTAAAATAGTAATAACGGTAATAATAACTGTAAAGGGGAATAAAAACAGTAATAACGGTAAAAAGGGATTATAAACAGTAATAACGGTAAAAAGGGATTAAAAACAGTAATAACGGTAAAAAGGGATTAAAACAGTAATAACGGTGGTATTGACACTATAAAACACTTAAATTTTTTATATATAGAGTAACAACAGTAATTATAACATTAAAACAGAAATCTTATAATTTTATTGGTCGTTTATCCATTTATATTAGACTTATCCTCTCTCTCTCTCTCTCTCTCCACTAAAATCTCAATTCAACCCTTATCTCAGTCTATACACACACACTTACACACACACACACACTTACACACACACACACACACACACTTACACGCACAGTGTTGCCAGATCCGGCTAGGTCCCAGTATTTTGCCCAGGTCATTTCCTGTACTTTAGCACGGTTATTTCCCGGTAATTTGACCACGTTAGGTCCCGGTAGTTTGCCCAGGTTAGGTCCCGGTAGTCTGCTGTGGTCTAGGTAAAGTTAGGTAAGGTCAGGTTAATTTCAAAATGTCCAATTTGAATATCTTGGAAATGGGGCATTTGCGGAGGAAATGCCATAGAAGAAAATAGTCTTAAAATGGTCTAAAATGAAATATGTGGGTAATGAAGATAGAAAAACGGTACGTAATAACGGTAATTTATTCAATATTTACCCGTGTTTTGGGTTTGGTAATGAACTCACCAGGAAGGCCAGCATGAAGAGAGACGGCTTCATGGTTGACTAGCTGCTGCTGCTGGATGACTGGACGGAGAGACACTCTACTTCTCAAGTGTTGATCTCGCTTTGGTTGTGGTGGTGTTAGTAGGAGGAGGAGGAGTGTTGAGTTGAGGGAAGCTACGGAAGGGAGATCTCACCAACTGAAATCTGCCTCAGAGCTTATGGTCATTTGGTTTATATACCGTACAGACATACACATACAGACATACACATACACATACCAGCAGGTGTGTGTGTGTGTTTGTGTGATTTTTTTTTTTTTTTTTTTTACCAGCAGGTGTGTGTGTTTATGTGTGTCAATAAACACCTGCGGTCATCAAATCTCACCAAAGATAGTATTCCTTTCAAGGTATTCAAGAACTCTTCACTGAATGGAGCCTTTGACACTATTCAGAAAATTCCTTGTAGCCTAATCATAATTCTTGAGTGTGTGTGTGGGGGCGGGGGGGGCGGGGGGGGGCGGGGGGGGGGCAAAGAGGGCCGGCACTCATTACCACATTTCAAAAAGTTCAAAAGAAAATAATAATTGGGTGATACAGTTAAGCAAGTAGGTAATGCAAGAAAAGTTTGGCTGTATATGGCAACATTTTTTTTTTTTTTATTAATTGCGTCGTAGCGTCAATCAAGAGGCATAGAACTATAACTACAAGTAGACAGAATCAATGAGAATCAAATTACTACACACACACACTTACACACACACACACATATCTTGAAAATATAGCAGAATAAAGTACAAGCACGCAGACAAATAATTACATTTATTATGACCTACTTAAATCCACCAAATCGAGAGTGGCAACATGTAAAGCATTTTTTGTAATATAATCCCTCATATATGAAGAACTAAGAATCCAAAGCCCATATAAGGTGGAACTTAAATGGCTAAACTTAATTTGAGGGGTGGTGGAGTTGTTGTCATATACAGCCACATTTTTCTTGCACTTTCTACTTGCTCAACTGTACATGCACTCGTTATACGTAATCCCTGACCAGAGACGAACGGCAGGCACCACACACACACACACACACATACACATACATATACCCTGCATTCGAACTCAGCCTCTATAGGTGTACTGGGTGGGGAAATGAACAATACCACACTCACACACACACATTCGAACTCAGCCTCTATAGGTGTACTGGGTGGGGAAATGAACCACACACACACACACACATTCGAACTCAGCCTCTATAGGTGTACTGGGTGGGGAAATGAACAATACCAGACGATTCGAAGCTTTCTGCTCCTCACACCCTGGTCAGAAATTATGTATCACGAGTGTACAGTGTTGGTAAAGTCATGGTCTAATGTACTGCAACACCTCCCAATGAGATGGCTTCGAAAAATGATCCGAAACTATAGCTGTTGGTGTGTGCAATTTTGGTTCATAAAATTAACTCAAATAGCTCGCTTTTATTCACCAGGTTGCAGTACATTAGACCATGACTTTACCAAATCATCTGGAGCAATTGATTCCTCCAAACTATTTCCAGCAACAGACCACCATAATTTATGTTAATTAGTCACTGTTTCCTGGCATTACGCATAGGCTACTTTGGAGGAATCAAAGTGCTTTCTGATGTACAGTTGAAGGCATATGAAACGAGACACATTCACAACGGGCCCCTTACTGAGTATAAAATAAAATAAAATAAAAAGTCACTACACACACACATACACACACACACACACACACACACACACACACAGTCACATTCTAAAATCATGTTCTCTGGCACCAGATATTATTAATATTATGAGTTTATTATGTTTTTGATATATTAATTACAGCGCCTTGATCCCTATATATAAACTTCTAAAATGTGACAAAAAAATGGGTTCTTTACATATATTTACTCATATTAAGGTGGTAATTCTTTTTGGTACATACATTGGAGTGCCTTGATTCCTCTTAAGTATGCCAGGAAACAGGACCAGAGGAGCAAATATAATGGTGTTCTGTTGTTTGGAATAGTTTGGAGGATTCAGTTGCTCCAGATTTACTAACACAAAACTTCTTAAGGGCCCTGTGATGGTGTATGGGAATTGGAGGCTTCTGATTCCTTCTGACTTTGCCACAAAACACTCTCCTTCCGTATTGGTGGCGTTTCGTGGCAATATTTGAAGGACTCATTTACCTACAAGTTTCTGACTACATCACATACAGGGCCAGCAAAACTATGTCTCTCTCTCTCTCTCTCTCTCTCTCTCTCTCTCTCTCTCTCTCTTATTTATTAGTCTGTTTGGTGCATTGATATAAAACTCATACCACATTAAAATTTCTCTTCTGAATGTGGGTGATTTGTGGAGAATCTGTGAATGAATGTATCATACACAGGCTATAAATTACATGCTATAGGGAACCTGTCTACCTCTGCGGGGTATGACTGCTTAGAAAAAAAAAATAGTACTGTAATTTCCCTCTCAAGTCAATGCCTCACAATTTTTTCCTACTTTTCAAAGGGGGGAGGAGGGTGCAAGTTAGAGAGGATAATTATTGTGTTTATAATTCTGGTTAAAATATAGAGGTATGATTATTGCGTTTTAGTTTTTGCCCTTGTACTGTACATACATTATTTTTTACTGACATTCAGAATGTTCATTACACACACACACACACACATACTCACACACCTTGCTCCTTATATATACACACACACACACACACACACACACACACACTCACATTTTGCTCCATACACACACACACACACACACACATACACACCCATAGAACGAACATAATAAACAATAAGGACATGTATGAGTTTCAAAATGTTTTGTTGACTTTCAGCTTTGATGCCCTATATTAAATTCATTATCCTACCTGTGTGTATGTTTGTATTTGTCTCTCTTTAGTGTGTCTGTGTGTGTGTGTGTGTGTGTGTGTATGTGTTATGAAAATATTCCAAAGTGTGTGTGTGTGTGTGTGTGTTTGTGGGTGTTACACTATATAGGCCTACTCTGTCTTATTAAATTTTGAGCCCCTTTTCCTAAATTTGTGGTGCAGTCAGTATTTTTATTTTATTTTTTCTTTGTGGATCTGTTATTGTTTTAACGTACAGACACAATCAAATATCCACCGACACTTTCTTTTCATCCTAGTAAATATATTGTAATTACTCTAAAGCCTAATACTAAAACTCTCTCTCTCTCTCTCTCTCTCTCTCTCTCTCTCTCTCTCTCTCTCTCTCTCTCTCTCTCTTTCCATTACGTTAGGCTATAAAATGTTTGAATAGCATCGAGACTCAGAAGATTAATGAGAAGTGAGATATGAAAAGAAATGACAGGTTAAATGATGTAATGTATGACTACGTATGAGAAGGAAAAATAGAGGGAGGGAAGAGGGAGGGGAAGAAGAGGGAGGGAAGAGGGAGGGAAGAGGGGACGAAGAGGGAGTTATATATGCAGGGGGAAAGGTATATAGTGAGGGATGGAGAGCTTGATAGAAGGAGGGTCAGAGGGAGTAAAACATGAAGAAAGGAGTGGAGAGAGAGAGAGAGAGAGAGAGAGAGAGAGAGAGAGAGAGAGAGAGAGAGAGAACACACACACACACACACATACACACACACACACACACACAGAGAGAGAGAGAGAGAGAGAGAGAGAGAGAGAGAACACACACACACAGATTTGGAAGACACACTGAAAGGAAGTTAGTGGCAGGGGCCAAAGGGGCGTTAAAACCCTGCTGCTGGTAAATCTGGAGTAAGTTCATGATACCATCAACATACAAACAAACAAACAGTTCCAAGCAACAGCAGGCCACCATTATTATTATTATTATTATTATTTATTATTATTAATTTTTATTTTTTTATTATTATTTATTTTATTTTTTCATCTGCTGTCCTGTTTTGTGACATTGGCTATACATTGGAAGCATCAAGACGCTCTAATGTACAGTTACGGACACATGAAACACACACACTTCAAGCGGGTGGGGTGGGGGGGGGGCTTATCAAACAAAATAGAATAATATAGTGGTATGCGTCACCTCTACACACACACATACAACGTCTTATCCTACCCTTATAGCTTATTATGCTCGATGAGAGGCCCTGCGTTTTATTATGCTTGTCTCAGAATCTTTCATAGAAAATTAAGAAGGTGAATAATTTGTTGGTCATTGCCCTTGACATTTTCAGATCTTTTGATCAAGTGCAGTTGAGGGTAAATAAAGTAAGTGAATATTTTTTTTTTTTCCCGTGCGTGTGTGTGTGTGTGTGTGTTCGTTTTTTTTTTTTTTTTTTATCTATTATGGTACACCAGCGAGGATATATATATATATATATATATATATATATATATATATATATATATATATATATATATATATATATATATATATATATATATATATATATATATATATATATACATGTATATATATATAGGTGACTTTATGTATGTATGTGTGTATAAATTAATGGATGAATTAGGGTTGAGGGCCTGTGAGGGCTAAATTAGTTACCGTAGTTCATTACTTTTTTAATCATTTAATTAACACTTTCATCGTGTGTGTGTGTGTGTGTGTGTGTGTGTTGGATTAGATTGGATCTATGAATGATATAAACAGTGGAGTAATTTGATTCCTCCACAGTATGTCAGGAAACAAACAGCAACATGCATGCAGGAACAAAAATATTTATCGTTGGCCTGTTGTTGTTGTTGCCTGGAATTGTTTGGAGGAATCAGGTGCTCCAAACTATCCCATTCAAAAAGAAACGTACAGATAGATGACCATTTTTTTTGTCAATCTATCCTTTCCTCTTTTTTTTTTTTTTTTCGTGTTTCCGGGCACAGTTTGGAGGAAATAAAGTTACTCTAATTTACCAACATACACACATACACACACATACACGTACACACACACACACACGTACACACACACACACACCAACCAAGGGAAAGGTCTAAGGTTGATGATGCCTCGACATTTAGAAATTATATCTATCTGCAAAAAAAAAAAAAAAAAAAAAAAAAAGACCTATCTATACAACTTGACTTTACACATTGATTCATTGAGAACCAAGGAATGAACATCTGTGCTTCACTATACCACGTCACTACCACGAAAATAATGATGATGATGGTGGTGGTGGTGATGGTGATGGGGTGAGAGTAATGGTGTGAGGGTGATGGTATGAGGGTGAGGGTGATGGTATGAGGGTGGGGGACCATTTTTTGACCACAAGCCATCCCATTAAATGTTTTTGTGGTTGAACAAGCATGTTAGAGAATAATCCGTGTCAAAAAGTTACTGGACAACTTGTTACTGTCATATTAGGGGAGAAGGTAATAATAAAAAAATTATATCCTTTGCTGGTTGTGCAGGAATTAAGCTTGTCAAACTGGAAATAATCTTCATCAATTGTTTTCCACAGAATATGAACTTATTTATGAAGTGTTTTGAACCTTATTTCACCTCACTTATCATATGTTTATCATGAACTGTGGCCGACGACAAGGTTGGGATTCGGGAAAGCCCAATTCTTATTTAGGATAATCTACCTTAATTTGAAAACGGGATTATTAAAAAAAATATATATATTATTATTATTAAAAAAAGGAATTTGCCCCAGTCACTTTATGATAGTTTACACCAGTTATATTCCGTTAGTTTAACCAGGTTAGGTCCCGGTATTCTGCTGTGGTCTAGGTTAGGTCAGGTCAGACTAATTTCCAAATTATAATAAGTTTGTAAAACGGGGCATCTCCGATAGAAACACCATATATGAATTGAAAAGTATGTTGAAATAGTCCAAAATAGTGTGTAATGATACTAAAATATATACACTATAGTGTACCCAGTTCTTCTGTAAATTTACCCCAAAGTTATAGCCGACTACTCAGGCTTAACCTGGGCGTTATACATGTACTTTGGGCTTTGGAAAGCTGCAATATTGTTTGTGCTATTATGAACTAAATTATTGCAATCACATTTGAAATACACATGAAGGTGGACCTCTTATATCCTACAGTGATACTGTGTTTAAGTCAGAACCGGTGAAAGTCAATTTTTCCATTATTTGTATTTCCTTTCCTCAACCAAAATCCCTTAATTATTTTCCCAGCCTTTCCATTATTATATTTCAAGATTGATTAAAAACAGAAAAAGTTGGTATGATTCTATAGTTTTACCAAGCAAGAACTGATTTACAATGAAGTACAAGACTTCCCTTCACATTAATAATATTACATAATTATCAAGAATGGATCACACAACCCCTAAGCAATCCACATTATCTCATATAAGTTAAATTCATGTATTATAATACTATTAACTTACTTGTCATATCTTTAATTCCGCTTGCTTTGGCTTGGTTTCACCCAAGCAAACTTCGTATCCGATTGACGACCAGATGACGTCTTTGGTAACATATATTTTCGTCTACCATTGTGAGTTTTCTTCGCTTTGTCAACGTTAATTCACTCCAAAAGGTCCAAAACTACTGAGTTCTCTGACTATAGGCTATTTTATAGGATCCCTTGGGCAGGTTTGAAGTAGTGCTCAGCAGTGATGCCACTCCTTGGAATTTATCCCAAGATCTTGGAACTTTGGGCTTGGCCTTGGGATAGTTTTGTAAATCTTGGGATTTCTAGACATTCATGGAACGGATTAAGGCGGGGTTCTCACCAATACGTTTGCAATCCGTTTGCACGGAGTCCGTTCACGTTGATGACGTCACGAACGTACGTGTATGTGCCCAAACAGTGGGAATGCGGTGCGTGTCTCAACCTCACGTAGACGGACCACGTCCAACGTTGAGGATGAACTGAATTCATCTTTTTGGGTAGCAACGTTGGCGGTGGTGTCCGTTTATAATGTTGTTGACTCCTCAACATATGAAAATAATATGAATTAAACTTATTTGTTCGCAAAATGATACGATTTTATGTAAATAAAATAATAATCATAATATATTTGTGTATAGTTCGTCAATTTATGTACGATTAATAAGAATGTACATTGGAACTGTAGGCTTGGCAACACCGCACTCTGGTGCTGGGTAAACAAACAGTCTATCAGCCAAAACAGCAATAGTAGCTGCTCACTACATTAAAACACAATTATTAAAAGTTGAAGACCAGCCTCAGGTACAACAAAATGATTGAATTAAAAAATTATTTGATATCATCCATGATTCTAAATAATATTTGTAATGTAAATGCATATATATAGGTTGTAATTAAAAGTACTAGAAAACATCCGCATTTTTAATAGGCTGATATGGTATCTAGTTTATTGGTTATTATTTTATGCCTTTAGTAAATCCTTGTCCATCCCCGGTAAAAACTGGGCCATATTCGCTTGTTGTTGATGTGAAGAAACGGGCGGGAAACGTCGCTCAACTCCTCTGTGTCCGTCTGGACGTTGTGTTCGTGACGTCATCAACCTGAACGGACTCCGTGCAAACGGACTGCAAACGTATTGGTGAGAACCCCGCCTTTTCAGTTGTCCTGCGTGTGTGTGTGTGTGTGTGTGGTGAAAATATTGAAAATTTGGAACACTTTTTATTATTTTGTCCAGCATATCAGAAAATATATAAGAACAAAGTGCAGACTATTTGAACAACCTTATAAAGAAAATGAAATAAGTGAACTTCTTTTTAGAAACTATGAAAACATAGAAAAAATTAAGAAAATCATTCAAGAGATGTGGAACCAACGAGAAAGACTCATAAAATGATAAACAATAAAAAGCTCAGTCACAAATAGAAACATATAATAAAAAGGAGGGACCGTAGCAAAGGTTTTACCTCCGAAAAGCACCAGCTGGCAGACCAGCAGGGCAGATGGTGTAGGTATGAAACAACCAATCACAATAGCTTTACTATATTTATTGAAATTCCAGTGATACCAACATGTGCAATTAATAACTATATTCACACACATTCTCACTCATCCAGTTCTTCACCTCAGTTAATTTTTCAATGTTCACATCATAAATTATCACTCGTCATATCCACCTGCTGCAATCACGAGCATTGATTCCAGCTATGAATTTGCAATGATGGACGAGAGTGAATATTACGTGTGCTTATTGAGGAGTTACATTTCCCAAACACTGTCTTATTTCTATGGTGCTATTTCAGGATCTCCTACTCAATTACTTTAATTAATAATCAATATAAATCTAATACGAGTTCGAGTATCTATATGAAATCGTTCCTAGACTCACATAGACACCAGCCTGAGGCCTATAACTTACATGCTAAGAAGGCTCAAGTCCCTATAGATGTCGTATTTTTGTTGTCCAAGCGACACGAAGCTCGCTTTCTTTTCACCAAGCGAGCTTGCTCTGTACTGTTTTTGTTGGACGCTTGATACCAAGCGGTGCCAAGCGGAAGCAAGCCGTCTTCGACATTTTTTCAACCCAGTGCTCGGGAGCAATCTTCAACTTGGTCCCGCTTGCCTCACTTTTGGTCACATGACAACAACAATATGGCCGACAGGTAATTGAAATTTGCTAATTATTTATATAATCATTTATGTAATCAAACTTGCAGTAATTTACCTTCTGCAAGCCAGTTGTTCGGGTCCACGTAATCTGGACTGTTTTTGTTGTCAGATACGGCTTGCTCCAAGCCTGCTTGGTACCCCAAGCCGACGCTTGGACAACAAAAATACGACATATTAGTAGGTACAGCACATGTACTCCCCAAGTTCACCTAAGCTGGTTCCCTTCCATTAACGCCAGACAGAAGAAACAGCTTGAATGAGTACAGAAATCAGAAAAGGGCTACATACAGTGAGGCCCTTATTACCCTCAGCATGGTTTCCCTCCACACAGTACTGTACACCACAACATAAAGTCAACATTCTGCGTCGATTTAGCATAGAGCTGTTAATTAAGAAACCTGAGACATGGAGATATGTTCCCCCCTTCCAAGATCTAAACAGACAGGTCAGCCATCGCGCAGGTTGAGGTGTTAATCCCCTCCCTGTTTAGATCTTGCCCTCTTCCCTTCCCTTCCCTTCCCTTCCACCACCGCATCTACGAGGCACAACAACATCTTAAAATTAACACCAATAATATATATATATAATAGAGTGTGGTAAATTGACATGATTGCACTGTCACCTAGTTTACACAGGCATGAATGATCATTAATTATATAAAAGGTCACTCGGTAACCGGCCACATGTTATCATCCAATGCTTTCATTCTTTTTAAGGTAATTACCCTAGATTAGCGTAAGTTTGGTTAATTTAAGGTAAAGTTTTGACCATCAAAGGTAAATTGCCATGAATCCTTCTGTTATTTCATAGGTAGTCGTAAAAGAAAACTTCATTTATATAAAAAAATACACTAATTACATAAAGATATCGTATATGATCACCTAGTTAGTTCAGTATCTAAAGTAATTTGGTTTCATCTAAGGTAATTTGTTGGTTCCATCTAAGGTATTTTAAAGCCACTTTTAAAATTTTCATATCAGACTTTAGAGTTTAGATTATCAGTTTCCATCGAGACATCAACGAGGAAGGACGTCACTGTTTTGTGCTCGTGAAGATATTATTAATTATCACCTTTATTTCACCATTTTAACAACATTTTGTAAGTATAAATTATAGATTGGTTACTTAATTAACTGTATTGTATATAATTATGAATATTTATTACTTAATTAATTGTTTATTTGTATATGAATATTTATTAATTACCGTATTTAATTAATTGTATTTCTATATAATTTTATATATATATTTTTGTTAATTTAATTGTATTGTATATAATTATGAATATATTAGCTGTTAATTTAATTGTATGGAATTTTTTTACAAGTTGCCACAACTCGATTTCGAAAAAAATTCTGTTATCAGTGTTTATGTTTCAGTATTACAAAAAACTTTTCTATATACCATTTCTTCTGCAAATAACAGGATAACAATACTTACCTCTTATAATTTACAATCCTAATCCACCAATCATCCAATTTACAATCTTAATCCACCAATAATTTACAATCCTATCCACCAATAATTTACAATCCTATCCACCAATAATTTACAATCCTAATCCACCAATAATTTACAATCCTAATCCACCAATCATATCCAATTTACAATCCTAATCGACCAATCATTTGCAGTTACCAATCAGCATGGACCAATCATCAGTGTGGGACATCTGGCACGGGAGTCTGTTTGTTGGCACACAAGACATCGGCCCAGCCAGGATATACACAACTTATAATACCTATATACCACATATGTAAGAATATATTAGTAGTAGTATTATTACTGTATTATTATTATTATTGTTAGTATTAGTATTATTAATTATAACACTAGCCTGTCCCCTACTCCTGTACCCCCTTAAACCCCCCCAAGCCTGTCCCCTTATTCCTGCACCCCCTTAGGCTGTAATATACATTGATATAATATGTTATTGTAATTATTAACATCATGAATATCTAACAACAAGTTAATTACTGTACATATACATTTTATAATTCTGTTATTTATATATTTGTTTCTTTGTTTATGCATTTCATAATTCCGTTATTTATATGTTTGTTTGTTTATACCTATTTTTCGTCAGTGGTGGTATGTTGAAGTTGCAGTACATCACCAGTTATGATTCACTTTGGACTAACATTCTTGGAGCTGAACCTTGCCAACTCAACTTGACTCATCCCATCGTCATAGAAAACAAAACCGTCTCCGTGTTTAGGTTAACCTCCCACTCACACCACTTCATTAAACTCGTACAGGACATGACATCAGCACGCAAGGTGAGGCCGGGCCAAACATACATACATCTATACAAACATACAGAACGTGTGGGTTATCTTTATTTATTTATTTATTTATTATTATTTCTTTTACCTCGGCACGCAAGGTGAGGCCGGGCCAAACAAACATACATCTATACAAACATACAGAACGTGTGGGTTATCTTTTTATCTACAGTTTTTATTTATTTATTTATTTATTTATTATTTCTTTTACCTCAACTTTGTGTACCAAGATTGTTCCTATCTCCCTCTCTCTCTATATATATATATATATCCTTCCTTCCATCTATATATTCCATCAATCACATTAAATTAATCCCAGCTATCTTTGTAAGTTAGTGACACGTTTGTGTACATTACAGCCACGCCTCCTCACTGGAGTGTTCCTGAACCCCAGTGTACGTGTTGAGGCAGTGTTGGCACCAGACTGTCCTGAGGTACACAGTATTGGCCTCACATCAACTCTACATGACAAACAACAACAACACTTCCTTTACATCATCTTCATCTCATACAGAGTCACCAACACATCACTACCAGTACCTAAGGAGAGGAGGGTGGGTGTTTATTGATATAATATACACAGTAGTTTGTACCAGCTGGGTGTGTGTGTATGTTTGATAGTTTGTACCAGCTGGGTGTTTGATAGGTTTTACCGGCTGGCTGTTTGTATATGTTTGATAGATTGTAGCAGCTGGGTGTTTGTGTATGTTTGATAGTTTTTAGCAGCTGGGTATTTGTGTTTGTTTGATAATTTTTAGCAGCTAGGTGTTTGTATATGTTTGATAGTTTTTAACAGCTGAATGTTTGTGTATGTTTGATAGTTTTTAACAGCTGGGTGTTTGTATTGGTTTGAGTGTCTGTGTGTCTGATAGTTATAAAGCAGCAAAATTAATGTTCGAGTGATGTACATAATTTTTAGCTCACTATTACACTGTGCTGAAATATAAACTGGCCATACACACCACACATTGAAACATACAGTATACATGTATATTTTGAACTATACACCAACCACACTGTATCATTCCTACACTGCAGTATGAATTATTAAAGGTGGAAGTACAGTGTTGGTAAATCTGGAGCAACCGATTCCTCCAAACTATTCCAAGCAACAACAGAACACCATTATTTTTGTTCATTTGGTGGTGTTTCCTGGCATACTTTGGAGGAATCATGGCACTTCAATGTAATGAAAGTGTAATACCTCTTTAACCCTACACTTAAAGGAGAGAGTATACTTTTGATATATTGGAGAGCATTGATTCTTCCAAAGTATGCCAGGAAACAGGACCAGATTAACAAAGAATGGTGGCCTGTTGCTTGAAATAGTTTGGAGGAATCAATTGCTCCAAATTTACCTATAACTATAATGTAGTTGGATTATTACCATTATCATAGTTAAGTTATTTCTGTATTTTCATTATTATTATTATTATTATCTGACCATTGTATATTTTATCTGTACTGTATTAATCTTCATATTATTGTGCATCATATTTTATAATTGTTTTCATAATTATTACTTTTTCTTTGGTATTATTTTTAGTCCAAATAATTATATTGTATGTAGTTATAAATTCAACGTCTCACATTATTTGATTTTATACAGTAAAGAGTTTTAATACAGTATAAATAATGTGTACAGTGAAACAATAATAAAGACACAATATATTTTACACACTGAGTTTATTTTTGTATAATGGCCACAGGAATTCTTATACACGTTATAATTATGAAAAGACAAGTCATTATTGTTGAAATACTGTACTGCAATGAATGGTCTGCTAAGTGACTTTAATTGCACAACAACAAACTTAATAATAATGTTTTATTGTAGAGACAGTGCATTATGTTTTCTGTATATTGTAAGCCTTCAAAAATAACAGCATGTGTACAAATTCCTGTAGCCAAAATTCAGCACAGCATTACATGTTCAGTCAGCTTCTGCCAACACTGACATATATCAGAAACCTGGACATACAACACAACACACCAGTCTAGAATAGGTACAGTGAAGATGAGTTAACTGAGAGGAATTTGTGTCCTGACAAGATGGGATGGGGAAAGTAATTTTATATATATGTATATAAGACAGTGGTGTGGTCTGCGTTGTTGTTGTTGTTGTTGAAGTTCCTCAAGGTGTCTGGCCGAGCAGCCCTGAGCTCCTGAGGAAGGCCATAAGGCCATGGCCTGAACCGGGCTTTCCCACTGTGCCCTCAGAGAGTGTATGTTGTGTTGTTGGTGAGTGTGGTTGTGTGTAATACAGTCTTCAATAATGTGTTTAATAGTATGGGGTGTTGTGTTGTGTTGTTGGTGAGTGTGGTTGCAGTCTTCAATAATGTGTTTAATAGTATGGGGTGCTGTGTTGTGTTGTTGGTGAGTGTGGTTGTGTGTATTGCAGTCTTTAATAATGTGTTTAATAGTATGGGGTGTTGTGTTACATCCTGGACAGGCATCCACAATGGCTCCATCCAGCCTCTTCTGATATGTCAGAAGGGCCAGGTGGACTCTGTCCTCACAGGGAAGGGAGGAGTCAGATAGGTGGATGTCAGGAGGTCATGCATACAGCTGAGTGTAAAAGTAGTTGGTGTTGAATGTGAGGTGATAAAGTGAAGAGGTCCATGGAGATGGTTTGGACATTTGGGGAATATACAAGACAGAGATAATAGAGAAGGTGTATAAGAGTGAGGTGAAGGGACTTGGAATGAGAGGCAGACCACCAGTCAGGTGGGTGAACTGACTGGAAGAATACTTGAGGCAGAGAAATGTGAATGAAAGGGGAAGGTTTGACCAAGCAAGGAGGGAGTGTTGAAACAGTAAGAACTGGAGACACTTCTGCCATGATTAATATTATCAAAGATAGTCAAGCATCACAGCTATAGATAGATAAATAATCATCTGAGAAGCAACAAGTGGAGAAAATACTAAAATATTCATATAATCTGGCCAGCACATCTAAAACATGTGAGGTGTTATTAATTAGTGATTATATTATGATGACTGTGTATAGTACCAGTGTGTTATTATGTATGTTTACTGTATACTGTAGTAAGTTGTATGTACAGTACAGTATACACAAGACAGAGTATAATTAGGGTTACCTGTATAACTATAAGCAAACCAGTGTATAATTAAGGTTTATTGTATAATGTGGGTGTGTATAATTAGTGTATGATATGGATTTACTACATAATTATATACAGGAGTGTGTGTATAATTAAAGTTTACTGTATACTGCAAGATGTATGTAGGCAAACCCATTTATACAATTATTATATATGTATACAGTATTAATGTATTGCAACACTTACAGATCAACAACACTTTGCAATCAACAACACCACCACCAAAAAGAAGAAGAAGAAGCATCAGCAGGGAAGAGGAGGAAGAGTCGAGAGGTGACACACACGCAGGCAAGAGGAAAAGAGAGGAGGAAGAAGAAGAGAGGGAGAGGAAATGTCGCAAGGAAGAGGAGGAGGAAAGAGAGAAGGAGAGAAAATGTAGAATGGAAGAGAAGAAGAAGACGAAAAGGAAAAGTAAGAAAGAGGAAAATGAAAAAAGGGAAGAGGAGAAGGAAGGAAAAGAAAGAAAATGGTATAAAAAGAATGAGAAAATAAGGAAGGACAGAGAAATGGAAGAGAAAAGAAGGAAGGAAGAGGAAAATGAAAGAAGGGAAGAGGAAGAAGAGAAGAAGAAACATAGAAGAAAGAAGGAGGAGGGAGAAGAAGAGAGAATAAGGAGTGTAATGAAGAAAGTGGATACGATAAAGATGGAAAGAAAGGAGGAGGAAGAAGAAGAGAGAATGAAGAGTAGATGGAAGGACGAAAGAAAAGAGGAGGAGGAAGAGGTAGATGAGAGAATAAATAGTAGATGGAAGAAAGAAGGAAGAGAGGAGGAGGAAAAGGTAGATGAGAGAATAAATAGTAGATGGAAGAATGAAAGAAGAGAGAAGGAGGAAGAAGAGAGAATGAAGAGTAGATGGAGGAATGAAAGAAAAGAGGAAGAGAGAGAAAGTGGTGCATGGAAGAGAGATGAGAAAGAAAATAGAATAACTGATAACCAGAAGAAAGGAGAAGAGGAGGAGGAGGAGAAAGGAGGAGAAAGAATAATGATTAGTTGTAGGAAGAAAGAAAAGAAGAGAGGGAGAGAGATAAAGAAGGAAGGAGAAGGGGAGGAGAAAGAGAGAATTATTAATGTATGGAAGGAAGAGATAGAAGGTAAACACACAAAGAAGAAAAGGAGAAAGAAAGAAGAGGAGGAGGAAGAGACAGAAAAAATAAATAAAGAAATGATAAATAGAAAGGAAAATTATAGTTATGGTGAAATTATGAAAAGAGGAGATAGGGAAAATGAATTAAATGTTAGGAAGAAAATGAAGAATATTGATTTGATCCATGAAGTTGAAAAGACGAATAAAAACAACGATTTAGGTGTTGCAAGGATAAATAAAAACATTGAATTTAATGTTGGTAGAGTGAGTGAAAAATCAGAAGTTAATATTGGAAAAGTGAGTGAAAAATCAGAATATAATGTTGGAAAAATGAATGAGAAATCAGAAGTTAATATTGGAAAAGTGAATGAAAAATCAGAATATAATGTTGGATATCTGCATAAGAAATTTGACTCCAGTAGTTTAGAGAAAGAAAACAGTAAATTATTTGTTGAAGTTGTTAAGAAAAATGATGACGACAATGAATTTGATGTTGGAAAGGTAGATAAGGTTAACAACCAGAATGCATTAAATGTCAGAAAGATGTACAGATACACACATAATGATGAAACAATGGATAGAAACACTGAATTTGATGATGTTTTAAGGAAGGATCAGAACCCAGACACACACACACAACAACGACAACGAAAGGAAAATGTCGCTAAAGAATCATATGCCAAGAAGAACCAGAATGAGAAAAGATCCAAACTTTTTATACCCGATGTAAACTCAGATGATGAAACTGTACGTGAGAAGAACAACAACAACAATAACAACAACAACACAGAATCTGACGCACCACAGACTATACGAGAGAACAACATCAGCAACAACACAGACTCGGATACAACTCGCAAGAAAAAGAAGAAAAAGATGAAATCGAAGCCCTTCAAATGGGATATAAGAAGGTTTATCAAGAAGAGATACAAGTCTGGGGTACATGTGGATGATAATAAGACTGACGGTGTAACATTGGTGACTAATAAATCACCCACTTCAAAGTTAGACGTCACAGATTATTTTAAGCCCGGTGAATTTTGCGACGCGAACGACGTCGGCAATTCACAAACTCCTGAATCCAGGAATGATTGGACTGATTCATTGACTAAAGAATCTAAATCTTTTAAAGCCAGTGGTGCCGGGAATAAGGTGAAGGAATTGCTAAAGTCTAATTTTCTGGACACCTTTAAACTGTGGAACATTTTCTCCTTGAGGGATTCCAGCAAGCCGGACCTCATCAAACCAAGCATGCTCAAGAAAAACAAAAAGGAAAAAAGTAGGAATTCTGCATCTGGTGCCAGAGGTTCCAACAACACTGATGATTCCACCACCCCAGACCTCCTGAAATCATCCACAGTCTCCAAAAAGAGGAAATACGGACTTGACGAACACACCGAGGGAAGAGAGAATTATTCCAGCCAGGGTATTAATATTAAACCCCAAGCTGAAGATAGTAGCACTGGTGAAGGTGTTATGGGTAAATACTCTCTGGGATGTCAGGCTTACAGTGCAGAGTATGATGGTGATAATAGTGTCAGGGCTAAATGCAGTAAGAACAGCAAGAATATTTCACCTGATCAAATTAGTGAACCTTTTAGCAGTATGCAGACAGACAGTGATAATAGTGTCAAGAATAAACGCAGGAAGAGCAGCATAAGTATTTCACCTGTCCAAATAATTACTAAACCTTTTAGTAGTATGCAGACAAACAGTGATAATAGTGTCAAGAATAAATGCAGGAAGAACAACAAGAATATTTCACCTGATCAAATTAGTGAACCATTCTGTAATACACATTCAGACAGTGAAGATTTTGTCAACACTCAAAGAAGGAAGAGCAGCATAAATATTTCACCTGCCAAAATAATTAGTGATGACTTTTTTAATGTTGTTGACACAGACAGTGATTCTAGTTATACATCCAAGTCCAGTCAAAGCAGTAAGAAATGCAACACTAAGCAAGTAATTAATGATCAGTCTTTCAATACTGAGACAGACAGTGATTCTAGCTGCACGTCCAAGCACAGTAATATTAGTAAGAATAGCAATATTAAGCAAGGAATTAAAGATCACTTATTCAATATTTATACAGACAGTGATTCTAGCTCCACGTCCAAATACAGAAAGAGTAGTAGGAGTGATCCCTCTAAACAAACAAACAAAAATAGTTCTTACAAATTTGAAACAGACAGTGACTCAAGTTGTAAAAGTAAACACAGAAATAGCAAGAATTATTTCCCTAATCAAGCAACAAGTAATAATTCTTTTAATGCACAGACAGATAGTGACTCAAGTTGCAATATGAACTCTCCTAATGAAGACACAAATAAATATCGTTCTTTTAGCATACAGACGGACATTGATTCAAGTTGTAAACCTAAACAGAGAAGAAAGAGTAGCAAAAATATTTTTGTCCCAGAAGAAGAAACAACAAGAAGTAATGATTCTACTTGTGTTGAGAGAGTTGTTGTTGACCCCAATGATAGATCTAAGAGACACAGGAAGAAAAGTATAAATGACAACACAGAAAGAAAGGGAAAAGATTATGATTGTAACGTACAGATGAAAAGTGATTTGAGTTGTAAGGTGCGGTACAAAGAGAGCAGCAAGGATCACAGCACTGAGAGAGAAACTAAAGATTATAAATACAATGTGGAGTCAAGGAATGATTCTAGTGTGAAACCAAAGAATAGAAAGAGCAGTATGATATGTTATACTAAGCAGCAAACAGTAAATAATGCTGAGTCAAATACTGGAGTTTCATATACGACAATGAATGCTAAACCTGTTTCCAAGTCAAATTCTCGAGTACATAAAGAACTCGGTACTAAGCATAGTTGTAAATCAAATACTGAAGCTCGCACTGAAATTAATGCAAAGCCTCACCACTCACAATTGAATTCCGAGACAGACACTAAACTCAACATAAGATCAAAACTTTGCTCCCACACTGAGTCACACGTCACCATCAAATCTGTGAACAATGATGCTTTACAACCACACATGAAGAACTTAAAATCAAAGAGGAAAACCAAAAGCAATGCTACCCAATCTCTCAATGAACTTCTCAACCCCAACAAGCAGCTGAGAGTCATTGTCCACGATGTGATGCAAGAACTGCCTGGGTTTGGAATTTATATGGGTCAGAACAAACTCAAGACCTCATTCAATGTCTCACCCATGAATACATCCCACCGTGTTAGTGAAGGGAAGTCAAAGAAACAAATGAAATGTACATTAGACAAAGCAGAATCCTCAGATACTACTAAACAACTACTGCAGAAGGAAGGTAGACAGTCAGGAATTCTATCAGTGACATCGGGAAAACCAGAACTCTCCAAGGAACAAGAGGAGGAGGAGGAGGTGGTGCCTCAGGAAGGTACAGTTGTGTCAGACTTAATACCAAAGTCTTTTCCATTTAAGTCTCCAATTTATTCCAGCTCCTCTGAGGGAGATGATGATGATTTATCCTCTTCCTCTCCAATCCTATTCAGTGAAGAAGAGGGTTATATTTACACCAGAACTGATGCACACATTTGTACCCCAATCCCTGAAGGACAGAGAGACCAGATTCCCACCCTGACTGATTCACACGCTGGTACACCAATCAGAACCAATAACAAACTCGGAGAAAAGATTCAAAGCGCAACTGATTCACACACATCCACCCCAATCACAGAAGTACAGAATAACAAAAGTCACACCTCATCTGATTCACAGGCTGTTATACCAATCCCAGTCAGTGAAAATGTCATAAAAAAGATGACACCTGATTCTCACACTTGTACCCCAATCACTGACGAACAGGTAAACAAGATCCCCACCTCATGTGCTACAGGTGTTGGTGTTGAAGATAAAGGTATTGTTGTGTGTACCACCTCAACCCCAGACAACAACACAGAGTCTGTTTGTGTCTTGGAGAGAGATATTAGAGAGGAGGCAACTGCTGGCTTGGGTTCGACTGTTACTGGCTTGGGTTCGACCGTTCCTGGCTTAGGTTCGACCGTTACTGGCTTGGGTTATTTAGATTCGGCTGTGTGTAACTCCTATTCAGCCAGTCAAAGTAGTACTCTTAATAATGAGACATATACAATACTGGAATGTAGTAATAACAGTATGACTTCCACACTCACAAATACTACAAAGTCTTACACTCACAAACTCACAAATACTCCCCTGTCTTACACTCACAATCCCACAAATACTCCCCTGTCTTACACTCACAATCCCACAAATACTACCCTGTCTTACACTCACAATCCCACAAATACTCGCCTGTCTTACACTCACAAACCCACAAATACTCGCATGTTTCGCTCTGATGCACTCACAAACTTTGCTATGTCCTACAGTATGGAGGAGCTTTCTGAGGCTAAGTCTCCCACAGCTATAGAAACAAAAAATGCAATGTTTCGCTCAACCAAATGTGCAGTTGAGGATCGCAGTCAGGGAAAGGAATATGGTGCTGTGTGTATTTTGAAAGATGAAGTTAATAATCAAATACAGGAAGGAAATATTGAAGAAATACAATGGCCACCACCACCAACATCAGAGTCAAAAGAAAATAAGGAAGGAAATACTGAAGAAATACAATGGCCACCACCACCAACATCTGAGTCAAAAGAAAATAATAACTCTCCAAGAAGTAAAGTTTATGGTGTAGGTTATATAAAGGAGAGCCAGCCACCACAAAGGTCAAATGAAGATCCCTGCCAAGAAGCCAATATTGATGGTGGTATTGAAGGGAGTCGACACATACCACCACCAGAGTCAAATGAAGATCACAGTACAGCACAGGAAGTGAAGGAAATCCATGAACCTTTAAACACAGCCCAGGAGAACAGAATGAACACATATGAACCAGGAAATAGAAACAAAGAACAAACACTGAACAGATGGAACACAGGCGAGGAACCCAACACGAACAGAGGCAAACCAACGAACAAAGGCGAGGAACTGAACACAAACACAGACAAACCAACAAACAGAGGCGAGGAACCCAACACAAGTGAACCGAGGCACAGAGACGATGATGAGGAAGAAGAAAGACGTCTAATGAACCCTGTGTTGCGTATGATTCGGGACAAACTGGAACACTACCGCAATATTCTGGTGAACGGCGGCGAATCACCAAACCTCGACAGAACTGAATCCACGAGGGAGACATCCGAGGAGGAGGAGGAGGAAAGGGATAAACGCGATGAAAATGGCACCGCAGCGAACAGGATAGAAAAGGATAGAAACTTAATGAACAGTAGGATAGAAAAGGATAGAAACTTAGTGAACAGTAGGATAGAAAAGGATAGAAACTTAATGAAAAGTGAAGTGTGTAAGGATAGAGATATGACTATGAATACAGAAGCACCGACCGAGATGCAGCGAGGAATATCCAAAGCCACCCAAATACTGCAAGAGATTCCCATGTTTGATGAGCGTACCTGTACACCAACAAATATAGGCCCTCGGAGTAAGCTGGATTTTACCCCTTCTAGATCTACCGAGAAGTTAAATGTGTCTGGAAATGAAGACTTTGGAAATAGTCTGGAAATTGAAAAAGGTCCTGGATTTGCAAAGAACAAGTTGAAATCTGGAATCAAAGAAAATGATGATAGTCTGGAAATTGAAAAAGGTCCTGGATTTGCAAAGAGGAGTTGGTGGTGGCTGGAATCAGAAGGTGAAAAAAGTGACAATGATCTGGAAATGGAAGCTACTGTGTTCAAAGTTAAAAGCCTCATGAGACAAAAGATATTAAAGCTTCAGAGGACTGTGGGATACATGAAAAATGGTTCAAACATATTACATGATAAAACTGTACCGGTACTTAGTGGGTACTGTACTACACCTTTAAGTACCGATTCAAACATATTACATGATAAAATTGTACTTAGTGGGTCTTGTACTGCTCCATTAAGTACTGATTCAAACACCAACAATAACAACAACTTCTCACCAAATCTTCAACAACAAACGGCCTTGCAAATATCACCATCCTTGCAACAGTCACCAACATTGCAAAGATCACCAAAATCACAACAAACACCAACTCTGTTAAAATCACCAAAATCACAAGAAGCACCAACTCTACAAAAATCACCAATATCTCCAAAATCACAAGAAATACTAACATTGCAAATATCACCAACATTTGCCACCTCTAATGACAAATCACGCCTCCCATCTCCCAACACCCCATACCTCGGAAGTACCATGGATGTGGCTAAGGTATTGTTCAGATTGGATGAGAACTACGAGCCTAAGTGGTGCTGGGGCGGAGGAGGAGGAGGTGGAGGTGGAGGTGGAGGAGGAGGAGGAGGTGGAGGAAGTGGAGATGGAGGAGGAGCAGTTTCCACATCCACCCCTGAGGACTCCGGAGAGAAACCCAAACTCATCCACCTCTTCCAGACAAATCAGCAGGATGTGGCAAAGATTAAGGTACCTGTGTGTGTGTGTATTTGTGGCAAAGATTTATAGGTACCTGTGTGTGGGGGGGGGGGGGGGCAAAAATTAAGGTACCTGTGTGTGTGTGTGTGTGTATATATATATATATATATAAATGAGCTACTATATATATGTCTTTCCTTTTTGTTGTTGTTTCCTGGGAACGGCTTTGATTCCATCTTTCTGTTTAATCTTATCCATTTCTCCATTAATCTATCCATCCATCTATTTATTTATTAATCTATATAATTATCTAACCCTGTATGTATTTATTTATATTTTATACAGTGTTTGTTACTGAGAAACACCACTGTTGTATGTGTGTATGTATCTATCAATACATCTATTTATTAATCTATATAATATTATACAGTATATATAATCCTGTATGTATTTATTTATATTTTATACAGTGTTTGTTATTGAGACACACCACTACATCATATGGTTCACTACAAGATATAGAGAAGTGTGGAGGGAGTGTATTAATAAATCCTAATACACTCCACAATTTACTCATACACCCAAACCTTCACCACATGTGCAGTACACCTAATATACAGTGAGTTATTATATATACACCTGTCGTGTTGTGTGTGTGTGTGTGTTCAATTTTTATTTTACTTATATTATAATATTATGACTGTTCTATAAGTTACTCATTTATTTACTCATTATTTACATGTTGTTATACCCTTATTTTACCCTTTATTTACATGTTATTAAACCCTTTATTTACATGTCATTATACCCTTTATTTACATGTTGTTATACCCTTTATTTACTTGTCATTATACCCTTTATTTACATGTTGTTATACCCTTATTTTACCCTTTATTTACATGTCATTATACCCTTATTATTACCCTTTACATACAGGTTTGGTGTATACAATTCTCTGAGTGAAGTAATGAGTGGACAAACTATACCTATATTAAGTGAAGGATGGTTACTCCTTATACATCACAGTGTTATGACATCACAAATATTAGGTATGTTGTGTGTGTGTGTGTCTGTGTGTCTTACAGTGTTATGACATCACAAGTATTAGGTATGTGTGTGTGTAATTTTATATTTCATCAGCATAATTAATGTGCTTATTATTTCTATACAATATACCTTACGTTTATATATTATACAGTTACATGTATGGATAATAATATAATTTATTTACTAGGCAAGGTGTTAAACAGTATACTAGACAAACAACAACAACAAGAATCAGGAAGGAACGACAATATTACCAAAGTTTACATACCGGCATTGACACTCAAACAATGTCTCGTTACGTAAGTATTATTATTATTATTATTATTACTGTATAATATTATGTATTGTTATTATTATCATTTTTATATTTGTTGTTATTATTATTCATTTATGATCATTTTTATTGTTTTTATTATTATTATTATTTTTTTTTTTATTATTATCATTCTTACTTTTGTCATTATTAATTTATTATCATTCTTATTTTTGTTATTATTATTATTATTCCTTTATTATTATTATTATTATTATTCATTTATTATCATTCTTCTTATTTTTGTTATTATTATTATTCATTTATTATTATTATTCGTTTATCATTCTTCTTATTGTTATTATTATTATCACATAGTTTTATTTTCTCCCCAAAACAGTCTGCTACAAGGACGTAAAAATCCCTCCCAGCCTCAAGACAACCTACAAACCCTAGAGACAAACATTACTACTATTATTAAGTTGGTATTGTTATTGTTATTGTGGTGGTAGTGGTAGTAGTAGTGGTGGTATTAGTTGTGGTGGTAATAGTAGTGGTAGTAGTAGTGCTAGTGGTGGTATTAGTTGTAGTGGTGGTACACTCTCTAGTACGTCCACATCACTCACGTACCTCTTCATTCGTCAGTCTATCTCTCCATGTTACTCCACACACATGCACTTCTCAGATAACTCATTTCCACCCCTCTAACTCTTGATTTATATCTCTCCGTCATGGTCCCGTACGTCAGTGTCGGGATTACCACACTATCATTACCACACTATCATGTAACGTCTTCTTCACTTCTATACTCATAGCCCTATTCCTTGTCACTGTTTTTAGTGTTCCTACAACCCTCTTCCCCTGTTGTACTGTACCCTCTCCCACATCTCATCTTACACACTCCCATCTTTACTCATATTTATACCATTACAAAAAAAACAAAAATAATAATAATAACAATAATAATAATAATAATAATAAACCCCTCCATAATTAACCAGGTGTGTGAAAGTTGGGTCAGGTCAGGTCATCGCGTGTGGTGGTGACCTTGGACGACCCGGCACCTCCACACAGGACCTGGTGACCTATATGTGTGTCATCCATCGCTGCCAACACTACCGACAACACCACGCTGCTGTCCTTGTTGGTACGTTTTTTTTTTTTTTTTTTTTTTTTTTTCACAAAGTAATTATGTGTTTTTATTATTGTTTTTATTATTATTATTATTTTCATTATTATTACTTTTCTTCTTATTATTATTACTATTATTATTATTATTATTGTATTATTATTACTCTTATTATTATTATTGTATAATTATTATTATTATTATTATTACTCTTATTATTACTCTTATTATTATTATTATTATTATTATTACAGTACTTTTATAATAATAATAATAATTATTATTATTATTAACTATCCATTACAGATGAAGGAGTGGAGCCATACAGTCATCAACAAAACTCCATGTATAAAACACAATACATCAATTCATTTGTTCTGTAATGTATGTATGTATGTATGTATAGTTGGCAATACAAAATTATTATGTTAACATGGAGCCATTGTATAACTTCAACAACAACAACAGCAATTATTATAGAAACTTAACTATAATAATAATATAAATTTTAGTTCATTATCACTGGATTGGTTTAATTAATTATTATAGAAACTTAACTATAATAATATAAATTTTAGTTCATTAATTGATTTAAACTTGACACTGGATTGGTTTAATTATTATAGAAACTTAACTATAATAATATAAATTTTAGTTAATTATTCCCTTTAATTTAAGTTGTATAAATTTGAGTTAATTATTATCATTATTATTATAGACTGCATATGTAACTATAATGATAAATATAATACATTTTTAGTTGATATAATTAATTTTATCACTGTATATGGATTGGTTTAAGTTGAATTAATAGGTTTATTTTTAATGTCAATGTTTTATCGGATGCAGAAATTTTTATTACGTTTGATAAGCAAAAAACTTCACAAATAAAGACAAGTTTGAAGTTTGACTCATAGATTTTTAGTTTGTAAGTAAGTGTAGTATTATTATTATTACTAGTAGAATAATGAAGTTTTCCTCATATACTTTTAGTTTGTAATTAAGTGTATTATTATTATTATTATCATTATAATTATTATTATTATTATCATTATTATTATTATCATTATTATTATTATCATTATTATTACTATTATTACTTTCACCCCACTTAACTACCTGTCTGTGTGTGTGTTCTGACCATACCTCCTCCAACAATAATAATATCCAGGGTTTAATAACTTGTGGGTGAATTGGAGGCTTCAGGTTACTCCAAACTGCTATATTAACATTTTGGAGGAATTAAAGTCTCCAGAGCAACAAATAATAGATAATGGAGGCTTTAGGTTACTCCAAACTGTGCTATATTAACATTTTGGAGGAATTAAAGTCTCCAGAGCAACAAATAATAGATAATGGAGACTTCAGGTTACTCCAAGACTCTAATTCATCCACAACAAAATTATCCACTTTTGTAAAATAAAATATAAATAAGAACAAATACTGTATATACAATTGACTATACTGTATTTTTGTATGAGACTGTATTTTTGTATGTATGTATGTATGTTGAGACTGTATTTTTGTATGTTGAGACTGTATTTTTGTATGTATGTATGTATGTTGAGTTGCCATTTATACTTTACTTAAATAATATGTGTGTATGTATGTCAGGCTTATGGTAAAGTATAAATGATAACTTTAATATTAATTTTAAAGTGTACAAGAATAAACTCATTTATTTAGAAGAATAAATTGATTAAATTAAGTTAGTTAGATATTAAATTAATGATATTATTATTATTATTATTATTTGTGTTTATATTTGCTCCTGCTTCCTTCATTAATAATAATAATAATATAATAAAAAGTGCTTTATTTCCTGTTTGGAGGAATCTGTGTCCTACAATTAATTCACACACTTTGAAGTTATAAAAAAAATGATATTGATTATTAATATTATTATTTGCTTAATAATAATATTAATATTATTTTTATTTTTATTATTATTATTGTGAGTGGTTTCGTTTCCTCCAAACCGTGCCATGAAACAGACTCCCTCATTATAAGTTCTGTTTTGCCACACAGTTTGGAGGAACCATTATTATTATTATTATTATTATTGTTATTATTTTGGGTGAATTTGGAGTGCTACTAATTCCTTCAAACCCATACCAGGAAATAAGACTCCCTCATTTGTTTCATTATTATTATTATTATTGGTTTGTTTGAAGTATTGTATTTACTATAACCTTAAAACTGTACTTAATATGTTTGACCTCCCATTATATTGTACTGTACTCTTGTAACACTATTACTACTACTACTATAACTCCTCCTGCTGCTACTACTTGTACTACTACTATTACAACTAGGCCTACTACCACTACTACTACTACAACTAGGCCTACTACCACTACTACTACTAGGCCTACTACCACTACTATTATGGTACATTATTATTATTATTTATTATTATTATTATTATTATTATTATTATTATTACTGTATTGTAGTCATTGTTATTATATTATTATTGTAACTTTTGTTGTTATTATTATTATTGTTATTTACTCAAATCTTGGTCATATTATACACTGTAAAATATTAATGTAATTATATAAACACTTTATAAAATAATGTTCTTATTAATTAAATGTTTGAGAAAAATTATATTATATTTGTATTTTATATGCCTTAAGGGGGTGTGGGAATTAGGGGACAGGCTTTGGGGAGGTTGGGGGGTGCGGGAGTAGGGGGACAGGCTTGGGGTGGGGTGGGGGGATAGAAAGCCTGTCCCCTATTCCCACACCCACCCATAACCCCCCAAGCCTGTCTCCCTACTCCCGTACCCCCGAGCCTGTCCCTACTCCCGCACCCCCCAAAACCCCCCAAGCCTGTCCCCTACTCCCACACCCCCTAAATTCTAGCTGATGTTGGCAGAGTGAAATAATTAAGGCAGTTGGTAGAATGATATTGGAAGTAAAATAAATGTTGGCAGAGTGAATAAATTAATTAATGCAGTAATAATGTTGGCAGTGTTGGTACTTGTGATGTTGGCAGTGGAGGTAATGAATGTTGGCAGTGTTGGTAAAATGATGTTGGCAGTGTTGATACTTGTGGTGGTGTTAGAATGATGTTGGCAGTGTTGGTAATAAATGTTGGCAGAGTGATATGATAGTGTAATGTTGGCAGCTACATTAGAATTATGTTGGGGAGTGGTGTTAGTTTGGTGTTGGCAAAGTAGTGTTGGTAGAAGGATTTTGGGAATGTTGGCAATGTAGTACACATGTTGGTTTGGTTGGCAGAAAGAATTCAGAATGTTGGAAGGATAATTTGGAATGTATGTGTTGTCAGTAATGATATATATGTTGGCTAGTGTTATAAATTTTAATATATATGTTGGTTGTCAGTGGTAATATGTTTGCTAGTGTTGTCAGACTGGTGTTGCCAATATTAGTACGTTTTTTGACAACATCTCGCATCATCTTATACATGGCATATATATACACTGTATATATATATTTTATTTTTTTTACTAATTATTTATATTGGCTATAATCACGTTTTTGTTGGGCTATATTTCTGGCTATTTAGTTGATCAAGTTTGGCGGAAAAACGTCGAAAGTGAAAGTAATATAAATTTAAACATGTTAGGAAAATGAAGAAAGGTTGTAAGTATAATTAAAAAGTCAGATAAAACCGGGAATTGATAATGATATAATTATTATCCTCGGGGAAATAATTTGATATTGAAAATCTTGTAAATATATTAATTCTGATTGATTTAAGGGGGTGTGGGAGTAGGGGACAGGTTTGGGGGGGGGGGGGGCTGGAGTAGGGGGACAGGCTTAGGGGGGTTATGGGTGGGTGCGGGAATAGGGGACAGGCTTTCTACCCCCTCACCCCACTCCAAGCCTGTCCCCCTACTCCCAACCCCCCCAAAGCCTGTCCCCTAATTCCCACACCCCCTTAAAAGATAACCATAAAGGAATGTGATAATCCATTAATTATTCATTCATTCCAATCATTTATATTAGGTGAATTTTGAGATAGCGATAACATTCATGGGTGCCAACAGGTGAACACGTCACCATCGTCATGTTGGTACCCCTGAGCCAGCTGTAGCCACATGTTGGGCCTCATTTCCTTTAACCAATCTAGTAAGTCTTGTAAAAAATGTACAATGAATGACCTGTGTAGCAATTTGAATGAAAATAACCTATATGTCACTTGAATTGAGACCATGATATATAATGTACATAGTGTTTGTTGTATTAATGACGATAGATTAGTAATTAGAGTAATAATAGGAAATAAATGAGAAGAGGCGAATATCCATTATTTACTAATATATCCAATGCAAACACATTAACACACACCTAAAATTAAAACCCAGAGTTAAAATATATACGCCAATTCCCTCTACACGAGCCAAAAAATATAAAAATAGCAATATAAATGAAAATATAAAAGTTAATAAAACATTATAGGAACGTTGTTGTTGTCAGTCACCGGGTGGACACGAGAGTAGAAGGTTACACACTGACAGCTGTCAAAACCAACCCATTTAAACCCAATTTTAACCCATTATAACCCTATCTAACAACAAGATGGTTAGTGCCAAGGGTAAATTAACCAAAGAAGAGGAACTTTTATTACAAGACTTCAGCCGTAATGTGTCTAAGAAGAGTTCAATAATATTTTACTTCAATGCTCTTATTGTTTCAGCTATACCAATATGTAAGTGTTTTATTTATTTATTTGTATTTATTTATTTTTATTTATTTATTTATATATATACTCAATTTGTTTGTTTATATGTGTTTTGTTTGTTGTTTGTTTTACTCGATTTGTTTGTATTTCCTTAACTCCATCTGTTTATATTTGTTTGTTTTTGTATTTATTTTTATATTTATTCGTTACTCGTATTATTATACTGGATTTGTTTATATTTATTCACTGGATTTGTTTATATGATGATGGATTGATATTTATTCAACTCTTGTTTATATTTATACAGTATGTTGGGTGGTTTTGACACACACACACACACACACCAATCTAACCCTTCCCTCCCCCAGATTATTTTTGACACACACACACACACACCAATCTAACCCCTTCATTCATTGCCTTAGACATTTTTTTACACACACACACACACACACACACCAACCAACCACACAATCTAACCACCCCTCCCCTTTCCCCCCCAGATTTTATTTTTTACACCCCCCCCCCAATCTAACCCCTCCCCCCTTCCCTCCCCCCCAGGGTTGTTTTGGCGTATACATATGATGGATCCATTGTCATCAGCGTTCATCTTCCTGTTGGTGACGGGTATTGCTACTTACCTCGTGGCATTTGCTTACATCAACACAAAGTTCGTCCTCAAACACAAGGTTAGTACAGACGCGGGGAAAAAAATGGGCTATTCTTTTGTTAAGGGCGTGTGGGAGTAGGGGACAGGCTTGGGGGGGGTTAGGGGGTGCGGGAATAGGGGGACAGGCTTTCTACCCACCGCAAGCCTGTCCCCCTATTCCCGCACCCACCTCAGTCCCCACCAAGCCTGTCCCCTACTCCCACACCCCCTTAAAATGACTTATTCTCATATAAAAATGATTATTCTCTTTTCAAAATGTTTATTCTTGTGTCAAAATGGGTTATTTTCATGTCAAAATGCTTATTTTTGTATAAAAATGCTTATTTTCATGTCTAGTTAGGGAAAATTATACTTATTTTTGTATAAAAATGGCTTATTTTCTTGTCTAGTTAGGGAAAAAAAAAGGCTTATTCTTCTCGTCAAAATGCTTATATATTCTTGTTTTAAAATACTTATTCTTGTGTCAAAATGCTTATTCTTAAATAAAAATGCTTATTCACTCGTCAAAATGATTATTCTCATATGAAAATGACTTATTCTCTTGTCTAGTTAGGGAAAAATGCTTATATATTCTTGTGTCAAAATGCTTATATATTCTTGTGTCAAAATGCTTATTCTCGTGTCAAAATGCTTATTCTCATATAGAAATGCTTATTCTCATGTCAAAATGCTTATTCTCATATAGAAATGCTTATTCTCATGTCAAAATGCTTATTCTCATGTCAAAATGTTATGTTATATGATTACTGTACTATATGTTATGTTATGTGATTACTATATGTTATGTTATGTAGTGTATATATGTTTCAAGTAATTACTGACTAGGTTTGATAACATTACAGGTTGCACAGAAGGTAGAAGGAGCCGTGTCACGTCAACTCATGAAGAAACTCGACGATGACAAGAAAATGCACAAAAAGGAAAAGGATGAAAGGTAAAGAAAAAATTATTAAACATGTAAATAGAAAGATGATGTATAAGAAAGGAATGAAAGGTAAAGAAAGATTTATTAGACATGTAAATAGAATGACAGTAAATAGAAAGATGATGTACAAGGAGAAGGAATGAAAGGTTAAGAAAGAATTATTAGATAAGTAATTAGAAAGATGATTTATAAGGAGAGGAATGAAAGGTTAAGAAAGAATTATTTGACATATAAATAGAAAGATAATGTACAAGTGGAGGATTGAAAGGTAAAGAAAGAATTATTAGACATGTAAATAGAAAGATTATGTTTAAGGACAAGGAATGAAAGGTAAAGATTGAATTATTAGACATGTAAATAGAAAGATGATTTACAAGAAGAAAGATGAAAGGTAAAGAATTATTAGACATACTTTGGGAGAATCATAGCACTCCAATGTAATAAAAATATAATAATAACAATAATAATAATAATAATAGCAATAACAATAATAATAACAATAATAACAAAAGTGAATTAATTATTACTCGTCTTAATATTTTTTTTTTTTCTCCCCACAGGGTATCATGGAAGAAGAACGAGGTAGCCGAAGCCGAATCCACCACCTTCTCTCTCTTCTACAACAACGCTCTCTTTATGATGTTGGTGGTGTTGGGTTCATTCCTGGTGTTCCGTTCCATGGCTCCGGCTTACAACTATATGTTTAGTACACTGGGGGCAGCTGGGGTGATTGCTCTCTTCTCCACCAGTACTAAGTAAATAATGGTGCGTAATATGTACACTGACACACACACATTCACAGACGCACACACACGTAGATGCACATACACGTACGTACACACACATACATATACGTACACACACACACGCATATATACGTAGACACACACACACATATATACAATACGTAGACACACACACACATATATACAGTACGTAGACACACGCACACATATACATAGACACACACACACGCATATATACGTACATACACATACGTACAAACACGCACACTCACATGTATACAGACAGATATGCAAAGCTGGTACAAATGCATTCGTCTCAGCCAGTACCCGGTAGAACACACATACACACACACACACACACACAAACTATGTATACAGTCTTCTCCATCAATATAAAAATGGTGTTGTGTATTTGAGATAGAAGCAGATAATAATATACACAATAAAACCATAAACATAAAACTTTACACAAATACTGGTAAAATTTTGTAGAATATTTTGTAGATGAATTTAGCTGGATATTCCATTAATTGTATTATTTTATTACCATTATAATTATCAATGGTTGTGTTCATAGAAAGGTTTGATTAATTAAATTTGCTGGAATATATTCAAATTTATTTATGTACAATATTTTCTTTAGTAAACTCAATTTAATCGGTGTACTAATACTAAGAAAATGTGTGTGTGTGTGTGTGTTAGGTGATAAACATGGACCTGTGTGTTTATGTGTGTTAGGTGATGTATGTTTACGAGTATATGTGTGTGTGTTAGGTGATGTATGTTTATGAGTGTGTGTATGTGTTAGGTGATGCATGTATATGAGTATGTGTGTTTGGTAATAACATGAACCTGTGTGTTTCTGTGTGTGTGTGTGTGTTAGATGATGTATGTTTGAGTATGTGTGTGTGTTAGGTGATGTACAGTATGTATATGAGTGTGTGTGTGTTTGGTAATAGCATGAACCTGTGTGTGTGTGTAATGGTGTGACAGAGTATAACGGGGTATAACTTATTTGTTGGTTTGTATTTCCTACCATTTGTGTCAAGCTGAGAAGTAACGGCTTGAAAATAATTGTGTACAGTAACTTAAATGACTCTGGTTTACTCATATTAAACAACCATAGACTCTTATTTGACACTACAGGTTGACTCGTAAATAATGTATCAAGTTTAGACTCTTATTTGATGCTAAAAATTGACTTTATTATCAACATTAGATTCTTATTTGACACTACAGGTTAACTCGTAAATATTGTATCAACATTAGACTCTTATTTGATGCTACAAATTGACTCGTTAATATCAACATTAATTCTTATTTGACTCTTTATTATCAACATTAGATTCTTATTTGATGCTACAAATTGACTCTTTATTATTAACATTAGATTCTCATTTGATACTGATGGTCAAGTCATTATTACCAACCTCATTTGTCGTTATATTTAAACCTTCTGCCTCTCATTTAACGCTGAGGGTCGAGACATTATTACCAATCTTAAACTCTCATTTGACGTCGGTAGTTGTTCGTCTCTGAATATTAAGTTACAACTGTACATTCCTGGTCAACTCTGCTACAAACTGGTTTAGGAAGAATGTTGTTGTATGTTATATTTTTTATGTCAGTATTGTCACATTTTAGTACAGTACTTGGAAAGGTAAATAAAATGTATCTTTCTTTTTTCTTTTTTTGTAATAAATGACATTCTTACAGCATGTTATTTTTTGTATCCAATGTATTGTGGAAATGGTTGGTTGAATAGTATATAGATTTATAGTGATGATAAATCTTCCTTATGAATAATGTACGGTATATTATAGGAATATAATTATAATCTCCAGCAGTGGTATATGTTTGAGGTTTACCAATTTATCCATAATAAACCAGGAATGACTTAAGGGGAGAGTATATTTCTGATAGATTGGAGTGCCTTTATTCCTCCAAAGTATGCCAAAAAACAGACCCAAATGAAGAAAAATAATGGTATCCTCTTGCCTGGAATAGTTTGGAGGAATCATAATCTTCAAAAATGTCAGAACTATACCCTTCCCTTAATCAGGCATATGATTAGGGGGGCCTTGTTTTGTCACTATGTTTGGATGAATCGGTATCCTTCTAAAACCTCACCAGAAGAAATATATCCAATGGTGATGTGTATGTCCAGTTTAGTACACTCATG